>CAUVYP010000462.1:1492500-1847500 GCA_963556195.1 Sepiola atlantica
AGAATATAACAATATCAAAGGGTTTATAAAACAGAATTTAGGACGCTAAAACGGTGCAATCTCTACCAGAGAATATTACAATATCAAAGGGTTTTATAAAACAGAATTTAGGACGCTAAAACGGTGCAATCTCTATCAGAGAATATTACAATATCAAAGGGTTTTATAAAACAGAATTTAGGACGATAAAACGGTGCAATCTCTATCCGACCATATTACAATATCAAAGTGTGTTATAAAACAGAATTAAGGACGCTAAAACGGTGCAATCTCTATCAGAGAATATTACAATATACAGGGTTTTATAAAACAGTATTTAGGACGCTAAAACGGTGCAATCTCTATCAGAAAATATTACAATATTAAAGGGTTTTATAAAACAGAATTTAGGACGCTTAAACGGTGCAATCTCTATCAGAGAATATGACAATATGAAAGGCTTATATAAAACAGAATTTAGGACGCTAAAACGGTGCAATCTCTATCAGAGAATATTACAATATCAAAGAGGGTTATAAAACAGATCTTAGGACACTAAAACGGTGCAATCTCTATCAGAGCATATTACAATATCAAAGGAGGTGACAAAAACAAATTTAATGACGCTAAAACGGTGCAATCTCTATCAGAGAATATTACAATATCAAAGGGTTTTATAAAACAGAATTTAGGACGCTAAAACGGTGCAATCTCTATCAGAGAATATTACAATGTCAAAGGGCTATATAAAACAGAATTTAGAACGCTAAAACGGTGCAATCTCTATCAGAGAATATAACAATATAAAAGGGTTTTATAAAACAGAATTTAGGACGTTAAAACGGTGCAATCTCTATAAGAGAATATTACAATATCAAACGGTTTTATAAAACAGAATTTAGGACGCTAAAACGGTGCAATCTCGATCAGAGAATATTACAATATCAAAGGGTTTTATGAAACAGAATTTAAGACGCTAAAACGGTGCGATCTCTATCAGAGGATATTACAATATTAAAGGGTTTTATAAAACAGAATTTAGGACGCTAAAACGGTGCAATCTCGATCAGAGAATATTACTATATCAAAGGGTTTTATCAAACAGAATTTAAGACGCTAAAACGGTGCGATCTCTGTCAGAGGTTATTACAATATTAAAGGGTTTTATAAAACAGAATTTAGGACGCTAAAACGGTGCAATCTCGATCAGAGAATATTACAATATCAAAGGGTTTTATGAAACAGAATTTAAGACGCTAAAACGGTGCGATCTCTATCAGAAGAATATTACAATATTAAAGGGTTTTATAAAACAGAATTTAGGACGCTAAAACGGTGCAATCTCTATCAGAGAATATTACAATATCAAATGGTTTTATAAAACAAAATTTAGGACGCTAAAACGGTGCAATCTCTATCAGAGAATATTACAATATCAAAGGGTTTTATAAAACAGAATTTAGGACGCTAAAACGGTGCAATCTCTATCAGAGAATATTACAATATCAAAGGGTTTTATGAAACAGAATTTAGGACGCTAAAACGGTGCAATCTCAATCAGAGAATATTACAATATAAAACAGTTTATAAAACAGAATTTGGGACGCTTAAACGGTGCAATCTCTATCAGAGAATATTACAATATCAAAGGGTTTTATAAAACAGAATTTATGACGCTAAAACGGTGCAATACGTATCTGAGACTATTACAATATCAAAGGGGGTTATAAAACAGAATTTAGGACGCAAAAACGGTGCAATCTCTATCAGAGAATATTACAATATCAAAGGGTTTCATGAAACAGAATTTAAGACGCTAAACGGTGCAATCTCTATCAGAGAATATTACAATATAAAAGGGTTTTATAAAACAGAATTTAGGACGCTAAAACGGTGCAATCTCTATCAGAGAATATTACAATATCAAAGGGTTTTATAAAACAGAAGTTAAAAGGCTAAAACGGTACAATTTCTATCTAACAATATTACAATGTCAAAGGGTTTTATAAAAAAGAATTTAGGACGATAAAACGGTGCAATCTCTACAAGAGATTATTACAATATCAAAGGGTTTATAAAACAGAATTTAGGACGCTAAAACGGTGCAATCTCTATCAGAGAATATTACAATATCAAAGGGTTTTATAAAACAGAATTTAGGACGCTAAAACGGTGCAATCTCTATCAGAGAATATGACAATATCAAAGGCTTATATAAAACAGAATTTAGGACGCTAAAACGGTGCAATCTCTATCAGAGAATATTACAATATCAAAGGGGGTTATTAAACAGAACTTAGGACACTAAAACGGTGCAATCTCTATCAGAAAATATTACAATATCAAACGAGGTTATTAAACAGAATTTAGGACGCTAAAACGGTGCAATCTCTATCAGAGAATATTACAGTATCAAAGGATTTTATAAAACAGAATTTAGGACGCTAAAACGGTGCAATCTCTATCAGAGAATATAACAATATCAAAGGGTTTTATAAAACAGAATTTAGGACGCTAAAACGGTGCAATTTCTATCAGAGAACTTTACAATATAAAAGGGTTTTATAAAACAGAATTTAGGACGTTAAAACGGTGCAATCTTTATAAGAGAATATAACAATATCAAAGGGTTTATAAAACAGAATTTAGGACGCTAAAACGGTGCAATCTCTATCAGAGCATATTACAATATCAAAGGGTTTTATAAAACAAAATTTAGGACGCTAAAACGGTGCAATCTCTATCAGAGAATATTACAATATCAAAGGGTTTTATAAAACAGAATTTAGGACGCTAAAACGGTGCAATCTATATCAGAGAATATTACAATATCAAAGGGTTTTATGAAACAGAATTTAGGACGCTACAACGGTGCAATCTCTATAAGAGGATATTACAATATCAAAGGGTTTTATAAAACAGAACTTAGGACGCTAAAACGGTGCAATCTCAATCAGAGAATATTACAATATAAAACAGTTTATAAAACAGAATTTAGGACGCTAAAACGGTGCAATCTCTATCAGAGAATATTACAATATCAAAGGGTTTTATAAAACAGAATTTAAGACGCTAAAACGGTGAAATCTCTATCAGAGAATATAACAATATCAAAGGCTTATATAAAACAGAATTCGTGACGCTAAAACGGAGCAATCTCTATCAGAGAATATTACAATATCAAAGGGGGTTATTAAACAGAATTTAGGACACTAAAACGGTGCAATCTCTATCAGAAATTATTACAATATCAAACGAGGTTATAAAACAGAATTTAGGACGCTAAAACGCTGCAGTCTCTATCAGAGAATATTACAATATCAAAGAGTTTTATAAAACAGAATTTAGGACGCTAAAACGGTGCAATCTCTATCAGAGAATATTACAATATCAAAGGAGGTTACAAAAACAAAATTAAAGACGCTGAAACGGTGCAATCTCTATCAGAGAATATTACAATATCAAAGGGTTTTATAAAACAGAAATTAGGACGCTAAAACGGTGCAATCTCTGTCAGTGAATATTACAATATCAAAGGGTTTTATAAAACAGAATTTAGGACGCTAAAACTGTGCAATTTCTATCAGAGAATATTACAATATTAAAGGGTTTTATAAAACAGAATTTAGGACGCTAAAAAGGTGCAATCTTTATAAGAGAATATAACAATATCAAAGGGTTTTTAAAACAGAATATAGGACGCTTAAACGGTGCAATCTCTATCAGAGAATATTACAATATCAAAGGGTTTTATAAAACAGAATTCAGGACACTAAAACGGTGCAATCTCTATCAGAGAATATTACATTATCAAAGGGTTTTATAAAACAGAATTTAGGACGCTAAAACGGTGCAATCTCTATCAGAGAATATTACAATATCAAAGGGTTTTATAAAACAGAATTTAGGACGCTAAAACGGTGCAATTTATATCAGAGAATATTACAATATCAAAGGGTTTTATGAAACAGAATTTAAGACGCTAAAACGGTGCGATCTCTATCAGAGGATATTACAATATTAAAGGGTTTTATAAAACAGAATTTAGGACGCTAAAACGGTGCAATCTCTATCAGAGAATATTACAATATCAAAGGGTTTTATAAAACAGAATTTAGGACGCTAAAACGGTGCAATCTCTATCAGAGAATATAACAATATCAAAGGGTTTTATAAAACAGAATTTAGGACGCTAAAACGGTGCAATCTCTATCAGAGAATATTACAATATCAAAGAATTTTATAAAGCAGAATTCAGGACGCTAAAACGGTGCAATCTCTATCAGAAAATATTACAATATCAAAGAGTTTTATAAAACAGAACTTAGGACGCTAAAACGGTGCAATCTCAATCAGAGAATATTACAATATAAAAAGGGTTTATAAAACACAATTTAGGACGCTAAAACGGTGCAACCTCTATCAGAGAATATTACAATATCAAAGGGTTTTATAAAAAATATTCAGCACGCTAAAACGGTGCAATCTCTATCTGAGAATATTACAATATCAAATGGTTTTATAAAACAGAATTGAGGACGCTTAAACGGTTCAATCTCTATCAGAGAATATTACAATATCAAAGGGTTTTATAAAACAGAATTTAGGACGCTAAGACGGTGCAATCTTTATCAGAGAATATTACAATATCAAAGGGTTTTATAAAACAGAATTTATGACATCCGCTAGAACGGTGCAATCTCTATCAGAGAATATTACAATATCAAAGGGTTTTATAAAACAGTATTTAGGACGCTAAAACGGTGCAATCTCTATCAGAGAATATGACAATATCAAAGTCTTATATAAAACAGAATTTAGGACGCTAAAACGGTGCAATCTCTATCAGAGAATATTACAATATCAAAGGGGGTGCTTAAACAGAATTTAGGACACTTCAACGGTGCAATCCATATCAGAAAATACTACAATATCAAAGGGGGTTATAAAACAGAATTTAGGACGCTAAAACGGTGCAATCTCTACAAGTGATTATTACAATATCAAATAGTGTTATAAAACAGAATTTAGGACGATAAAACGGTGCAACATCTATACAGAATATTACAATATAAAAGGGTTTTATAAAACAGGATTTAGGACGCTAAATAAGTACAATCTCTATCAGAGAATATGACAATATCAAAGGGTTTTATAAAACAGAATTTAGGACGCTAAAACGGTGCAATCTCTATCAGAGAATATTACAATATCAAAGGGTTTTATAAAACGAAATTTAGGACGCTAAAACGGTGCAATCTCTATCAGAGAATATTACAATATCAAAGGGTTTTATAAAACAGAATTTAGGACGTTAAAACGGTGAAATTTCTATCAGAGAATATGACAATATAAAAGGGTTTTATAAAACAGAATTTAGGACGCTAAAACGGTGCAATCTCTATCAGAGAATATAACAATATCTAAGGGTTTATAAAACAGAATTTAGGACGCTAAAACGGTGCAATCTCTATCAGAGAATATTACAATATCAAAGGGTTTATAAAAAACAGAATTGAGGACGCTAAAACGGTGCAATCTCTATAAGAGAATATTACAATATCAAAGGGTTTTATAAAACAGAATTTAGGACGCTAAAACGGTGCAATTTCTATCAGAGAATATGACAATATAAAATGGTTTTATAAAACTGAATTTAACACGTTAAAACGGTGCAATCTCTATAAAAGAATATAACAATATCAAAGGGTTTATAAAACAGAATTTAGGACGCTAAAACGGTGCAGTCTCTATCAGAGAATATTACAATATAAAAGGGTTTTATAAAACAGAATTTAGGACGCTAAAACGGTGCAATCTCTATCAGAGAATATTACAATATTAAGGGGTTTTATAAAACAGAATTTAAAAGGCTAAAACTGTACAATTTATATCCGACAAGATTACAATATCAAAGGGTTTTATAAAACAGAATTTAGGACGCTAAAACGGTGCAATCTCTATCAGAGAATATTACAATATCAAAGAGTTTTATCAAGCAGAATTTAGACCGCTAAAACGGTGCAATCTCTATCAGAAAATATTACAATATCAAAGGGTTTTATAAAACAGAACTAAGGACGTTAAAACAGTGCAATCTCAATCAGAGAATATTACAATATGAAAGGGTTTATAAAACAGAATATAGGACGCTAAAACGGTGCAATCTCAATCAGATAATATTACAATATCAAAGGGTTTTATAAAACAGTATTTAGGAGGCTAAAACGGTGCAATCTCTATCAGAGAATATGACAATATCAACGGCTTATATAAAACAGAATTTAGGACGCTAAAACGGTGCAATCTCTATCAGAGAATATTACAATATCAAAGGGTTTTATAAAACAGAATTCAGCACGCTAAAAGGGTGCAATCTCTATCTGAGAATATTACAATATCAAAGGGTTTTATAAAACAGGGTTTCATAAAACAGAATTTAGGACGCTAAAACGGTGTTATCTCTATCAGATAATAATAGACTATAAAAGGGTTTTATAAAACAGAATTTTGGACGCTAAAACGATGCAATCTCTATCAGAGAATATTACAATATCAAAGGGGTTTATAAAACAGAATTTAGGACGCTAAAACGGTGCAATCTCTATCAGAGAATATTACAATATCAAAGGGTTTTATAAAACAGAATTAAGGACTTTAGAACGGTGCAATCTCTATCAGAGAATATTACAATATAAAAGGGTTTTATAAAACAGAATTTAGGACGCTAAAACGGTGCAATCTCTATCAGAAAATATGACAATATCAAAGGGTTTTATAAAACAGAATTTAGGACGCTAAAACGGTGCAATCTCTATCAGAGAATATTACAATATCAAAGGGTTTAATAAAACAGAATTTAGGACGCTAAAACGGTGCAATCTCTATGAGAGAATATTACAATATCAAAGGGTTTTATAAAACAGAATTTAGGACGCTAAAACGGTGCAATTTCTATCAGAGAATATGACAATATTAAACGGTTTTATAAAACAGAATTTAGGACGTAAAAACGGTGCAATCTCTATAAGAGAATATTACAATATCAAAGGGTTTATAAAACAGAATTTAGGACGCTAAAACGGTGCATTCTCTATGAGAGTATCTTACAATATCAAAGGGTTTTATAAAACAGAATTTAGGACGCTAAAACGGTGCAATCTCTATCAGAGAATATTACAATATCAAAGGGTTTTATAAAACAGAATTTAGGACGCTAAAACGGTGCAATCTCTATCAGAGAATATTACAATATCAAAGGGTTTTATAAAACAGAATTTAGGACGCTAAAACGGTGCAATCTCTATGAGAGAGTATTACAATATCAAAGGTTTTTATAAAACAGAATTTAGGACGCTAAAACGGTGCAATCCGTATCTGAGACTATTACAATATCAAAGGGTTTGCTAAAACAGAATTTAGGACGCCCAAACGGTGCAATCTCTATCAGAGAATATTACAATATCCAAGGGTTTCATGAAACAGAATTAAGGACGCTAAACGGTGCAATCTCTATCAGAGAATATTACAATATCAAAGGGTTTTATAAAACAGAATTTAGGACGCTAAAACGGTTCAATCTCTATCAGAGAATATTACAATATCAAAGGGTTTTATAAAATAGAATTTAAAAGGCTAAAACGGTACAATTTCTATCCGACAATATTACAATGTCAAAGGGTTTTATAAAACAGAATTTAAGACGCTAAAACGGTGCAATCTCTATCAGAGAATATTACAATATCAAAGGGTTTTATAAAACAACATTTAAAAGGTTTCAACGGTGGAATTTCTATCCGACAATATCACAATATCAAAGGGTTTTATAAAACAGAATTTAGGACGATAAAACGGTGCAATCTCTACAAGTTATTATTACAATATCAAATAGTTTCATAAAACAGAATTTAGGACGATAAAACGGTGCAACATCTATCAAAGAATATTACAATATCAAAGGGTTTTATAAAAAAGGATTTAGGACGCTAAAACGGTGCAATCTCTATCAGAGAATATTACAATATCTAAGAGTTTTATAAAGCAGAATTTAGGACGCTAAAACGGTGCAATCTCTATCAGAAAATATTACAATATCAAAGGGTTTTATAAAACAGAACTTAGGACGCTAAAACGGTGCAATCTCTATCAGATAATATTACAATATAAAAGGGTTTATAAAACAGAATTTAGGACGCTAAAACGGTGCAATCTCTATCAGAGAATATTACAATATCAAAGGGTTTTTTAAAACAGTATTTAGGACGCTAAAACAGTGCAATCTCTATCAGAGAATATTACAATATTAAAGGGTTTTATAAAACAGAATTTAGGACGCTAAAACGGTGCAATTTCTATCAGAGAATATGACAATATAAAAGGGTTTTATAAAACAGAATTTAGGACGTAAAAACGGTGCAATATCTATCAGAGAATATAACAATATCTAAGGGTTTATAAAACAGAATTTAGGACGCTAAAACGGTGCGATCTCTATCAGAGAATATTACAATATCAAAGGGTTTTATAAAAAACAGAATTTAGGATGCTAAAACGGTGCAATCTCTATCAGAGAATATTACAATATCAAAGGGTATTGTAAAACAGAATTTAGGACGCTAAAACGGTGCAATTTCTATCAGAGAATATGACAATATAAAAGGGTTTTATAAAACAGAATTTAGGACGTTAAAACGGTGCAATCTCTATAAGAGAATATTACAATATCAAAGGGTTTATAAAACAGAATTTAGGACGCTAAAACGGTGCATTCTCTATCAGAGAATATTACAATATCAACGGGTTTTATAAAACAGAATTTAGGACGCTAAAACGGTGCAATCTCTATGAGAGAGTATTACAATATCAAAGGTTTTTATAAAACAGAATTTAGGACGCTAAAACGGTGCAATCCGTATCTGAGACTATTACAATATCAAAGGGTTTTATAAAACAGAATTTAGGACGCTAAAACGGTGCAATGTCTATCAGAGAATATTACAATATCAAAGGGTTTCATGAAACAGAATTTAGGACGCATAACGGTGCAATCTCTATCAGAGAATATTACAATATCAAAGGGTTTTATAAAACAGAATTTAGGACCCTAAAACGGTTCAATCTCTATCAGAGAATATTACAATATCAAAGGGTTTTATAAAACAACATTTAAAAGGTTTAAACGGTGCAATTTCTATCCGACAATATTACAATATCAAAGGGTTTTATAAAAAAGAATTTAGGACGATAAAACGGTGCAATCTCTACAAGTGATTATTACAATATAAAATATTTTAATAAAACAGAATTTAGGTCGATAAAACGGTGCAACATCTATCAAAGAATATTACAATATCAAAGGGTTTTATAAAACAGGATTTAGGACGCTAAAAAAGTACAATCTCTATCAGAGAATATATGACAATATCAAAGGGTTTTATAAAACAGAATTTAGGACGCTAAAACGGTGCAATCTCTATCAGAGAATATTAGAATATCAAGAGGTTTTATAAAACAGAACTTAGGACGCTAAAACGGTGCAATCTCTATCAGAGAATATTACAATATCTAAGAGTTTCATAAAGCAGAATTTAGGACGCTAAAACAGTGCAATCTCTATCAGAAAATATTACAATATCAAAGGGTTTTATAAAACAGAACTTAGGATGCTAAAACGGTGCAATCTCTATCAGATAATATTACAATATAAAAGGGTTTATAAAACAGAATTTAGGACGCTAAAACAGTGCAATCTCTATCAGAGAATATTACAATATCAAAGGGTTTTATAAAACAGTATTTAGGACGCTAAAACAGTGCAATCTCTATCAGAGAATATTACAATATAAAAGGGTTTTATAAAACAGAATTTAGGACGCTAAAACGGTGCAACCTCTATCAGAGAATATTACAATATCAAAGGGTTTTATAAAACAGAATTTAGGACGCTAGAACGGTGCAATCTCTATCAGAGAATATTACAATATAAAAGGGTTTTATAAAACAGAATTTAGCCCGCTAAAACGGTGCAATCTCTATAAGAGAATATGACAATATCAAAGGGTTTTATAAAACAGAATTTAGGACGCTAAAACGGTGCAATTCTATCAGAGAATATTACAATATCAAAGGGTTTTATAAAACTATATTTAGGACGCTAAAACGGTGCAATCTCTATCAGAGAATATTACAATATCAAAGGGTTTTGTAAAACAGAATTTAGGACGCTAAAACGGTGCAATCTCTATCAGAGAGTATTACAATAAAAAAGGGTTTAATAAAACAGAATTTAGGACGCTAAAACGGTGCAATCTCTATCAGCGAATATTACAATATCAAAGGGTTTTATAAAACAGAATTTGAAAGGCTAAAACGGTATAATTTCTATCCGACAATATTACAATGTCAAAGGGTTTACTAAAACAGAATTTAGGACGCTAAAACGGTGCAATCTCTATCAGAGAATATTACAATATCAAAGGGTTTTATAAAACAACATTTAAAAGGCTAAAACGGTGCAATTTCTATCCGACAATATTACAATATAAAAGGGTTTTATAAAACAGAATTTAGGACGCTAAAACGGTGCAATCTCTATCAGAGAATATGACAATATCAAAGGGTTTTATAAAACAGAATTTAGGACGCTAAAACGGTGCAATCTCTATCAGAGAATATTACAATATCAAAGGGTTTAATAAAACAGAATTTAGGACGCTAAAACGGTGCAATTTCTATCAGAGAATATGACAATATAAAAGGGTTTTATAAAACAGAATTTAGGACGTAAAAACGGTGCAATATCTATCAGAGAATATAACAATATCTAAGGGTTTGTAAAACAGAATTTAGGACGCTAAAACGGTGCGATCTCTATCAGAGAATATTACAATATCAAAGGGTTTTATAAAAAACAGAATTTAGGATGCTAAAACGGTGCAATCTCTATCAGAGAATATTACAATATCAAAGGGTATTGTAAAACAGAATTTAGGACGCTAAAACGGTGCAATTTCTATCAGAGAATATGACAATATAAAAGGGTTTTATAAAACAGAATTTAGGACGTTAAAACGGTGCAATCTCTATAAGAGAATATTACAATATCAAAGGGTTTTATAAAACAGAATTTAGGACGCTAAAACGGTGCAATCTCTATGAGAGAGTATTACAATATCAAAGGTTTTTATAAAACAGAATTTAGGACGCTAAAACGGTGCAATCCGTATCTGAGACTATTACAATATCAAAGGGTTTTATAAAACAGAATTTAGGACGCCCAAACGCTGCAATGCCTATCAGAGAATATTACAATATCCAAGGGTTTTATGAAACAGAATTTAGGACGCTAAACGGTGCAATCTCTATCAGAGAATATTACAATATCAAAGGGTTTTATAAAACAGAATTTAGGACGCTAAAACGGTTCAATCTCTATCAGAGAATATTACAATATCAAAGGGTTTTATAAAATAGAATTTAAAAGGCTAAAACGGTACAATTTCTATCCGACAATATTACAATGTCAAAGGGTTTTATAAAACAGAATTTAAGACGCTAAAACGGTGCAATCTCTATCAGAGAATATTACAATATCAAAGGGTTTTATAAAACAACATTTAAAAAGTTTAAACGGTGCCATTTCTATCCGACAATATCACAATATCAAATGGTTTTATAAAACAGAATTTAGGACGATAAAACGGTGCAATCTCTACAAGTGATTATTACAATATCAAATAGTTTTATAAAACAGAATTTAGGACGATAAAACGGTGCAACATCTATCAAAGAATATTACAATATCAAAGAGTTTTATAAAACAGGATTTAGGACGCTAAAACGGTGCAATCTCTATCAGAGAATATTACAATATCTAAGAGTTTTATAAAGACGAATTTAGGACGCTAAAACGGTGCAATCTCTATCAGAAAATATTACAATATCAAAGGGTTTTATAAAACAGAACTTAGGACGCTAAAACGGTGCAATCTCTATCAGATAATATTACAATATAAAAGGGTTTATAAAACAGAATTTAGGACGCTAAAACGGTGCAATCTCTATCAGAGAATATTACAATATCAAAGGGTTTTTTAAAACAGTATTTAAGACGCTAAAACAGTGCACTCTCTATCAGAGAATGTTACAATATAAAAGGGTTTTATAAAACAGAATTTAGGACGCTAAAACGGTGCAACCTCTATCAGAGAATATTACAAAATCAAAGGGTTTATAAAACAGAATTTAGGACGCTAGAACGGTGCAATCTCTATCAGAGAATATTACAATATAAAAGGGTTTTATAAAACAGAATTTAGGACGCTAAAACGAAGCAATCTCTATCAGAGAATATGACAATATCAAAGGGTTTTATAAAACAGAATTTAGGACGCTAAAACGGTGCAATCTCTATCAGAGAATATTACAATATCAAAGGGTTTAATAAAACAGAATTTAGGACGCTAAAACGGTGCAATCTCTATCAGAGAATATTACAATATCAAAGGGTTTTATAAAACAGAATTTAGGACGCTAAAACGGTGCAATTTCTATCAGAGAATATGACAATATAAAAGGGTTTTATAAAACAGAATTTAGGACGTAAAAACGGTGCAATATCTATCAGAGAATATAACAATATCTAAGGGTTTATAAAACAGAATTTGGGACGCTAAAACGGTGCGATCTCTATTAGAGAATATTACAATATCAAAGGGTTTTATAAAAAACAGAATTTAGGATGCTTAAACGGTGCAATCTCTATCAGAGAATATTACAATATCAAAGGGTATTGTAAAACAGAATTTAGGACGCTAAAACGGTGCAATTTCTATCAGAGAATATGACAATATCAAAGGGTTTTATAAAACAGAATTTAGGACGCTAAAACGGTGCAATCTCTATGAGAGAGTATTACAATATCAAAGGTTTTTATAAAACAGAATTTAGGACGCTAAAACGGTGCAATCCGTATCTGAGACTATTACAATATCAAAGGGTTTTATAAAACAGAATTTAGGACGCCCAAACGGTGCAATGTCTATCAGAGAATATTACAATATCCAAGGGTTTCATGAAACAGAATTTAGGACGCTAAACGGTGCAATCTCTATCAGAGAATATAATAATATCAAAGGGTTTTATAAAACAGAATTTAGGACGCTAAAACGGTTCAATCTCTATCAGAGAATATTACAATATCAAAGGGTTTTATAAAATAGAATTTAAAAGGCTAAAACGGTACAATTTCTATCCGACAATATTACAATGTCAAAGGGTTTTATAAAACAGAATTTAAGACGCTAAAACGGTGCAATCTCTATCAGAGAATATTACAATATCAAAGGGTTTTATAAAACAACATTTAAAAGGTTTAAACGGTGCAATTTCTATCCGACAATATCACAATATCAAAGGGTTTTATAAAACAGAATTTAGGACGATAAAACGGTGCAATCTCTACAAGTGATTATTACAATATCAAATAGTTTTATAAAACAGAATTTAGGACGCTAAAACGGTGCAGCATCTATCAAAGTATATTACAATATCAAAGGGTTTTATAAAACAGGATTTAGGACGCTAAAACGGTGCAATCTCTATCAGAGAATATTACAATATCTAAGAGTTTTATAAAGCAGAATTTAGGACGCTAAAACGGTGCAATCTTCATCAGAAAATATTACAATATCAAAGGGTTTTATAAAACAGAACTTAGGACGCTAAAACGGTGCAATCTCTATCAGATAATATTACAATATAAAAGGGTTTATAAAACAGAATTTAGGACGCTAAAACGGTGCAATCTCTATCCGAGAATATTACAATATCAAAGGGTTTTTTAAAACAGTATTTAGGACGCTAAAACAGTGCAATCTCTATCAGAGAATATTACAATATAAAAGGGTTTTATAAAACAGAATTTAGGACGCTAAAACGGTGCAACCTCTATCAGAGAATATTACAATATCAAAGGGTTTTATAAAACAGAATTTAGGACGCTAGAACGGTGCAATCTCTATCAGAGAATATTACAATATAAAAGGGTTTTATAAAACAGAATTTAGGACGCTAAAACGGTGCAATCTCTATCAGAGAATATGACAATATCAAAGGGTTTTATAAAACAGAATTTAGGACGCTAAAACGGTGCAATATCTATCAGAGAATAGAACAATATCAAAGGGTTTAATAAAACAGAATTTAGGACGCTAAAACGGTGCAATCTCTATCAGAGAATATTACAATATCAAAGGGTTTTATAAAACAGAATTTAGGATGCTAAAACGGTGCAATCTCTATCAGAGAATATTACAATATCAAAGGGTATTGTAAAACAGAATTTAGGACGCTAAAACGGTGCAATTTCTATCAGAGAATATGACAATATAAAAGGGTTTTATAAAACAGAATTTAGGACGTTAAAACGGTGCAATCTCTATAAGAGAATATTACAATATCAAAGGGTTTATAAAACAGAATTTAGGACGCTAAAACGGTGCATTCTCTATCAGAGAATATTACAATATCAAAGGGTTTTATAAAACAGAATTTAGGACGCTAAAACGGTGCAATCTCTATCCGACCATATTACAATATCAAAGTGTGTTATGAAACAGAATTGAGGACGCTAAAACGGGGCAATCTCTATCAGAGAATATTACAATATCAAAGGGTTTTATAAAACAGAATTTATGACGCTAAAACGGTGTAATCTCTATGAGAGAGTATTACAATATCAAAGGTTTTTATAAAACAGAATTTAGGACGCTAAAACGGTGCAATCCGTATCTGAGACTATTACAATATCAAAGGGTTTAATAAAACAGAATTTAGGACGCTAAAACGGTGCAATGTCTATCAGAGTATATTACAATATCAAAGGGTTTCATGAAACAGAATTTAGGACGCTCCCCGGTGCAATCTCTATCAGAGAATATTACAATATCAAAGGGTTTTATAAAACAGAATTTAGGACGCTAAAACGGTTCAATCTCTATCAGAGAATATTACAATATCAAAGGGTTTAATAAAACAACATTTAAAAGGTTTAAACGGTGCAATTTCTATCCGACAATATTACAATATCAAAGGGTTTTATAAAAAAGAATTTAGGACGATAAAACGGTGCAATCTCTACAAGTGATTATTACAATATAAAATATTTTTATAAAACAGAATTTAGGACGATAAAACGGTGCAACATCTATCAAAGAATATTACAATATCAAAGGGTTTTCTAAAACAGGATTTAGGACGCTAAAAAAGTACAATCTCTATCAGAGAATATATGACAATATCAAAGGGTTTTATAAAACAGAATTTAGGACGCTAAAACGGTGCAATCTCTATCAGAGAATATTAGAATATCAAGAGGTTTTATAAAACAGAATTTAGGACGTTAAAACGGTGCAATCTCTATCAGAGAATATTACAATATCTAAGAGTTTCATAAAGCAGAATTTAGGACGCTAAAACGGTGCAATCTCTACAAGTAGTATTACAATATCAAATAGTTTTATAAAACAGAATTTAGGACGATAAAACGGTGCAACATCTATCAGAGAATATTACAATATCAAAGGGTTTTATAAAACAGGATTTAGGACGCTAAAAAGGTGTAATCTCTATCAGAGAATATGACAATATCAAAGGGTTTTATAAAACAGAATTTAGGACGCTAAAACGGTGCAATCTCTATCAGAGAATATTAAAATATCAAAGGGTTTTATAAAACAGAATTTAAAAGGCAAAAACGGTACAATTTCTATCCGACAATATTACAATGTCAAAGGGTTTTATAAAACAGAATTTAAGACGCTAAAACGGTGCAATCTCTATCAGAGAATATTACAATATCAAAGGGTTTTATAAAACAACATTTAAAAGGCTAAAACGGTGCAATTTCTATCCGACAATATTACAATATCAAAGGGTTTTATAAAAAAGAATTTAGGACGATAAAACGGTGCAATCTCTACAAGTGATTATTACAATATCAAATAGTTTTATAAAACAGAATTTAGGACGATAAAACGGTGCAACATCTATCAGAGAATATTACAATATCAAAGGGTTTTATAAAACAGAATTTAGGACGCTAAAAAACTGCAATCTCTATCAGAGAATATGACAATATCAAAGGGTTTTATAAAACAGAACTTAGGATGCTAAAACGGTGCAATCTCTATCAGAGAATATTACAATATCAAAGCGTTTTATAAAGCAGAATTTAGGACGCTAAAACGGTGCAATCTCTATCAGAAAATATTACAATATCAAAGGGTTTTATAAAACAGAACTTAGGACGCTAAAACGGTGCAATCTCTATCAGATAATATTACAATATAAAAGGGTTTATAAAAAAGAATTTAGGACGCTAAAACGGTGCAATCTCTATCAGAGAATATTACAATATATAAGGGTTTTTTAAAACAGAATTTAGGACGCTAAAACGGTGCAATCTCTATCAGAGAATATTACAATATCAAAGGGTTTTATAAAACAGATTTTAGGACGCTAAAACGGTGCAACCTCTATCAGAGAATATTACAATATCAAAGGGTTTTATAAAACAGAATTTAGGACGCTAGAACGGTGCAATCTCTATCAGAGAATATTACAATATAAAAGGGTTTTATAAAACAGAATTTAGGACGCTAAAACGGTGCAATTTCTATCAGAGAATATGACAATATCAAAGTGTTTTATAAAACAGAATTTAGGACGCTAAAACGGTGCAATCTTTATCAGAGAATATTACAATATCAAAGGGTTTTATAAAACTATATTTAGGACTCTTAAACGATGCAATCTCTATCAGAGAATATTACCATATTAACGGGTTTAATCAAACAGAATTTCGGACGCTAAAACGGGGCAATCTCTATCAGAGAATATGACAATATCAAAGGCTTATATAAAACAGAATTTAAGACGCTAAAACGGTGCAATCTCTATCAGAGAATATTACAATACTAAAGGGGGTTTAAAAAAACAGAATTAAGGACACTAAAACGGTGCAATCTCTATCAGAGAATATTACAATATCTAAGAGTTTTATAAAGCAGAATTTAGGACGCTAAAACGGTGCAATCTCTATCAGAAAATATTACAATATCAAAGGTTTTTATAAAACAGAACTTAGGACGCTAAAACGGTGCAATCTCTATCAGATAATATTACAATATAAAAGGGTTTATAAAACAGAAGTTAGGACGCTAAAACGGTGCAATCTCTATCAGAGAATATTACAATATCAAAGGGTTTTTTAAAACAGTATTTAGGACGCTAAAACAGTGCAATCTCTATCAGAGAATATTACAATATAAAAGGGTTTTATAAAACAGAATTTAGGACGCTAAAACGGTGCAACCTCTATCAGAGAATATTACAATATCAAAGGGTTTTATAAAACAGAATTTAGGACGCTAGAACGGTGCAATCTCTATCAGAGAATATTACAATATAAAAGGGTTTTATAAAACAGAATTAAGGACGCTAAAACGGTGCAATCTCTATCAGAGAATATGACAATATCAAAGGGTTTTATAAAACAGAATTTAGGACGCTAAAACGGTGCAATCTCTATCAGAGAATATTACAATATCAAAGGGTTTAATAAAAGAGAATTTAGGACGCTAAAACGGTGCAATCTCTATCAGAGAATATTACAATATCAAAGGGTTTTATAAAACAGAATTTAGGACGCTAAAACGGTGCAATTTCTATCAGAGAATATGACAATATAAAACGGTTTTATAAAACAGAATTTAGGACGTAAAAACGGTGCAATCTCTATCAGAGAATATAACAATATCTAAGGGTTTATAAAACAGAATTTAGGACGCTAAAACGGTGCGATCTCTATCAGAGAATATTACAATATCAAAGGGTTTTATAAAAAACAGAATTTAGGATGCTAAAACGGTGCAATCTCTATCAGAGAATATGACAATATCAAAGGGTATTGTAAAACAGAATTTAGGACGCTAAAACGGTGCAATTTCTATCAGAGAATATGACAATATAAAAGGGTTTTATAAAACAGAATTTAGGACGTTAAAACGGTGCAATCTCTATAAGAGAATATTACAATATCAAAGGGTTTATAAAACAGAATTTAGGACGCTAAAACGGTGCATTCTCTATCAGAGAATATGACAATATCAAAGGGTTTTATAAAACAGAACTTAGGATGCTAAAACGGTGCAATCTCTATCAGAGAATATTACAATACATGAGGGGTTTAATAAAACAGAATTTAGGACGCTAAAACGGTGCAATCTCCATCCGACCATATTACAATATCAAAGTGTGTTATGAAACAGAATTGAGGACGCTAAAACGGGGCAATCTCTATCAGAGAATATTACAATATCAAAGGGTTTTATAAAACAGAATTTAGGACGCTAAAACGGTGCAATCTCTATGAGAGAGTATTACAATATCAAAGGTTTTTATAAAACAGAATTTAGGACGCTAAAACGGTGCAATCCGTATCTGAGACTATTACAATATCAAAGGGTTTTATAAAACAGAATTTAGGACGCGTAAAGGGTGCAATGTCTATCAGAGAATATTACAATATCAAAGGGTTTAATGAAACAGAATTTAGGACGCTAAACGGTGCAATCTCTATCAGAGAATATTACAATATCAAAGGGATTTATAAAACAGAATTTAGGACGCTAAAACGGTTCAATCTCTATCAGAGAATATTACAATATCAAAGGGTTTTATAAAACAACATTTAAAAGGTTTAAACTGTGCAATTTCTATCCGACAATATTACAATATCAAAGGGTTTTATAAAAAAGAATTTAGGACGATAAAACGGTGCAATCTCTACAAGTGATTATTACAATATCAAATAGTTTTATAAAACAGAATTTAGGACGATAAAACGGTGCAACATCTATCAATGAATATTACAATATCAAAGGGTTTTATAAAACAGGATTTAGGACGCTAAAAAAGTACAATCTCTATCAGAGAATATATGACAATATCAAAGGGTTTTATAAAACAGAATTTAGGACGCTAAAACGGTGCAATCTCTATCAGAGAATATTACAATATCAAAGGGTTTTATAAAACAGAATTTAGGACGCTAAAACGGTGCAATCTCTATCAGAGAATATTACAATATCTAAGAGTTTCATAAAGCAGCATTTAGGACGCTAAAACGGTGCAATCTCTATCAGAAAATATTACAATATCAAAGGGTTTTATAAAACAGAACTTAGGACGCTAAAACGGTGCAATCTCTATC
The DNA here is from genome assembly GCA_963556195.1 of Sepiola atlantica. Classification (NCBI taxonomy): domain Eukaryota; kingdom Metazoa; phylum Mollusca; class Cephalopoda; order Sepiida; family Sepiolidae; genus Sepiola; species Sepiola atlantica. The sequence goes on from CAUVYP010000462.1 coordinate 1,511,753, forward strand.
AGATAATATTACAATATAAAAGGGTTTATAAAACAGAATTTAGGACGCTAAAACGGTGCAATCTCTATCAGAGAATATTACAATATATAAGGGTTTTTTAAAACAGAATTTAGGACGCTAAAACGGTGCAATCTCTATCAGAGAATATTACAATATCAAAGGGTTTTATAAAACAGATTTTAGGACGCTAAAACGGTGCAACCTCTATCAGAGAATATTACAATATCAAAGGGTTTTATAAAACAGAATTTAGGACGCTAGAACGGTGCAATCTCTATCAGAGAATATTACAATATAAAAGGGTTTTATAAAACAGAATTTAGGACGCTAAAACGGTGCAATTTCTATCAGAGAATATGACAATATCAAAGTGTTTTATAAAACAGAATTTAGGACGCTAAAACGGTGCAATCTCTATCAGAGAATATTACAATATCAAAGGGTTTTATAAAACTATATTTAGGACTCTTAAACGGTGCAATCTCTATCAGAGAATATTACCATATTAACGGGTTTAATCAAACAAAATTTCGGACGCTAAAACGGGGCAATCTCTATCAGAGAATATGACAATATCAAAGGCTTATATAAAACAGAATTTAAGACGCTAAAACGGTGCAATCTCTATCAGAGAATATTACAATATCAAAGGGGGTTTTAAAACAGAATTGAGGACACTAAAACGGTGCAATCTCTATCAGAGAATATTACAATATCAAAGGGGGTTACAAAAACAGAATTAAGGACGCAAAAACGGTGCAATCTCTATCAGAGAATATTACAATATCAAAGGGTTTTATAAAACAGAATTTAGGACGCTAAAACGGTGCAATCTCTATCAGAGAATATTACAATATCTAAGAGTTTTATAAAGCAGAATTTAGGACGCTAAAACGGTGCAATCTCTATCAGAAAATATTACAATATCAAAGGGTTTTATAAAACAGAACTTAGGACGCTAAAACGGTGCAATCTCTATCAGATAATATTACAATATAAAAGGGTTTATAAAACAGAATTTAGGACGCTAAAACGGTGCAATCTCTATCAGAGAATATTACAATATCAAAGGGTTTTTTAAAACAGTATTTAGGACGCTAAAACAGTGCAATCTCTATCAGAGAATATTACAATATCAAAGGGTTTTATAAAACAGAATTTAAAAGACAAAAACGGTACAATTTCTATCCGACAATATTACAATGTCAAAGGGTTTTATAAAAAAGAATTTAGGACGATAAAACGGTGCAATCTCTACAAGTGATTATTACAATATCAAATAGTTTTATAAAACAGAATTTAGGACGATAAAACGGTGCAACATCTATCAGAGAATATTACAATATCAAAGGGTTTTATAAAACAGAATTTAGGACGCTAAAAAACTGCAATCTCTATCAGAGAATATGACAATATCAAAGGGTTTTATAAAACAGAACTTAGGATGCTAAAACGGTGCAATCTCTATCAGAGAATATTACAATATCAAAGCGTTTTATAAAGCAGAATTTAGGACGCTAAAACGGTGCAATCTCTATCAGAGAATATTACAATATCAAAGGGTTTTATAAAACAGAACTTAGGACGCTAAAACGGTGCAATCTCTATCAGATAATATTACAATATAAAAGGGTTTATAAAAAAGAATTTAGGACGCTAAAACGGTGCAATCTCTATCAGAGAATATTACAATATATAAGGGTTTTTTAAAACAGAATTTAGGACGCTAAAACGGTGCAATCTCTATCAGAGAATATTACAATATCAAAGGGTTTTATAAAACAGATTTTAGGACGCTAAAACGGTGCAACCTCTATCAGAGAATATTACAATATCAAAGGGTTTTATAAAACAGAATTTAGGACGCTAGAACGGTGCAATCTCTATCAGAGAATATTACATTATAAAAGGGTTTTATAAAACAGAATTTAGGACGCTAAAACGGTGCAATTTCTATCAGAGAATATGACAATATCAAAGTGTTTTATAAAACAGAATTTAGGACGCTAAAACGGTGCAATCTCTATCAGAGAATATTACAATATCAAAGGGTTTTATAAAACTATATTTAGAACTCTTAAACGGTGCAATCTCTATCAGAGAATATTACCATATTAACGGGTTTAATCAAACAGAATTTCGGACGCTAAAACGGGGCAATCTCTATCAGAGAATATGACAATATCAAAGGCTTATATAAAACAGAATTTAAGACGCTAAAACGGTGCAATCTCTATCAGAGAATATTACAATACTAAAGGGGGTTTTAAAACAGAATTAAGGACACTAAAACGGTGCAATCTCTATCAGAGAATATTACAATATCAAAGGGGGTTACAAAAACAGAATTAAGCACGCAAAAACGGTGCAATCTCTATCAGAGAATATAACAATATCAAAGGGTTTTATAAAACAGAATTTAGGACGCTAAAACGGTGCAATCTCTATCAGAGAATATTACAATATCTAAGAGTTTTATAAAGCAGAATTTAGGACGCTAAAACGGTGCAATCTCTATCAGAAAATATTACAATATCAAAGGGTTTTATAAAACAGAACTTAGGACGCTAAAACGGTGACATCTCTATCAGATAATATTACAATATAAAAGGGTTTATAAAACAGAAGTTAGGACGCTAAAACGGTGCAATCTCTATCAGAGAATATTACAATATAAAAGGGTTTTATAAAACAGAATTTAGGACGCTAAAACGGTGCAACCTCTATCAGAGAATATTACAATATCAAAGGGTTTTATAAAACAGAATTTAGGACGCTAGAACGGTGCAATCTCTATCAGAGAATATTACAATATAAAAGGGTTTTATAAAACAGAATTAAGGACGCTAAAACGGTGCAATCTCTATCAGAGAATATGACAATATCAAAGGGTTTTATAAAACAGAATTTAGGACGCTAAAACGGTGCAATCTCTATCAGAGAATATTACAATATCAAAGGGTTTAATAAAAGAGAATTTAGGACGCTAAAACGGTGCAATCTCTATCAGAGAATATTACAATATCAAAGGGTTTTATAAAACAGAATTTAGGACGCTAAAACGGTGCAATTTCTATCAGAGAATATGACAATATAAAACGGTTATATAAAACAGAATTTAGGACGTAAAAACGGTGCAATCTCTATCAGAGAATATAACAATATCTAAGGGTTTATAAAACAGAATTTAGGACGCTAAAACGGTGCGATCTCTATCAGAGAATATTACAATATCAAAGGGTTTTATAAAAAACAGAATTTAGGATGCTAAAACGGTGCAATCTCTATCAGAGAATATTACAATATCAAAGGGTATTGTAAAACAGAATTTAGGACGCTAAAACGGTGCAATTTCTATCAGAGAATATGACAATATAAAAGGGTTTTATAAAACAGAATTTAGGACGTTAAAACGGTGCAATCTCTATAAGAGAATATTACAATATCAAAGGGTTTATAAAACAGAATTTAGGACGGTAAAACGGTGCATTCTCTATCAGAGAATATTACAATATCAAAGGGTTTTATAAAACAGAATTTAGGACGCTAAAACGGTGCAATCTCTATCAGAGAATATTACAATATCAGAGGGTTTTATAAAACAGAATTTAGGACGCTAAAACGGTGCAATCTCTATCCGACCATATTACAATATCAAAGTGTGTTATGAAACAGAATTGAGGACGCTAAAACGGGGCAATCTCTATCAGAGAATATTACAATATCAAAGGGTTTTATAAAACAGAATTTAGGACGCTAAAACGGTGCAATCTCTATGAGAGAGTATTACAATATCAAAGGTTTTTATAAAACAGAATTTAGGACGCTAAAACAGTGCAATCCGTATCTGAGACTATTACAATATCAAAGGGTTTTATAAAACAGAATTTAGGACGCGTAAAGGGTGCAATGTCTATCAGAGAATATTACAATATCAAAGGGTTTCATGAAACAGAATTTAGGACGCTAAACGGTGCAATCTCTATCAGAGAATATTACAATATCAAAGGGTTTTATAAAACAGAATTTAGGACGCTAAAACGGTTCAATCTCTATCAGAGAATATTACAATATCAAAGGGTTTTATAAAACAACAATTAAAAGGTTTAAACTGTGCAATTTCTATCCGACAATATTACAATATCAAAGGGTTTTATAAAAAAGAATTTAGGACGATAAAACGGTGCAATCTCTACAAGTGATTATTACAATATCAAATAGTTTTATAAAACAGAATTTAGGACGATAAAACGGTGCAACATCTATCAAAGAATATTACAATATCAAAGGGTTTTATAAAACAGGATTTAGGACGCTAAAAAAGTACAATCTCTATCAGAGAATATATGACAATATCAAAGGGTTTTATAAAACAGAATTTAGGACGCTAAAACGGTGCAATCTCTATCAGAGAATATTACAATAGCAAAGGGTTTTATAAAACAGAATTTAGGACGCTAAAACGGTGCAATCTCTATCAGAGAATATTACAATATCTAAGAGTTTCATAAAGCAGCATTTAGGACGCTAAAACGGTGCAATCTCTATCAGAAAATATTACAATATCAAAGGGTTTTATAAAACAGAACTTAGGACGCTAAAACGGTGCAATCTCTATCAGATAATATTACAATATAAAAGGGTTTATAAAACAGAATTTAGGACGCTAAAACGGTGCAATCTCTATCAGAGAATATTACAATATATAAGGGTTTTTTAAAACAGAATTTAGGACGCTAAAACGGTGCAATCTCTATCAGAGAATATTACAATATCAAAGGGTTTTATAAAACAGATTTTAGGACGCTAAAACGGTGCAACCTCTATCAGAGAATATTACAATATCAAAGGGTTTTATAAAACAGAATTTAGGACGCTAGAACGGTGCAATCTCTATCAGAGAATATTACAATATAAAAGGGTTTTATAAAACAGAATTTAGGACGCTAAAACGGTGCAATTTCTATCAGAGAATATGACAATATCAAAGTGTTTTATAAAACAGAATTTAGGACGCTAAAACGGTGCAATCTCTATCAGAGAATATTACAATATCAAAGGGTTTCATGAAACAGAATTTAGGACGCTAAACGGTGCAATCTCTATCAGAGAATATTACAATATAAAAGGGTTTTATAAAACAGAATTTAGGACGCTAAAACGGTGCAATCTCTATCAGAGAATATTACAATATCAAAGGGTTTTATAAAACAGAATTTAGGACGCTAAAACGGTGCAATCTCTATCAGAGAATATTACAATATCAAAGGGTTTTATAAAACAGAATTTAAAAGGCTAAAACTGTACAATTTCTGTCCGACAATATTACAGTATCAAAGGGTTTTATAAAACAGAATTTAGGACGATAAAACGGTGCAATCTCTACAAGAGATTATTACAATATTAAATGGTTTTATAAAAAAGAATTTAGGACGATAAAACGGTGCAATCTCTATCAGAGAATATTACAATATCAAAGGGTTTTATAAAACAGGATTTAGGACGCTAAAACGGTGCAATCTTTATCAGAGAATATGACAATATCAAAGGGTTTTATAAAACAGAATTTAGGACGCTAAAACGGTGCAATCTCTATGAGAGAATATTACAATATCAAAGGGTTTTATAAAACAGAATTTAGGACGCTAAAACGGTGCAATCTCTATCAGAGAATATGACAATATCAAAGGGTTTTATAAAACAGAATTTTGGACGCTAAAACTGTGCAATCTCTATCAGAGAATATTACAATATCAAAGGGTTTTATAAAACAGAATTTAGGACGCTAAAACGGTGCAATCTCTATCAGAGAATATTACAATATCAAAGGGTTTTATAAAGCAGAACTTAGGATGCTAAAACGGTGCAATCTCTATCAGAGAATATCACAATATCAAAGGGTTTTATAAAACAGAATTTAGGACGCTAAAACGGTGCAATCTCTATCAAAGAATATTACAATATAAAAGGGTTTATAAAACCGAATTTAGGACGCTAAAACGGTGCAATCTCTATCAGAGAATATGACAATATCAACGGGTTTTATAAAACAGAATTTTGGACGCTAAAACGGTGCAATCTCTATCAGAGAATATTACAATATCAAAGGGTTTCATGAAACAGAATTTAGGACGCTAAACGGTGCAATCTCTATCAGAGAATATTACAATATAAAAGGGTTTTATAAAACAGAATTTAGGACGCTAAAACGGTGCAATCTCTATCAGAGAATATTACAATATCAAAGGGTTTTATAAAACAGAATTTAGGACGCTAAAACGGTGCAATCTCTATCAGAGAATATTACAATATCAAAGGGTTTTATAAAACAGAATTTAAAGTGCTAAAACTGTACAATTTCTGTCCGACAATATTACAGTATCAAAGGGTTTTATAAAACAGAATTTAGGACGATAAAACGGTGCAATCTCTACAAGAGATGATTACAATATTAAATGGTTTTATAAAAAAGAATTTAGGACGATAAAACGGTGCAATCTCTATCAGAGAATATTACAATATCAAAGGGTTTTATAAAACAGGATTTAGGACGCTAAAACGGTGCAATCTTTATCAGAGAATATGACAATATCAAAGGGTTTTATAAAACAGAATTTAGGACGCTAAAACGGTGCAATCTCTATGAGAGAATATTACAATATCAAAGGGTTTTATAAAACAGAATTTAGGACGCTAAAACGGTGCAATCTCTATCAGAGAATATGACAATATCAAAGGGTTTTATAAAACAGAATTTTGGACGCTAAAACGGTGCAATCTCTATCAGAGAATATTACAATATCAAAGGGTTTTATAAAACAGAATTTAGGACGCTAAAACGGTGCAATCTCTATCAGAGAATATTGCAATATCAAAGGGTTTTATAAAGCAGAACTTAGGATGCTAAAACGGTGCAATCTCTATCAGAGAATATTACAATATCAAAGGGTTTTATAAAACAGAATTTAGGACGCTAAAACGGTGCAATCTCTATCAAAGAATATTACAATATCAAAGGGTTTATAAAACCGAATTTAGGACGCTAAAACGGTGCAATCTCTATCAGAGAATATTACAATATCAAAGGGTTTTATAAAACAGAATTTAAAAGGCTAAAACTGTACAATTTCTGTCCGAAAATATTACAGTATCAAAGGGTTTTATAAAACAGAATTTAGGACGATAAAACGGTGCAATCTCTACAAGAGATTATTACTATATTAAATGGTTTTATAAAAAAGAATTTAGGACGATAAAACGGTGCAATCTCTATCAGAGAATATTACAATATCAAAGGGTTTTATAAAACAGGATTTAGGACGCTAAAACGGTGCAATCTTTATCAGAGAATATGACAATATCAAAGGGTTTTATAAAACAGAATTTAGGACGCTAAAACGGTGCAATCTCTATGAGAGAATATTACAATATCAAAGGGTTTTATAAAACAGAATTTAGGACGCTAAAACGGTGCAATCTCTATCAGAGAATATTACAATATCTAAGAGTTTCATAAAGCAGCATTTAGGACGCTAAAACGGTGCAATCTCTATCAGAAAATATTACAATATCAAAGGGTTTTATAAAACAGAACTTAGGACGCTAAAACGGTGCAATCTCTATCAGATAATATTACAATATAAAAGGGTTTATAAAACAGAATTTAGGACGCTAAAACGGTGCAATCTCTATCAGAGAATATTACAATATATAAGGGTTTTTTAAAACAGAATTTAGGACGCTAAAACGGTGCAATCTCTATCAGAGAATATTACAATATCAAAGGGTTTTATAAAACAGATTTTAGGACGCTAAAACGGTGCAACCTCTATCAGAGAATATTACAATATCAAAGGGTTTTATAAAACAGAATTTAGGACGCTAGAACGGTGCAATCTCTATCAGAGAATATTACAATATAAAAGGGTTTTATAAAACAGAATTTAGGACGCTAAAACGGTGCAATTTCTATCAGAGAATATGACAATATCAAAGTGTTTTATAAAACAGAATTTAGGACGCTAAAACGGTGCAATCTCTATCAGAGAATATTACAATATCAAAGGGTTTCATGAAACAGAATTTAGGACGCTAAACGGTGCAATCTCTATCAGAGAATATTACAATATAAAAGGGTTTTATAAAACAGAATTTAGGACGCTAAAACGGTGCAATCTCTATCAGAGAATATTACAATATCAAAGGGTTTTATAAAACAGAATTTAGGACGCTAAAACGGTGCAATCTCTATCAGAGAATATTACAATATCAAAGGGTTTTATAAAACAGAATTTAAAAGGCTAAAACTGACCAATTTCTGTCCGACAATATTACAGTATCAAAGGGTTTTATAAAACAGAATTTAGGACGATAAAACGGTGCAATCTCTACAAGAGATTATTACAATATTAAATGGTTTTATAAAAAAGAATTTAGGACGATAAAACGGTGCAATCTCTATCAGAGAATATTACAATATCAAAGGGTTTTATAAAACAGGATTTAGGACGCTAAAACGGTGCAATCTTTATCAGAGAATATGACAATATCAAAGGGTTTTATAAAACAGAATTTAGGACGCTAAAACGGTGCAATCTCTATGAAAGAATATTACAATATCAAAGGGTTTTATAAAACAGAATTTAGGACGCTAAAACGGTGCAATCTCTATTAGAGAATATGACAATATCAAAGGGTTTTATAAAACAGAATTTTGGACGCTAAAACTGTGCAATCTCTATCAGAGAATATTACAATATCAAAGGGTTTTATAAAACAGAATTTAGGACGCTAAAACGGTGCAATCTCTATCAGAGAATATTACAATATCAAAGGGTTTTATAAAGCAGAACTTAGGATGCTAAAACGGTGCAATCTCTATCAGAGAATATCACAATATCAAAGGGTTTTATAAAACAGAATTTAGGACGCTAAAACGGTGCAATCTCTATCAAAGAATATTACAATATAAAAGGGTTTATAAAACCGAATTTAGGACGCTAAAACGGTGCAATCTCTATCAGAGAATATGACAATATCAACGGGTTTTATAAAACAGAATTTTGGACGCTAAAACGGTGCAATCTCTATCAGAGAATATTACAATATCAAAGGGTTTCATGAAACAGAATTTAGGACGCTAAACGGTGCAATCTCTATCAGAGAATATTACAATATAAAAGGGTTTTATAAAACAGAATTTAGGACGCTAAAACGGTGCAATCTCTATCAGAGAATATTACAATATCAAAGGGTTTTATAAAACAGAATTTAGGACGCTAAAACGGTGCAATCTCTATCAGAGAATATTACAATATCAAAGGGTTTTATAAAACAGAATTTAAAGTGCTAAAACTGTACAATTTCTGTCCGACAATATTACAGTATCAAAGGGTTTTATAAAACAGAATTTAGGACGATAAAACGGTGCAATCTCTACAAGAGATGATTACAATATTAAATGGTTTTATAAAAAAGAATTTAGGACGATAAAACGGTGCAATCTCTATCAGAGAATATTACAATATCAAAGGGTTTTATAAAACAGGATTTAGGACGCTAAAACGGTGCAATCTTTATCAGAGAATATGACAATATCAAAGGGTTTTATAAAACAGAATTTAGGACGCTAAAACGGTGCAATCTCTATGAGAGAATATTACAATATCAAAGGGTTTTATAAAACAGAATTTAGGACGCTAAAACGGTGCAATCTCTATCAGAGAATATGACAATATCAAAGGGTTTTATAAAACAGAATTTTGGACGCTAAAACGGTGCAATCTCTATCAGAGAATATTACAATATCAAAGGGTTTTATAAAACAGAATTTAGGACGCTAAAACGGTGCAATCTCTATCAGAGAATATTGCAATATCAAAGGGTTTTATAAAGCAGAACTTAGGATGCTAAAACGGTGCAATCTCTATCAGAGAATATTACAATATCAAAGGGTTTTATAAAACAGAATTTAGGACGCTAAAACGGTGCAATCTCTATCAAAGAATATTACAATATCAAAGGGTTTATAAAACCGAATTTAGGACGCTAAAACGGTGCAATCTCTATCAGAGAATATTACAATATCAAAGGGTTTTATAAAACAGAATTTAAAAGGCTAAAACTGTACAATTTCTGTCCGACAATATTACAGTATCAAAGGGTTTTATAAAACAGAATTTAGGACGATAAAACGGTGCAATCTCTACAAGAGATTATTACAATATTAAATGGTTTTATAAAAAAGAATTTAGGACGATAAAACGGTGCAATCTCTATCAGAGAATATTACAATATCAAAGGGTTTTATAAAACAGGATTTAGGACGCTAAAACGGTGCAATCTTTATCAGAGAATATGACAATATCAAAGGGTTTTATAAAACAGAATTTAGGACGCTAAAACGGTGCAATCTCTATGAGAGAATATTACAATATCAAAGGGTTTTATAAAACAGAATTTAGGACGCTAAAACGGTGCAATCTCTATCAGAGAATATGACAATATCAAAGGGTTTTATAAAACAGAATTTTGGACGCTAAAACTGTGCAATCTCTATCAGAGAATATTACAATATCAAAGGGTTTTATAAAACAGAATTTAGGACGCTAAAACGGTGCAATCTCTATCAGAGAATATTACAATATCAAAGGGTTTTATAAAGCAGAACTTAGGATGCTAAAACGGTGCAATCTCTATCAGAGAATATTACAATATCAAAGGGTTTTATAAAACAGAATTTAGGACGCTAAAACGGTGCAATCTCTATCAAAGAATATTACAATATAAAAGGGTTTATAAAACCGAATTTAGGACGCTAAAACGGTGCAATCTCTATCAGAGAATATGACAATATCAACGGGTTTTATAAAACAGAATTTTGGACGCTAAAACGGTGCAATCTCTATCAGAGAATATTACAATATCAAAGGGTTTCATGAAACAGAATTTAGGACGCTAAACGGTGCAATCTCTATCAGAGAATATTACAATATAAAAGGGTTTTATAAAACAGAATTTAGGACGCTAAAACGGTGCAATCTCTATCAGAGAATATTACAATATCAAAGGGTTTTATAAAACAGAATTTAGGACGCTAAAACGGTGCAATCTCTATCAGAGAATATTACAATATCAAAGGGTTTTATAAAACAGAATTTAAAAGGCTAAAACTGTACAATTTCTGTCCGACAATATTACAGTATCAAAGGGTTTTATAAAACAGAATTTAGGACGATAAAACGGTGCAATCTCTACAAGAGATTATTACAATATTAAATGGTTTTATAAAAAAGAATTTAGGACGATAAAACGGTGCAATCTCTATCAGAGAATATTACAATATCAAAGAGTTTTATAAAACAGGATTTAGGACGCTAAAACGGTGCAATCTTTATCAGAGAATATGACAATATCAAAGGGTTTTATAAAACAGAATTTAGGACGCTAAAACGGTGCAATCTCTATGAGAGAATATTACAATATCAAAGGGTTTTATAAAACAGAATTTAGGACGCTAAAACGGTGCAATCTCTATCAGAGAATATGACAATATCAAAGGGTTTTATAAAACAGAATTTTGGACGCTAAAACTGTGCAATCTCTATCAGAGAATATTACAATATCAAAGGGTTTTATAAAACAGAATTTAGGACGCTAAAACGGTGCAATCTCTATCAGAGAATATTACAATATCAAAGGGTTTTATAAAGCAGAACTAAGGATGCTAAAACGGTGCAATCTCTATCAGAGAATATTACAATATCAAAGGGTTTTATAAAACAGAATTTAGGACGCTAAAACGGTGCAATCTCTATCAGAGAATATTACAATATCAAAGGGTTTTATAAAACAGAATTTAGGACGCTAAAACGGTGCAATCTCTATCAGAGAATATGACAATATCAACGGGTTTTATAAAACAGAATTTTGGACGCTAAAACGGTGCAATCTCTGTCAGAGAATATTACAATATCAAAGGGTTTTAAAAAACAGAATTTAGGACGCTAAAACGGTGCAATCTCTATCAGAGAATATTACAATATTAAAGGGTTTTATAAAACAGAATTTAAAAGGCTAATACTGTACAATTTCTGTCCGACAATATTACAGTATCAAAGGGTTTTATAAAACAGAATTTAGGACGATAAAACGGTGCAATCTCTACAAGAGATTATTACAATATTAAATGGTTTAATAAAAAAGAATTTAGGACGATAAAACGGTGCAATCTCTATCAGAGAATATTACAATATCAAAGGGTTTTATAAAACAGGATTTAGGACGCTAAAACGGTGCAATCTTTATCAGAGAATATGACAATATCAAAGGGTTTTATAAAACACAATTTAGGACGCTAAAACGGTGCAATCTCTATGAGAGAATATTACAATATCAAAGGGTTTTATAAAACAGAATTTAGGACGCTAAAACGGTGCAATCTCTATCAGAGAATATGACAATATCAAAGGGTTTTATAAAACAGAATTTTGGACGCTAAAACTGTGCAATCTCTATCAGAGAATATTACAATATCAAAGGGTTTTATAAAACAGAATTTAGAACGCTAAAACGGTGCAATCTCTATCAGAGAATATTACAATATCAAAGGGTTTTATAAAGCAGAACTTAGGATGCTAAAACGGTGCAATCTCTATCAGAGAATATTACAATATCAAAGGGCTTTATAAAATAGAACTTAGGACGCTAAAACGGTGCAATCTCTATCAAAGAATATTACAATATAAAAGGGTTTATAAAACCGAATTTAGGACGCTTAAACGGTGCAATCTCTATCAGAGAATATTAGAATATCAAAGGGTTTTATAAAACAGAATTTAGGACGCTAAAACGGTGCAATTTCTATCAGAGAATATGACAATATAAAAGGGTTTTATAAAACAGAATTTAGGACGTTAAAACGGTGCAATCTCTATCAGAGAATATTACAATATCTAAGGATTTATAAAACAGAATTTAGGACGCTAAAACGGTGCAATCTCTATCAGAGGATATTACAATATAAAAGGGTTTATAAAACAGAATTTAGGACGCTAAAACGGTGCAATCTCTATCAGAGAATATTACAATATCAAAGGGTTTTATAAAACAGAATTTAGGACGCTAAAACGGTGCAATTTCTATCAGAGAATATGACAATATAAAAGGGTTTTATAAAACAGAATTTAAAAGGCTAAAACTGTACAATTTCTATCCGAAAACATTACCATATCAAAGGGTTTTATAAAAAAGAATTTAGGACGCTAAAACGGTGCAATCTCTATCAGAGAATATTACAATATCGAAGAGTTTTATCAAGCAGAATTTAGGACGCTAAAACGGTGCAATCTCTATCAGAAAATATTACAATATCAAAGGGTTTTATAAAACAGAACTAAAAACGCTAAAACGGTGCAATCTCAATCAGAGAATATTACAATATAAAAGGGTTTTATAAAACAGTATTTAGGACGCTAAAACGGTGCAATCTCTATCAGAGAATATGACAATATCAATTGCTTATATAAAACAGAATTTAGGACGCTAAAACGGTGCAATCTCTATCAGAGAATATTACAATATCAAAGGGTTTTATAAAACAGAATTCAGCACGCTAAAAGGATGCAATCTCTATCTGAGAATATTACAATATAAAAGGGTTTTATAAAAGAGAATTTAGGACGCTAAAACGGTGCAATCTCTATCAGAGAATAGTACAATATCAAAGGGTTACATTAAACAGAATTTAGGACGCTAAACGGTGTAATCTCTATCAGAGAATATTACACTCTCAAAGGGTTTTATAAAACAGAACTAAGGACGCTAAAACGATGCAATCTATATCAGAGAATATTACAATATCAAAGGGTTTTATAAAAAAGAATTTAGGACGCTAAAACGGTGCAATCTCTATCAGAGAATATTACAATATCAAAGGGTTTTATAAAACAGAATTTAGGACTTTAGAACGGTGCAATCTCTATCAGAGAATATTACAATATCAACGGGTTTTATAAAACAGAATTTTTGACGCTAAAACGATGCAATCTCTATCAGAGAATATGACAATATAAAAGGGTTTTATAAAACAGAATTTAGGACGCAAAAACGGTGCAATCTCTATCAGAGAATATTACAATATCAAAGGGTTTTATAAAACAGTATTTTCGACGCTAAAACGGTGCAATCACTATCAGAGAATATTACAATATTAAAGGGTTTTATAAAACAGAATTTAGGACGCTAAAACGGTGCAATCTCTATCAGAGGATATTACAATATCAAAGGGTTTTATAATACAGAATTTAGGACGCTAAAACGGTGCGATCTCTATCAGAGAATATTACAATATCAAAGGGTTTTATAAAACAGAATTTAGGACGCGAAAACGGTGCAATCTCTATGAGAGAATATTACAATATCAAAGGGTTTTATAAAACAGTATTTTCGACGCTAAAACGGTGCAATTACTATCACAGAATATTACAATATTAAAGGGTTTTATAAAACAGAATGTAGGACGCTAAAACGGTGCAATCTCTATCAGAGAATATTACAATATCAAAGGCTTATATAAAACAGAATTTAGGACGCTAAAACGGTGCAATCTCTATCAGAGAATATTACAATATCAAAGGGGTTTTTAAAACAGAATTAAGGACACTAAAACGGTGCAATCTCTATCAGAGAATATTACAATATCAACGGGGGTTACAAAAACAGAATTAAGGACGCGAAAAAAGGTGCAATCTCTATCAGAGGATATTACAATATCAAAGGGTTTTATAATACAGAATTTAGGACGCTAAAACGGTGCGATCTCTATCAGACAATATTACAATATCAAAGGGTTTTATAAAACAGAATTTAGGACGCTAAAACGGTGCAATTTCTATCAGAGAATATGACAATATAAAAGGGTTTTATAAAACAGAATTTAGGACGCTAAAACGGTGCAATCTCTATCAGAGAATATAACAATATCTAAGGGTTTCTACTACAGAATTTAGGACGCTAAAACGGTGCAATCTCAATCGGAGAATATTACAATATCAAACGGTTTTATAAAAAACAGATTTTAGGACGCTAAAACGGTGCAATCTCTATCAGAGAATATTACAATATCAAAGGGTTTTATAAAACAGAATTAAGAACGCTAAAACTGTGCAATTTCTATCAGAGAATATGACAATATAAAAGGGTTTTGTAAAACAGTATTTAGGACGTTAAAACGGTGCCATCTCTATAAAAGAATATTACGATATCAAAGGGTTTATAAAACAGAATTTAGGACGCTAAAACGGTGCAATCTCTATCAGAGAATATTACAATATACAAAGGGTTTTATAAAACAGAATTAAGGACGCTAAAACGGTGCAATCTCTATGAGAGAATATTACAATATCAAAGGGTTTTATAGAACAGAATTTAGGACGCTAAAACGGTGCTCTCCGTATCTGAGACTATTACACAATCAAAAAGTTTTATAAAACAGAATTTAGGACGCTAAAACGGCGTTATCTCTATCAGAGAATATTACAATATCAAAGGGTTTCCTGAAACAGAATTTAGGACGCTAAACGGTGCAATCTCTATCAGAGAATATTACAATATCAAAGGGTTTTATAAAACAGAATTTAGGACGCTAAAACGGTGCAATCTCTATCAAAGAATATTACAATATCAAAGGGTTTTATAAAACAGAATTTAGGACGCTAAACCGGTGCAATCTCTATCAGAGAATATTACAATATCAAAGGGTTTTACAAAACCGAATTTAGGACACTAAAACGGTGCAATCTCTATCAGAGAATATTACAATATCAAAGGGTTTTATAAAACAGAATTTAGGACGCTAAAACGGTGCAATCTCTATCAGAGAATATCACAATATCAAAGGGTTTTATAAAGCAGATTTAGGACGCTAAAACGGTGCAATCTCTATCAGAGAATATTACAATATTAAAGGGTTTTATAAAACAGAATTTAAAAGGCTAAAACGGTACAATTTCTATCCGACAATATTACAATATCAAAGGGTTTTATAAAACAGAATTTTGGACGCTAAAACGGTGCGATCTCTACAAGAGATTATTACAATATCAAAGGGTTATAAAACAGAATTTAGGACGATCAAACGGTGCAAGATCTATCAGAGAATATTACAATATCAAAGGGTTTTATAAAACAGGATTTAGGACGCTAAAACCGTGCAATCTCTGTCAGAGAATATGACAATATCAAAGTGTTTTATAAAACAGAATTTAGGACGCTAAAACGGTGCAATCTCTATGAGAGAATATTACAATATCAAAGGGTTTTATAAAACAGAATTTAGGACGCTAAAACGGTGCAATCCCTGAGACTACTACAATATCAAAGGGCTTTATAAAACAGAATTTAGGACGCTAAAACGGTGCAATCTCTATCAGAGAATATTACAATATCAAAGGGTTTCATGAAACAGAATTTAGGACGCTAAACTGTGCAATCTCTATCAGAGAATATTACAATATCAAAGGGTTTTATAAAACAGAATTTAGGACGCTAAAACGGTGCAATCTCTATGAGAGAATATTACAATATCAAAGGGTTTTATAAAACAGAATTTAGGACGCTAAAACAGTGCAATTTCCATCAGAGAATATGACAATATAAAACGGTTATATAAAAGAGAATTTAGGACGTTAAAACGGTGCAATCTCTATCAGAGAATATGACAATATCTAAGGATTTATAAAACAGAATTTAGGACGCTAAAACGGTGCAATCTCTATCAGAGAATATTACAATATCAAAGGGTTTTATAAAGCAGATTTAGACGCTAAAACGGTGCCAACTCTATCAGAGAATATTACAATATCAAAGGGTTTTATAAAACAGAACTTAGGACGCTAAAACGGTGCAATCTCAATTAGAGAATATTACAATATAAAAGGGTTTATAAAACAGAATTTAGGACGCTAAAACGGTGCAATCTGTATCAGAGAATATTACAATATCAAAATGTTTTATAAAACAGAATTTAGGACGCTAAAACGGTGCAATTTCTATCAGAGAATATTACAATATCAAAGGGTTTTATAAAACAGAATTCAGCACGCTAAAACGGTGCAATCTCTATCTGAGAATATTACAATATCAAAGGTTTTGATAAAACAGAATTAAGGACGCTAAAACGGTGCAATCTCTATCAGAGAATAGTACAATATCAAAGAGTTTTATAAAACAGTATTTAGGACGCTAAAACGGTGCAATCTCTATCAGAGAATATTACAATATTATATGGTTTTATAAAACAGAATTTAGGACGCTAAAACTGTGCAATCTCTATCAGAGAATATGACAATATCAAAGGCTTATTTAAAACAGAATTAAGGACACTAATACGGTGCAATCTCTATCAGAGAATATTACAATATCCATGGGGGTTATAAAACAGAATTAAGGACACATTAACGGTGCAATCTCTATCAGAGAATATTACAATATCAAAGGGTTTTATAAAACAGAATTTAGGACGCTAAAACGGTGCAATCTGTATCAGAAAATATTCCAATATCTAAGGGTTTTATAAAACAGAATTTAGGACGCTAAAACGGTGCAATCTCTATCAGAGAATATTACAATACTAAAGGGTTTTATAAAACATAATTTAGAAAGCTAAAACTGTGCAATCTCTATCAGAGAATATGACAATATCTAAGGATTTATAAAACAGAATTTAGGACGCTAAAACGGTGCAATCTCTATCAGAGAATATTACAATATCAAAGGGTTTTATAAAACAGAATTTAGGACGCTAAAACGGCGCAATCTCTATGAGAGAATATTACAATATCAAAGGGTTTTATAAAACAGAATTAAGGACGCTAAAACGGTGCAATTTCTATCAGAGAATATGACAATATAAAACGGTTTTATAAAACAGAATTTAGGACGTTAAAACAGTGCAATCTCTATCAGAGAATATGACAATATCTAAGGATTTATAAAACAGAATTTAGGACGCTAAAACGGTGCAATCTCTATGAGAGAATATTACAATATCAAAGGGTTTTATAAAACAGAATTTAGGACGCTAAAACGGTGCAATCTCTATCAGAGAATATTACAATATCAAAGGGTTTTATAAAACAGAATTTAGGACGCTAAAACGGTGCAATCTCTATCAGAGAATATTACAATATCAAATGGTTTTATAAAACAGAATATAAAAGGCTAAAACGGTACAATTTCTATCCGACAATATTACAACATCAAAGGGTTTTATAAAACACAATTTAGGACGCTAAAACGGTGCAATCTCTATCAGAGAATATTACAATATCAAAGGGTTTTATAAAACATAATTTAGGACGCTAAAACGGTGCAATCTCATACAGAGAATATTACAATATCAAAGGGTTTTATAAAACAGAATTTAGGACGCTAAAACGGTGCAATCTCTATCAGAGAATATTCAAATATCAAAGGGTTTTATAAAAAAGAATTAAGGACTCTAAAACAGTGCAATCTCTATCAGAGAATATTACAATATCCAAGGGTTTTATAAAACAGAATTTAGGACGCTAAAACGGTGCAATCTCTATCTGAGAATATTACAATATTAAAGGGTGTAATAAAACAGAATTTAGGACGCTAAAACTGTGCAATCTCTATTAAAGAATATGACAATATCAAAGGCTTATTTAAAACAGAATTTAGGACGCTAAAACGGTGCAATCTCTATCAGAGAATATTACAATATCAAATAGTTTTATAAAACAGAATTTAGGACGCTAAAACGGTGCAATCACTATCAGAGGATATTACAATATCAAAGGGTTTTATAAAACAGAATTTAGGACGCTAAAACGGTGCAATTTCTATAAGAGAATATGACAATATAAAAGGGTTTTATAAAACAGAATTTAGGACGTTAAAACGGTGCAATCTCTATCAGAGAATATGACAATATCTCAGGATTTATAAAACAGAATTAAGGACGCTAAAACGGTGCAATCTCTATCAGAGAATATTACAATATCAAAGGGTTTTATGAAACAGAATTTAGGACGCAAAACGGTGCAATCTCTATGATAGAATATTACAATATCAAAGGGTTTTATAAAACAGAATTTAGGACGCTAAAACGGTGCAATCCGTATCTGAGACTATTACAATATCAAAGGGGTTTATAAAACAGAATTTACGACGCTAAAACGGTGCAATCTCTATCAGAGAATATTACAATATCAAAGGGTTTCATGAAACAGAATTTAGGACGCTAAACGGTGCAATCTGTATCAGAGAATATTACAATATCAAAGGGTTTTATAAAACAGAATTTAAGACGCTAAAACAGTGCAATCTCTATCAGAGAATATTACAATATAAAAGGGTTTTATAAAACAGAATTCAAAAGGCTAAAACGGTACAATTTCTATCCGACAATATTACAATATCAAAGGGTTTTATAAAAAAGAATTTAGGACGATAAAACGGTGCAATCTCTGAAAGAGATTGTTACAATATCAAAGGGTTTATAAAACAGAATTTAGGACGCTAAAACGGTGCAATCTCTATCAGAGAATATTACAATATCAAAGGGTTTCATGAAACAGATTTTAGGACGCTAAACTGTGCAATCTCTATCAGAGAATATTACAATATCAAAGGGTTTTATAAAACAGAATTTGGGACGCTAAAACGGTGCAATCTCTATTAAAGAATATTACAATATCAAAGATTTTATAAAACAGAATTTAGGACGCTAAACCGGTGCAATCGCTATCAGAGAATATTACAATATCCATGGGGGGTATAAAACAGAATTAAGGACACATAAACGGTGCAATCTCTATCAGAGAATATTACAATATCAAAGGGTTTTATAAAACAGAATTTAGGACGCTAAAACGGTGCAATCTGTATCAGAGAATATTACAATATCAAACGGTTTAATAAAACAGAATTTAGGACGCTAAAACGGTGCAATCTCTATCAGAGAATATGACAATATAAAAGGGTTTTATAAAACAGAATTTAGGACGTAAAACCAGTGCAATCTCTATCAGAGAATATAACAATATCTAAGGGTTTATAAAACAGAATTTAGGACGCTAAAACGGTGCAATCTCTATCAGAGAATATTACAATACTAAAGGGTTTTATAAAACATAATTTAGAAAGCTAAAACTGTGCAATCTCTATCAGAGAATATTATAATATCAAAGGGTTTCATAAAACAAAATTTAGGACGCTAAAACGGTGCAATCTCTATCAGAGAATATAACCATATCAAAGGGTTTCATGAAACAGAATTTCGGACGCTAAACGGTGCAATCTCTATCAGAGAATATTACAATATCAAAGGGTTTTCTAAAACAGAATTAGAGGACGCTAACACGGTGCAATCTCTATCAGAGAATATTACAATATCAAAGGGTTTTATAAAACAGAATTTAGGACGCCTAACCGTGCAATCTCTATCAGAGAATATTACAATATCAAAGGGTTTTATAAAACAGAATTTAGGACGCTAAAACGGTGCAATCTTTATCAGAGAATATTACAATATCAAAGGGTTTTATAAAACAGAATTTAGGACGGTAAAACGGTGCAATCTCTATCAGAGAATATTACAATATCAAAGGGTTTTATAAAACAGAATTAGGACGCTAAAACGGTGCAATCTAAATCAGAGAATATTACAATATAAAACAGTTTATAAAATAGAAATTAGGACGCTGTAACAGTGCAATCTCTATCAGAGAATATTACAATATCAAAGAGTTTTATAAAACAGAATTAAGGACGCTAAAACGGTGCAATCTCTATCAGAGAATATGACAATATCAAAGGCTTATATAAAACAGAATTTAGGACGCTAAAACGGTGCAATCTCTATCAGATAATATTACAATATCAAAGGGGGTTATAAAACAGTTTTTAGGAAACTAAAACGGTCCAATCTCTATCAGAGAATATTACAATATCAAAGGGTTTTATAAAACAGAATTTAGGACGCTAAAACGGTGCAATATCTATCAGAGAATATTACAATATCAAAGTGTGTTATAAAACAGAAGTTAGGACGCTTAAACGGTGCAATCTCTATCAGAGAATAGTACAATATCAAAGGGTTTTATAAAACAGAATTTAAAAGGCTAAAACGGTACAATTTCTGTCCGACAATATTACAATATCAAAGGGTTTTATAAAACAGAATTTGGGACGCTAAAACGGTGCAATCTCTATCAAAGAATATTACAATATCAAAGATTTTATAAAACAGAATTTAGGACGCTAAACCGGTGCAATCGCTATCAGAGAATATTACAATATCCATGGGGGGTATAAAACAGAATTAAGGACACATAAACGGTGCAATCTCTATCAGAGAATATTACAATATCAAAGGGTTTTATAAAACAGAATTTAGGACGCTAAAACGGTGCAATCTGTATCAGAGAATATTACAATATCAAACGGTTTAATAAAACAGAATTTAGGACGCTAAAACGGTGCAATCTCTATCAGAGAATATGACAATATAAAAGGGTTTTATAAAACAGAATTTAGGACGTAAAACCAGTGCAATCTCTATCAGAGAATATAACAATATCTAAGGGTTTATAAAACAGAATTTAGGACGCTAAAACGGTGCAATCTCTATCAGAGAATATTACAATACTAAAGGGTTTTATAAAACATAATTTAGAAAGCTAAAACTGTGCAATCTCTATCAGAGAATATTATAATATCAAAGGGTTTCATAAAACAAAATTTAGGACGCTAAAACGGTGCAATCTCTATCAGAGAATATAACCATATCAAAGGGTTTCATGAAACAGAATTTCGGACGCTAAACGGTGCAATCTCTATCAGAGAATATTACAATATCAAAGGGTTTTCTAAAACAGAATTAGAGGACGCTAACACGGTGCAATCTCTATCAGAGAATATTACAATATCAAAGGGTTTTATAAAACAGAATTTAGGACGCCTAACCGTGCAATCTCTATCAGAGAATATTACAATATCAAAGGGTTTTATAAAACAGAATTTAGGACGCTAAAACGGTGCAATCTTTATCAGAGAATATTACAATATCAAAGGGTTTTATAAAACAGAATTTAGGACGGTAAAACGGTGCAATCTCTATCAGAGAATATTACAATATCAAAGGGTTTTCTAAAACAGAATTAGGACGCTAAAACGGTGCAATCTAAATCAGAGAATATTACAATATAAAACAGTTTATAAAATAGAAATTAGGACGCTGTAACAGTGCAATCTCTATCAGAGAATATTACAATATCAAAGAGTTTTATAAAACAGAATTAAGGACGCTAAAACGGTGCAATCTCTATCAGAGAATATGACAATATCAAAGGCTTATATAAAACAGAATTTAGGACGCTAAAACGGTGCAATCTCTATCAGATAATATTACAATATCAAAGGGGGTTATAAAACAGTTTTTAGGAAACTAAAACGGTCCAATCTCTATCAGAGAATATTACAATATCAAAGGGTTTTATAAAACAGAATTTAGGACGCTAAAACGGTGCAATATCTATCAGAGAATATTACAATATCAAAGTGTGTTATAAAACAGAAGTTAGGACGCTTAAACGGTGCAATCTCTATCAGAGAATAGTACAATATCAAAGGGTTTTATAAAACAGAATTTAAAAGGCTAAAACGGTACAATTTCTGTCCGACAATATTACAATATCAAAGGGTTTTATAAAAAAGAATTTAGGACGATAAAACGGTGCAATCTCTACAAGAGATTATTACAATATCAAATGGTTTTATAAAAAAGAAATTAGGACGATAAAACGGTGCAACATCTATCAGAGAATATTACAATATCAAAGGGTTTTATAAAACAGGATTTATGACGCTAAAACGGTGCAATCTCTATCAGAGAATATTACAATATCAAAAGGTTTTATAAAACAGAATTCAGGACGCTAAAACGGTGCAATCTCTATAAGAGAATATTACAATATCAAAGGGTTTTATAAAACAGAATTTAGGACGCTAAAACGGTGCAATCTCTATCAGAGAATATTACAATATCAAAGGGTTTTATAAAACAGAATTCAGCACGCAAAAACGGTGCAATCTCAATCTGAGAATATTACAATATCAAAGGGTTTTATAAAACAGAATTAAGGACGCTAAAACGGTGCAATCTCTATCAGAGAATAGTACAATATCAAAGGGTTTTATGAAACAGAATTTAGGACGCTAAACGGTGTAATCTCTATCAGAGAATATTACAATATAAAAGGGTTTTATAAAACAGAATTTAGGACGCTAAAACGGAGCAATCTCTATCAGAGAATGTTACAATATCAAAGGGTTTTATAAAACAGAATTTAGGACGCTAAAACGGTGCAATCTCAATCAGAGAATATTACAATATAAAAGGGTGTATAAAACAGAATTTAGGACGCTAAAACGGTGCAATCTCTATCAGAGAATATTACAATATCAAAGGGTTTGTTAAAAAAGAATTTAGGACGCCAAACGGTGCAGTCTCTATCAGAGAATATCACAATATCAAAGGCTTATATAAAACAGAATTCAGGACGCTAAACCTGTGCAATCTCTATCAGAGAATATTACAATATCAAAGGGTTTTATAAAACAGAATTCAGTCTGCTAAAACGGTGCAATCTCTATCTGAGAATATTACAATATCAAAGGGTTTTATAAAACAGAATTAAGGACACTAAAACGGTGCAACTCTATCAGAGAATAGTACAATATCAAAGGGTTTTATGAAACAGAATTAAGGACGCTAAACGGTGTAATCTTTATCAGAGAATATTACAATATCAAAGGGTTTTATAAAACAGAATTTAGGACGCTAAAACGGTGCAATCTCTATCAGAGAATATTACAATATCAAAGGGTTGTATAAAACAGAATTTAGGACGCTAAAACGGTGCAATCTCTATCAGAGAATATGACAATATCAAAGGGTTTTATAAAACAGAATATAGGACGCAAAAAGGGTGCAATCTCTATGAGAGAATATTACAATATCAAAGGGTTTTATAAAGCAGAATTTAGGACGCTAAAACGGTGCAATCTCTATCAGAGAATATTACAATATCAAAGGGTTTTATAAAACAGAACTTAGGACGCTAAAACGGTGCAATCTTAATCAGAGAATATTAATATATAAAAGGGTTTATAAAACTTAATTTAGGACGCTAAAACGGTGCAATCTGTATCAGAGAATATTACAATATCAAAGGGTTTTTTAAAACAGAATTTAGGACGCTAAAACGGTGCAATCTCTATCAGAGAATATGACAATATCAAAGGGTTTTATAAAACAGAATTCAGCACGCTAAAACGGTGCAATCTCTATCAGAGAATATAACTATATCAAAGGGTTTTATGCAACAGTATTTAGGACGCTAAAACGGTGCAATAATTATCAGAGAATATTACAATATTATAGGGTTTTATAAAACAGAATTTAGGACGCTAAAACGGTGCAATCTCTATCAGAGAATATTACAGTATCCAAGGGGGTTATAAAACAGAATCAAGGACACTAAAACGGTGCAATCTCTATCAGAGAATATGACAATATCAAAGTGTTTTATGAAACAGAATTTAGGACGCTAAAACGGTGCAACATCTATCAGAGAATATTACAATATCAAAGGGTTTTATAAAACAGGATTTAGGACGCTAAAGCGGTGCAATCTCTATCAGAGAATATTACAATATCAAAGGGTTTTATAAAAAAAGAATTTAGGACGATAAAACGGTGCAATCTCTACAAGAGATTATTACAATATAAAATGGTATTATAAAAAAGAATTTAGGACGTTAAAACGGTGCAACATCTATCAGAGAATATTACAATATCAAAGGGTTTTATAAAACAGGATGAAGGACGCTAAAACGGTGCAATCTCTATCAGAGAATATTACAATATCAAAGGGTTTTATAAAACAGAATTTAGGACGTTAAAACAGTGCAATCTCTATAAGAACCTATTACAATATCAAAGGGTTTTATAAAACAGAATTTAGGACGCTAAAACGGTGCAATCTCTATCAGAGAATATTACAATATCAAAGGGTTTTATAAAACAGAATTCAGCACGCAAAAACGGTGCAATTTCAATCTGAGAATATTACAATATCAAAGGGTTTTATAAAACAGAATTAAAGACGCTAAAACGGTGCAATCTCTATCAGAGAATAGTACAATATCAAAGGGTTTTATAAAACAGAATTAAGGACGCTAAACGGTGTAATCTCTATCAGAGAATATTACAATATAAAAGGGTTTTATAAAACAGAATTTAGGACGCTAAAACGGAGAAATCTCTATCAGAGAATATTACAATATCAAAGGGTTTTATAAAACAGAATTTAGGACGCTAAAACGGTGCAATCTCTATCAGAGAATATTACAATATCAAAGGGTTTTATAAAACAGAATTTAGGACGCTAGAACGGTGCAATCTCCATCAGAGAATATTACAATATAAAAGGGTTTTATGAAACAGAATTTCAGACGCTAAAACGGTGCAATCTCTATCAGAGAATATTACAATATCAAAGGGTTTTATAAAACAGAATTTAGGACGCTAAAACGGTGCAATCTCTATCAGAGAATATTACAATATCAAAGGGTTTTATAAAACAGAATTTAGGACGCTAAAACGGTGCAATATCTATCAGAGAATATTACAATATAAAAGGGTTTATAAAACAGAATTAAGGACGCTAAAACGGTGCAATCTCTATCAGAGAATATTACAATATCAAAGGGTATTATAAAACAGAATTTAGGACGCTGAAACGGTGCAATCTCTATCAGAGAATATTACAATATCAAAGGGTTTTATAAAACAGAACTTAGGACGCTAAAACGGTGCAATCTCAATCAGAGAATATTACAATATAAAAGGGTGTATAAAACAGAATTTAGGACGCTAAAACGATGCTATCTCTATCAAAGAATATTACAATATCAAAGGGTTTTATAAAAAAGAATTTAGGACGCCAAACGGTGCAATCTCTATCAGAGAATATGACAATATCAAAGGCTTATATAAAACAGAATTCAGGACGCTAAAACGGTGCAATCTCTATCAGAGAATATTACAATATCAAAGGGTTTTATAAAACAGAATTCAGTCCGCTAAAACGGTGCAATCTCTATCTGAGAATATTACAATATCAAAGGGTTTTATAAAACAGAATTAAGGACGCTAAAACGGTGCAACTCTATCAGAGAATAGTACAATATCAAAGGGTTTTATAAAACAGAATTTAGGACGCTAAACGGTGTAATCTCTATCAGAGAATATTACAATATCAAAGGGTTTAATAAAACAGAATTTAGGACGCTAAAACGGTGCAATCTCTATCAGAGAATATTACAATATCAAAGGGTTATATAAAACAGAATTTAGGACGCTAAAACAGTGCAATTTCTATCAGAGTATATTACAATATCAAAGGGTTTTATAAAACAGAATTTAGGACGCTAAAACGGTGCAATCTCTATCAGAGAATATTACAATATAAAAGGGTTTTATAAAACAGAATTTAAGAAGCTCAAACGGTGCAATCTCTATGAGAGAATATGACAATATCAAAGGGTTTTATAAAACAGAATTTAAGACGCAAAAACGGTGCAATCTCTATCAGAGAATATTACAATATCAAAGGGTTTTAAAACACAGTATTTAGGACGCAAAAACGGTGCAATCTCTATCAGAGAATATTACAATATCAAAGGGTTTTATAAAACAGAACTTAGGACGCTAAAACGGTGCAATCTCAATAAGAGAATATTACAATATAAAAGGGTTTATATCACTTAATTTAGGACGCTAAAACGGTGCAATCTGTATCAGAGAATATTACAATATCAAAGGGTTTTATAAAACAGAATTTAGGACGCTAAAACAGTGCAATCTCTATCAGAGAATATGACAATATCAAAGTGTTTTATGAAACAGAATTTAGGACGCTAAAACGGTGCAACATCTATCAGAGAATATTACAATATCAAAGGGTTTTATAAAACAGGATTTAGGACGCTAAAGCGGTGCAATCTCTATCAGAGAATATTACAATATCAAAGGGTTTTATAAAAAAAAGAATTTAGGACGATAAAACGGTGCAATCTCTACAAGAGATTATTACAATATCAAATGGTTTTATAAAAAAGAATTTAGGACGTTAAAACGGTGCAACATCTATCAGAGAATATTACAATATCAAAGGGTTTTATAAAACAGAATTCAGCACGCTAAAACGGTGCAATCTTAATCTGAGAATATTACAATATCAAAGGGTTTTATAAAACAGAATTAAGGACGATAAAACGGTGCAATCTCTATCAGAGAATAGTACAATATCAAAGGGTTTTATAAAACAGAATTTAGGACGCTAAACGGTGTAATCTCTATCAGTGAATATTTCAATATAAAAGGGTTTTATAAAACAGAATTTAGGACGCTAAAACGGAGCAATCTCTATCAGAGAATATTACAATATCAAAGGGTTTTATAAAACAGAATTTAGGACGATAAAACGGCGCAATCTCTATCAGAGAATATTACAATATCAAAGGGTTTTATAAAACAGAATTTAGGACGCTAGAACGGTGCAATCTCTATCAGAGGATATTACAATATAAAAGGGTTTTATGAAACAGAATTTCAGACGCTAAAACGGTGCAATCTCTATCAGAGAATATTACAATATCAAAGGGTTTTATAAAACAGAATTTAGGACGCTAAAACGGTGCAATCTCTATCAGAGAATATTACAATATCAAAGGGTTTTATCAAACAGAATTTACGACGCTAAAACGGTGCAATCTCTATCAAAGAATATTACAATATAAAAGGGTTTATAAAACAGAATTAAGGACCCTAAACTGGTGCAATCTCTATCAGAGAATATTACAATATCAAAGGGTTTTATGAAACAGAATTTAGGACGCTAGAACGGTGCAATCTCTATCAGAGAATATTACAATATAAAAGGGTTTTATAAAACAGAATTTAAGACGCTAAAACGGTGCAATCTCTATCAGAGAATATGACAATATCAAAGGGTTTTGTAAAACAGAATTAAAGACGCTAAAACGGTGCAATCTTTATCAGAGAATATTACAATATCAAAGGGTTTCATAAAACAGAACTTAGGACGCTAAAACGGTGCAATCTAAATCAGAGAATATTACAATATAAAACAGTTTATAAAATAGAAATTAGGACGCTGTAACAGTGCAATCTCTATCAGAGAATATTACAATATCAAAGAGTTTTATAAAACAGAATTTAGGACGCTAAAACGGTGCAATCTCTATCAGAGAATATTACAATATCAAAGGCTTATATAAAACAGAATTTAGGACGCTAAAACGGTGCAATCTCTATCAGAGAATATTACAATATCAAAGGGGGTTATAAAACAGTTTTTAGGAAACTAAAACGGTGCAATCTCTATCAGAGAATATTACAATATCAAAGGGTTTTATAAAACAGAATTGAGGACGCTAAAACGGTGCAATCTCTATCAGAAAATACTACAATATCAAAGGGTGTTATAAAACAGAATTTAGGACGCTAAAACGGTGCAATCTCTATCAGAGAATATTACAATATCAAAGTGTGTTATAAAACAGAATTTAGGACGCTAAAACGGTGCAATCTCTATCAGAGAATATTATAATATCAAAGGGTTTTATAAAACAGAATTTAAAAGGCTAAAACGGTACAATTTCTATCCGACAATATTACAATATCAAAGGGTTTTATAAAACAGAATTTAGGACGCTAAAACGGTGCAATCTCTATCAGAGAATATTACAATATTATAGGGTTTTTTAAGACAGAATTTAGGACGCTAGAACGGTGCAATCTCTATCAGAGCATATTACAATATAAAAGGGTTTTATGAAACAGAATTTAAGACGCTAAAACGGTGCAATCTCAATCTGAGAATATTACAATATCAAAGGGTTTTATGAAAAAGAATTTAGGACGATAAAACGGTGCAAGATCTATCAGGGAATATTACAATATCAAAGGGTTTTATAAAACAGGATTTAGGACGCTAAAACGGTGCAATCTCTATCAGAGAATATGACAATATCAAAGGGTTTTATAAAACAGAATTTAGGACGCTAAAACGGTGCAATCTCTATGAGAGAATATTACAATATCAAAGGGTTTTATAAAACAGAATTTAGGACGCTAAAACGGTGCAATCCCTATCTGAGACTATTACAATATCAAAGGGTTTTATAAAACAGAATTTAGGACGCTAAAACGGTGAAATCTCTATCAGAGAATATTACAATATCAAAGGGTTTCATGAAACAGAATTTAGGACGCTAAACTGTGCAATCTCTATCAGGGAATATTACAATATCAAAAGGTTTTATAAAACAGAATTTAGGACGCTAAAACGGTGCAATCTCTATCAGAGAATATTACAATATCAAAGGGTTTTATAAAACAGAATTTAGGACGCTAAAACGGTGCAATCTCTATCAGAGAATATTAAAATATCAAAGGGTTTTACAAAACCGAATTTAGGACACTAAAACGGTGCAATCTCTATCAGAGAATATTACAATATCAAAGGGTTTTATAAAAAAGAATTTAGGAGGCTAAAACGGTTCAATCTCAATCAGAGAATATTACAATATAAAAGGTTTTATAAAACAGAATTTAGGACGCTAAAACGGTGCAATCTGTATCAGAGAATATTACAATATCAAAGGGTTTTATAAAACAGAATTTAGGACGCTAAAACGGTGCAATCTCTATCAGAGAATATTACAATATCAAAGGGTTTTATGAAACAGAATTCAGCACGCTAAAACGGTGCAATCTCTATCAGAGAATATAACAATATATAAGGGTTTTATAAAACTATAATTAGGACGCTAAAACGGTGCAATCACTATCAGAGAATATTACAATATTATAGGGTTTAATAAAACAGAATTTAGGACGCTGAAACGGTGCAATCTCTATCAAAGAATATTACAGTATCCAAGGGGGTTATAAAACAGAATTAAGGACACTGAAACTGTGCAATCTCTATCAGAGAATATGACAATATCAAAGTGTTTTATGAAACAGAATTTAGGACGCTAAAACGGTGCAACATCTATCAGAGAATATTACAATATCAAAGGGTTTTATAAAACAGGATTTAGGACGCTAAAGCAGTGCAATCTCTATCAGAGAATATTACAATATCAAAGGGTTTTATAAAAAAAGAATTTAGGACGATAAAACGGTGCAATCTCTACAAGAGATTATTACAATATCAAATGGTTTTATAAAAAAGAATTTAGGACGTTAAAACGGTGCAACATCTATCAGAGAATATTACAATATCAAAGGGTTTTATAAAACAGGATTTAGGACGCAAAAACGGTGCAATCTCAATCTGAGAATATTACAATATCAAAGGGTTTTATAAAACAGAATTAAGGACGCTAAAACGGTGCAATCTCTCTCAGAGAATACAACAATATCTAAGGGTTTATAAAACAGAATTTAGGACGCTAAAACAGTGCAATCTCTATCAGAGAATACTACAATATCAAAGGGTTTTATAAAACAGAATTAAGGACGCTAAAACGGTGCAATCTCTATCAGAGAATGTTATAATATCAAAGTGTGTTATAAAACAGAATTTAGGACGCTAAAACGGTGCAATCTCTATCAGAGAATAGTACAATATCTCAGGGTTTTATAAAACAGAATTTAGGACGCTAAACGGTGTAATCTCTATCAGAGAATATGATAATATCAAAGGGTTTTATAAAACAGAATTTAGGACGCTAAAACGGAGCAATCTCTATCAGAGAATATTACAATATCAAAGGGTTTTATAAAACAGAATTTAAGGCGCTAAAACGGTGCAATCTCTATCAGAGAATATTACAATATCAAAGGGTTTTATAAAACAGAATTTAGGACGCTAGAACGGTGCAATCTCTATCAGAGAATATTACAATATAAAAGGGTTTTATGAAACAGAATTTCAGCCGCTAAAACGGTGCAATCTCTATCAGAGAATATTACAATATAAAAGGGTTTATAAAACAGAATTAAGGACGCTAAAACGGTGCAATCTCTATCAGAGAATATTACAATATCAAAGGGTTTTATAAAACAGAATTTAGGACGCTAGAACGGTGCAATCTCTATCAGAGAATATTACAATATAAAACGGTTTTATAAAACAGAATTTAAGACGCTAAAACGGTGCAATCTCTATCAGAGAACATGACAATATCAAAGGGTTTTATAAATCAGAATTAAAGACGCTAAAACGGTGCAATCTCTATCAGAGAATATAACAATATCAAAGGGTTTTATTAAACAGTATTTAGGACGTTAAACGGTGCAATAACTATCAGAGAATATTACAATATTATAGGGTTTTATAAAACAGAATTTAGGACACTAAAACGGTGCAATCTCTATCAGAGAATATTACAACATCCAAGGGGGTTATAAAACAGAATTAAGGACACTAAAACGGTGCAATCTCTATCAGAGATATTACAATATCAAAGGGTTTTATAAAACAGAATTTAGGACGCTAAAACGGTGCAACATCTATCAGAGAATATTACAATATCAAAGGGTTTTATAAAACAGGATTTAGGACGCTAAAGCGGTGCAATCTCTATCAGAGAATATTACAATATCAAAGGGTTTTATAAAACAGACTTTCGGACGCTAAAACGGTGCAATCTCTATCAGAAAATATTACAATATCAAAGGGTTTTATAAAACAGAATATAGGACGCTAAAACGGTGCAATCTCTATCAGAGAATATTACAATATCAAAGGGTTTTATAAAACAGAATTTAGGACACTAAAACGGTGCAATCTCTATCAGAGAATATTACAATATCAAAGGGTTTTATGAAACAGAACTTAGGACGCTAAAACGGTGCAATCTCAATCAGAGAATATTACAATATAAAAGGGTGTATAAAACAGAATTTAGGACGCTAAAACGGTGCAATCTCTATCAGAGAATATTACAATATAAAAGGGTTTTATTAAACAGAATTTAGGACGCTCAAACGGTGCAATCTCTATCAGAGAATATGACAATGTCAAAGGGTTTTATAAAACAGAATTTAAGACGCTAAAACGGTGCAATCTCTATCAGAGAATATTACAATATCAAAGGTTTTTAAAAAACAGAATTTAGGACGCTAAAACGGTGCAATCTCTATCAGAGAATATTACAATATAAAAGGGTTTATAAAACAGAATTAAGGACGCTAAAACAGTGCAATATCTATCAGAGAATATTACAATATCAAAGGGTTTTATAAAAAAGAATTTAGGACGCCAGAACGGTGCAATCTCTATCAGAGAATATTACAATATAAAAGGGTTTTATAAAACAGAATTTAAGACGCTAAAACGGTGCAATCTCTATCAGAGAATATGACAATATCAAAGGGTTTTATAAAACACAATTAAAGACGCTAAAACGGTGCAATCTTTATCAGAGAATATTACAATATCAAAGGGTTTTATAAAACAGAATTTAGGACGCTAAAACGGTGCAATCTCTATCAGAGAATATTAAAATATCAAAGGGTTTTATAAAACAGAACTAAGGACGCTAAAACGGTGCAATCTAAATCAGAGAATATTACAATATAAAACAGTTTATAAAATAGAAATTAGGACGCTGTAACAGTGCAATCTCTATCAGAGAATATTACAATATCAAAGAGTTTCATAAAACAGAATTTAGGACGCTAAAACGGTGCAATCTCTATCAGAGAATATGACAATATCAAAGGCTTATATAAAACAGAATTTAGGACGCTAAAACGGTGCAATCTCTATCAGAGAATATTACAATATCAAAGGGGGTTATAAAACAGTTTTTAGGAAACTAAAACGGTGCAATCTCTATCAGAGAATATTACAATATCAAAGGGTTTTATAAAACAGAATTTAGGACGCTAAAACGGTGCAATCTCTATCAGAGAATACTACAATATCAAAGGGTTTTATAAAACAGAATTTAGGACGCTAACACGGTGCAATCTCTATCAGAGAATATTACAATATCAAAGTGTGTTATAAAACAGAATTTAGGACGCTAAAACGGTGCAATCTCTATCAGAGTATATTACAATATCAAAGGGTTTTATAAAACAGAATTTAAAAGGCTAAAACGGTACAATTTCTATCCGACAATATTACAATATCAAAGGGTTTTATAAAAAAGAATTTAGGACGATAAAACGGTGCAATCTCTACAAGAGATTATTACAATATCAAATGGTTTTATGAAAAAGAATTTAGGACGATAAAACGGTGCAATATCTATCAGAGAATATTACAATATAAAAGGGTTTTATAAAACAGGATTTATGACGCTAAAACGGTGCAATCTCTATCAGAGAATTATACAATATCAAAATGTTATATAAAACAGAATTCAGGACGCTAAAACGGTGCAATCTCTATCAGAGAATATTATAATATCAAAGGGTTTTATAAAACAGAATTCAGGACGCTAAAACGGTGCAATCTCTATCAGAGAATATTACAATATCAAAGGGTTTTATAAAACAAAATTCAGCACGCTAAAACGGTGCAATCTCAATCTGAGAATATTACAATATCAAAGGGTTTTATAAAACAGAATTAAGGACGCTAAAACGGTGCAATCTCTTTCAGAGAATAGTACAATATCAAACAATTTTATAAAACAGAATTTAGGACGCTAAACGGTGTAATCTCTATCAGAGAATATTACAATATCAAAAGGTTTTATAAAACAGAATTTAGGAGGCTAAAACGGTGCAATCTCTATCAGAGACTATTACAATATCAAAGGGTTTTATAAAACAGAATTTAGGACGCTAAAACGGTGCAATCTCTATCAGAGAATATTAAAATCTCAAAGGGTTTTTTAAAACAGAATTTAAGACGCTAGAACGGTGCAATCTCTATCAGAGAATATTACAATATAAAAGGGTTTTATGAAACAAAATTTAAGACGCTAAAACGGTGCAATCTCAATCTGAGAATATTACAATATCAAAGGGTTTTATGAAAAAGAATTTAGGACGATAAAACGGTGCAATCTCTACCAGAGATTATTACAATATCAAAGGGTTTTATAAAACAGAATTTAGGACGATAAAACGGTGCAAGATCTATCAGGGAATATTACAATATCAAAGGGTTTAATAAAACAGGATTTAGGACGCTAAAACGGTGCAATCTCTATCAGAGAATATGACAATATCAAAGGGTTTTATAAAACAGAATATAGGACGCTAAAACGGTTCAATCTCTATGAGAGAATATTACAATATCAAAGGGTTTTATAAAACAGAATTTATGACGCTAAAACGGTGCAATCCCTATCTGAGACTATTACAATATCAAAGGGTTTTATAAAACAGAATTTAGGACGCTAAAACGGTGCAACATCTATCAGAGAATATTACAATATCAAAGGGTTTAATAAAACAGGATTTAGGACGCTAAAGCAGTGCAATCTCTATCAGAAAATATTACAATATCAAAAGGTTTTATAAAAAAAGAATTTAGGACGATAAAACGGTGCAATCTCTACAAGAGATTATTACAATATCAAATGGTTTTATAAAAGAGAATTTAGGACGTAAAAACGGTGCAACATCTATCAGAGAATATTACAATATCAAAGGGCTTTATAAAACAGGATTTAGGACGCTAAAACGGTGCAATCTCTATCAGAGAATATTACAATATCAAAGTATTTTATAAAACAGAATTTAGGACGTTAAAACGGTGCAATCTCTATAAGAGAATATTACAATATCAAAGGGTTTTATAAAACAGAATTTAGGACGCTAAAGGTGTGCAATCTCTATCAGAGAATACAACAATATCAAAGGGTTTTATAAAACAGAATTCAGCACGCAAAAACGGTGCAATCTCAATTTGAGAATATTACAATATCAAAGGGTTTTATAAAACAGAATTAAGGACGCTAAAACGGTGCAATCTCTATCAGAGAATAGTACAATATCAAAGGGTTTTATAAAACAGAATTTAGGACGCTAAACGGTGTAATCTCTATCAGAGAATATTACAATATAAAAGGGTTTTATAAAACAGAATTCAGCACGCAAAAACGTAGCAATCTCAATCTGAGAATATTACAATATAAAATAGTTTTATAAAACAGAATTTAGGACGCTAAAACGGAGCAATATCTATCAGAGAATATTACAATATCAAAGGGTTTTATAAAACAGAATTTAGGACGCTAAAACGGTGCAATCTATATCAGAGAATATTACAATATCAAAGGGTTTTATAAAACAGAATTTAGGACGCTAGAACGGTGCAATCTCTATCAGAGAATATTACAATATCAAAGGGTTTTATAAAACAGAATTTAGGACGCTAGAACGGTGCAATCTCTATCAGAGAATATTACAATATAAAAGGGTTTTATAAAACAGAATTTAAGACGCTAAAACGGTGCAATCTCTATCAGAGAATATTACAATATCAAAGGGTTTTATACAACAGAATTAAAGACGCTAAAACGGTGCAATCTCTATCAGAGAATATAACAATATCAAAGGGTTTTATTAAACAGTATTTAGGACGTTAAACGGTACAATCACTATCAGAGAATATTACAATATTATAGGGTTTTATAAAACAGAATTTAGGACACTAAAACGGTGCAATCTCTATCAGAGAATATTACAATATCCAAGGGGGTTATAAAACAGAATTAAGGACACTAAAACGGTGCAATCTCTATCAGAGATATTACAATATCAAAGGGTTTTATAAAACAGAATTTAGGACGCTAAAACGGTCCAACATCTATCAGAGAATATTACAATATCAAAGGGTTTTATAAAACAGGATTTAGGACGCTAAAGCGGTGCAATCTCTATCAGAGAATATTACAATATCAAAGGGTTTTATAAAACAGAATTTCGGACGCTAAAACGGTGCAATCTCTATCAGAAAATATTACAATATCAAAGGGTTTTATAAAACAGAATTTAGGACGCTAAAACAGTGCAATCTCTATCAGAGAATATTACAATATCAAAGGGTTTTATAAAACAGAATTTAGGACGCTAAAACGGTGCAATCTCTATCAGAGAATATTACAATATCAAAGGGTTTTATAAAACAGAACTTAGAACGCTAAAACGGTGCAATCTCAATCAGAGAATATTACAATATAAAAGGGTGTATAAAACAGAATTTAGGACGCTAAAACGGTGCAATCTCTATCAGAGAATATTACAATATAAAAGGGTTTTATTAAATTGAATTTAGGACGCCCAAACGGTGCAATCTCTATCAGAGAATATGACAATATCAAAGGGTTTTATAAAACAGAATTTAGGACGCTAGAACGGTGCAATCTCTATCAGAGAATATTACAATATAAAAGGGTTTTATAAAACAGAATTTAAGACGCTAAAACAGTGCAATCTCTATCAGAGAATATGACAATATCAAAGGGTTTCATAAAACAGAATTAAAGACGCTAAAACAGTGCAATCTTTATCAGAGAATATTACAATATCAAAGGGTTTTATAAAACAGAATTTAGGACGCTAAAACGGTGCAATCTCTATCAGAGAATATTACAATATCAAAGGATTTTATAAAACAGAACTAAGGGCGCTAAAACGGTGCAATCTAAATCAGAGAATATTACAATATAAAACAGTTTATAAAATAGAAATTAGGACGCTGTAACAGTGCAATCTCTATCAGAGAATATTACAATATCAAAGAGTTTAATAAAACAGAATTTAGGACGCTAAAACGGTGCAATCTCTATCAGAGAATATGACAATATCAAAGGCTTATATAAAACAGAATTTAGGACGCTAAAACGGTGCAATCTCTATCAGAGAATATTACAATATCAAAGGGGGTTATAAAACAGAATTTAGGACGCTAAAACGGTGCAATCTCTATCAGAGAATACTACAATATCAAAGGGTTTTATAAAACAGAATTTAGGACGCTAAAACGGTGCAATCTCTATCAGAGAATAGTACAATATCAAACAATTTTATAAAACAGAATTTAGGACGCTAAACGGTGTAATCTCGATCAGAGAATATTACAATATCAAAAGGTTTTATAAAACAGAATTTAGGAGGCTAAAACGGTGCAATCTCTATCAGAGAATATTACAATATCAAAGGGTTTTATAAAACAGAATTTAGGACGCTAAAACGGTGCAATCTCTATCAGAGAATATTAAAATATCAAAGGGTTTTTTAAAACAGAATTTAGGACGCTAGAACGGTGCAATCTCTATCAGAGAATATTACAATATAAAAGGGTTTTATGAAACAGAATTTAAGACGCTAAAACGGTGCAATCTCAATCTGAGAATATTACAATATCAAAGGGTTGTATGAAAAAGAATTTAGGACGATAAAACGGTGCAATCTCTACCAGAGATTATTACAATATCAAAGGGTTTTATAAAACAGAATTTAGGACGATAAAACGGTGCAAGATCTATCAGGGAATATTACAATATCAAAGGGTTTAATAAAACAGAATTCAGGACGCTAAAACGGTGCAATCTCTATCAGAGAATATTACAATATCAAAGGGTTTTACAAAACCGAATTTAGGACACTAAAACGGTGCAATCTCTATGAGAGAATATTACAATATCAAAGGGTTTTATAAAACAGAATTTAGGACGCTAAAACGGTGCAATCCCTATCTGAGACTATTACAATATCAAAGGGTTTTATAAAACAGAATTTAGGACGCTAAACGGTGCAATCTCTATCAGAGAATATTACAATATCAAAGGGTTTCATGAAACAGAATTTAGGACGCTAAACTGTGCAATCTCTATCAGAGAATATTACAATATCAAAAGGTTTTATAAAACAGAATTTAGGACGCCAGAACGGTGCAATCTCTATCAGAGAATATTACAATATCAAAGGGTTTAATAAAACAGGATTTAGGACGCTAAAACAGTGCAATCTCTATCAGAGAATATGACAATATCAAAGGGTTTTATAAAACAGAATATAGGACGCTAAAACGGTGCAATCTCTATCAGAGAATATTACAATATCAATGGGTTTTATAAAACAGAATTTAAGACGCAAAACGGTGCAATCCCTATCTGAGACTATTACAATATAAAAGGGTTTTATAAAACAGAATTTAGGACGCTAAAACGGTGCAATCTCTATCAGAGAATATTACAATATCAAAGGGTTTCATGAAACAGAATTTAGGACGCTAAACTGTGCAATCTCT
The DNA here is from genome assembly GCA_963556195.1 of Sepiola atlantica. Classification (NCBI taxonomy): domain Eukaryota; kingdom Metazoa; phylum Mollusca; class Cephalopoda; order Sepiida; family Sepiolidae; genus Sepiola; species Sepiola atlantica. The sequence continues at coordinate 1,550,104 of CAUVYP010000462.1, forward strand.
ATCAGAGAATATTACAATATCAAAAGGTTTTATAAAACAGAATTTAGGACGCTAAAACGGTGCAATCTCTATCAGAGAATATTACAATATCAAAGGGTTTTATAAAACAGAATTTAGGACGCTAAAACGGTGCAATCTCTATCAGAGAATATTACAATATCAAAGGGTTTTACAAAACCGAATTTAGGACACTAAAACGGTGCAATCTCTATCAGAGAATATTACAATATCAAAGGGTTTTATAAAAAAGAATTTAGGACGCTAAAACGGTGCAATCTCTATCAGAGAATATTACAATATCAAAGGGTTTTATAAAGCAGAATTTAGGACGCTAAAACGGTGCAATCTCTATCAGAGAATATTACAATATCAAAGGGTTTTATATAACAGAACTTAGGACGCTAAAACGGTGCAATCTCAATCAGAGAATATTACAATATAAAAGGGTTTATAAAACTTAATTTAGGACGCTAAAACGGTGCAATCTGTATCAGAGAATATTACAATATCAAAGGGTTTTATAAAACAGAATTTAGGAGGCTAAAACGGTGCAATCTCTATCAGAGAATATTACAATATCAAAGGGTTTTATAAAACAGAATTCAGCACGCTAAAACGGTGCAATCTCTATCAGAGAATAGTACAAAATCAAAGGGTTTTATAAAACAGTATTTAGGACGCTAAAACGGTGCAATCACTATCAGAGAATATTACAATATTATAGGGTTTTATAAAACAGAATTTAGGACGCTAAAACGGTGCAATGTCTATCAGAGAATATTACAGTATCCAAGGGGGTTATAAAACAGAATTAAGGACACTGAAACTGTGCAATCTCTATCAGAGAATATGACAATATCAAAGTGTTTTATGAAACAGAATTTAGGACGCTAAAACGGTGCAACATCTATCAGAGAATATTACAATATCGAAGGTTTTTATAAAACACAATTTAGGACGCTAAAGCGGTGCAATCTCTATCAGAGAATATTACAATATCAAAAGGTTTTATAAAACAGAATTTAGGACGCCAGAACGGTGCAATCTCTATCAGAGAATATTACAATATCAAAGGGTTTAATAAAACAGGATTTAGGACGCTAAAACAGTGCAATCTCTATCAGAGAATATGACAATATCAAAGGGTTTTATAAAACAGAATATAGGACGCTAAAACGGTGCAATCTCTATCAGAGAATATTACAATATCAATGGGTTTTATAAAACAGAATTTAAGACGCAAAACGGTGCAATCCCTATCTGAGACTATTACAATATAAAAGGGTTTTATAAAACAGAATTTAGGACGCTAAAACGGTGCAATCTCTATCAGAGAATATTACAATATCAAAGGGTTTCATGAAACAGAATTTAGGACGCTAAACTGTGCAATCTCTATCAGAGAATATTACAATATCAAAAGGTTTTATAAAACAGAATTTAGGACGCTAAAACGGTGCAATCTCTATCAGAGAATATTACAATATCAAAGGGTTTTATAAAACAGAATTTAGGACGCTAAAACGGTGCAATCTCTATCAGAGAATATTACAATATCAAAGGGTTTTACAAAACCGAATTTAGGACACTAAAACGGTGCAATCTCTATCAGAGAATATTACAATATCAAAGGGTTTTATAAAAAAGAATTTAGGACGCTAAAACGGTGCAATCTCTATCAGAGAATATTACAATATCAAAGGGTTTTATAAAGCAGAATTTAGGACGCTAAAACGGTGCAATCTCTATCAGAGAATATTACAATATCAAAGGGTTTTATATAACAGAACTTAGGACGCTAAAACGGTGCAATCTCAATCAGAGAATATTACAATATAAAAGGGTTTATAAAACTTAATTTAGGACGCTAAAACGGTGCAATCTGTATCAGAGAATATTACAATATCAAAGGGTTTTATAAAACAGAATTTAGGAGGCTAAAACGGTGCAATCTCTATCAGAGAATATTACAATATCAAAGGGTTTTATAAAACAGAATTCAGCACGCTAAAACGGTGCAATCTCTATCAGAGAATAGTACAAAATCAAAGGGTTTTATAAAACAGTATTTAGGACGCTAAAACGGTGCAATCACTATCAGAGAATATTACAATATTATAGGGTTTTATAAAACAGAATTTAGGACGCTAAAACGGTGCAATGTCTATCAGAGAATATTACAGTATCCAAGGGGGTTATAAAACAGAATTAAGGACACTGAAACTGTGCAATCTCTATCAGAGAATATGACAATATCAAAGTGTTTTATGAAACAGAATTTAGGACGCTAAAACGGTGCAACATCTATCAGAGAATATTACAATATCGAAGGTTTTTATAAAACAGAATTTAGGACGCTAAAGCGGTGCAATCTCTATCAGAGAATATTACAATATCAAAGGGTTTTATAAAACAGAATTTAGGACGCTAAACGGTGCAATCTCTATCAGAGAATATTACAATATCAAAGGGTTTCATGAAACAGAATTTAGGACGCTAAACTGTGCCATCTCTATCAGAGAATATTACAATATCAAAAGGTTTTATAAAACAGAATTTAAGACGCTAAAACGGTGCAATCTCTATCAGAGAATATTACAATATCAAAGGGTTTTATAAAACAGAATTTAGGACGCTAAAACGGTGCAATCTCTATCAGAGAATATTACAATATCAAAGGGTTTTACAAAATCGAATTTAGGACACTAAAACGGTGCAATCTCTATCAGAGAATATTACAATATCAAAGGGTTTTATAAAAAAGAATTTAGGACGCTAAAACGGTGCAATCTCTATCAGAGAATATTACAATATCAAAGGGTTTAATAAAACAGGATTTAGGACGCTAAAACAGTGCAATCTCTATCAGAGAATATGACAATATCAAAGGGTTTTATAAAACAGAATATAGGACGATAAAACGGTGCAATCTCTTTGAGAGAATATTACAATATCAATGGGTTTTATAAAACAGAATTTAAGACGCTAAAACGGTGCAATCCCTATCTGAGACTATTACAATATCAAAGGGTTTTATAAAACAGAATTTAGGACGCTAAAACGGTGCAATCTCTATCAGAGAATATTACAATATCAAAGGGTTTTATAAAACAGAATTTAGGACGCTAAAACGGTGCAATCTCTATCAGAGAATATTACAATATCAAAGGGTTTTACAAAACCGAATTTAGGACACTAAAACGGTGCAATCTCTATCAGAGAATATTACAATATCAAAGGGTTTTATAAAAATAAATTAAGGACGCTAAAACGGTGCAATCTCTATCAGAGAATATTACAATATCAAAGGGTTTTATAAAGCAGAATTTAGGACGCTAAAACGGTGCAATCTCTATCAGAGAATATTACAATATCAAAGGGTTTTATATAACAGAACTTAGGACGCTAAAACGGTGCAATCTCAATCAGAGAATATTACAATATAAAAGGGTTTATAAAACTTTATTTATGACGCTAAAACGGTGCAATCTGTATCAGAGAATATTACAATATCAAAGGGTTTTATAAAACAGAATTTAGGAGGCTAAAACGGTGCAATCTCTATCAGAGAATATTACAATATCAAAGGGTTTTATAAAACAGAATTCAGCACGCTAAAACGGTGCAATCTCTATCAGAGAATAGTACAATATCAAAGGGTTTTATAAAACAGTATTTAGGACGCTAAAACGGTGCAATCACTATCAGAGAATATTACAATATTATAGGGTTTTATAAAACAGAACTTAGGACGCTAAAACGGTGCAATGTCTATCAGAGAATATTACAGTATCCAAGGGGGTTATAAAACAGAATTAAGGACACTGAAACTGTGCAATCTCTATCAGAGAATATGACAATATCAAAGTGTTTGTGAAACAGAATTTAGGACGCTAAAACGGTGCAACATCTATCAGAGAATATTACAATATCAAAGGGTTTTATAAAACAGAATTTAGGACGCTAAAGCGGTGCAATCTCTATCAGAGAATATTACAATATCAAAGGGTTTTATAAAAAAGAATTAAGGACGTTAAAACGGTGCAACATCTATCACAGAATATTACAATATCAAAGGGTTTTATAAAACAGAATTAAGGACGCTAAAACGGTGCAATCTCTATCAGAGAATAGTACAATATCAAAGGGTTTTATAAAACAGAATTTAGGACGCTAAACGGTGTAATCTCTATCAGAGAATATTACAATATAAAAGGGTTTTATAAAACAGAATTTAGGACGCTAAAACGGAGCAATCTCTATCAGAGAATATTACAATATCAAAGGGTTTTATAAAACAGAATTTAGGACGCTAAAACGGTGCAATCTCTATCAAATATATTACAATATCAAAGGGTTTTATAAAACAGAATTTAGGACGCTAGAACGGTGCAATCTCTATCACAGAATATTACAATATAAAAGGGTTTTATGAAACAGAATTTCAGACGCTAAAACGGTGCAATCTCTATCAGAGAATATTACAATATCAAAGGGTTTTATGAAACAGAATTTAGGACGCTAGAACGGTGCAATCTCTATCAGAGAATATTACAATATAAAAGGGTTTTATAAAACAGAATTTAAGACGCTAAAACGGTGCAATCTCTATCAGAGAATATGACAATATCAAAGGGTTTTATAAAACAGAATTAAAGACGCTAAAACGGTGCAATCTCTATCAGAGAATATAACAATATCAAAGGGTTTTATTAAACAGTATTTAGGACGTTCAACGGTGCAATCACTATCAGAGAATATTACAATATTATAGGGTTTACTAAAACAGAATTTAGGACACTAAAACGGTGCAATCTCTATCAGAGAATATTACAATATCAAAGGGTTTTATAAAACAGAATTTAGGACGCTAAAACGGTGCAATCTCTGTCAGAGAATATTACAATATCAAAGGGTTTTATAAAAACGAACTTAGGACGCTAAAACGGTGCAATCTCAATCAGAGAATATTACAATGTAAAAGGGTGTATAAAACAGAATTTAGGACGCTAAAACGGTGCCATCTCTATAAGAGAATATTACAATATCAAAGGGTTTTATAAAAAAGAATTTAGGACGCCAAACGGTGCAATCTCTATCAGAGAATATGACAATATCAAAGGCTTATATAAAACAGAATTCAGTACGTTAAAACGGTGCAATGTCTATCAGAGAATATTACAATATCAAAGGGTTTTATAAAACAGAATTCAGTCCGCTAAAACGGTGCAATCTCTATCTGAGAATCTTACAATATCATAGAGTTTTATAAAACAGAATTAAGGACGCTAAAACGGTGCAACTCTATCAGAGAATAGTACAATATCAAAGGGTTTTATGAAACAGAATTTAGGACGCTAAACGGTGTAATCTCTATCAGAGAATATTACAATATCAAAAGGTTTAATAAAACAGAATTTAGGACGCTAAAACGGTGCAATCTCTATCAGAGAATGTTACAATATCAAAGGGTTTTATAAAACAGAATTTAGGACGCTAAAACGGTGCAATCTCTATCAGAGAATATTACAATATCAAAGGGTTTTAAAAAACAGAATTTAGGACGCTAAAACGGTGCAATCTCTATCAGAGAATATTACAATATAAAAGGGTTTTATAAAACAGAATTTAAGACGCTCAAACGGTGCAATCTCTATCAGAGAATATGACAATATCAAAGGGTTTTATAAAAAAGAATTATAGACGCTAAAACGGTGCAATCTCTATCAGAGAATATGACAATATCAAAGGGTTTTAAAAAACAGTATTTAGGACGCTAAAACGGTGCAATCTCTATCAGAGAATATTACAATATCAAAGGGTTTTATAAAGCAGAATTTAGGACGCTAAAACGGTGCAATCTCTATCAGAGAATATTACAATATCAAAGGGTTTTATAAAACAGAACTTAGGACGCTAAAACGGTGCAATCTCAATAAGAGAATATTACAATATAAAAGGGTTTATAAAACTTAATTTAGGACGCTAAAACGGTGCAATCTGTATCAGAGAATATTACAGTATCCAAGGGGGTTATAAAACAGAATTAAGGACACTGAAACTGTGCAATCTCTATCAGAGAATATGACAATATCAAAGTGTTTTATGAAACAGAATTTAGGACGCATAAAACGGTGCAACATCTATCAGAGAATATTACAATATCGAAGGTTTTTATAAAACACAATTTAGGACGCTAAAGCGGTGCAATCTCTATCAGAGAATATTACAATATCAAAGGGTTTTATAAAACAGAATTTAGGACGCTAAACGGTGCAATCTCTATCAGAGAATATTACAATATCAAAGGGTTTCATGAAACAGAATTTAGGACGCTAAACTGTGCAATCTCTATCAGAGAATATTACAATATCAAAAGGTTTTATAAAACAGAATTTAGGACGCTAAAACGGTGCAATCTCTTTCAGAGAATATTACAATATCAAAGGGTTTTATAAAACAGAATTTAGGACGCTAAAACGGTGCAATCTCTATCAGAGAATATTACAATATCAAAGGGTTTTACAAAATCGAATTTAGGACACTAAAACGGTGCAATCTCTATCAGAGAATATTACAATATCAAAGGGTTTTATAAAAAAGAATTTAGGACGCTAAAACGGTGCAATCTCTATCAGAGAATATTACAATATCAAAGGGTTTAATAAAACAGGATTTAGGACGCTAAAACAGTGCAATCTCTATCAGAGAATATGACAATATCAAAGGGTTTTATAAAACAGAATATAGGACGATAAAACGGTGCAATCTCTTTGAGAGAATATTACAATATCAATGGGTTTTATAAAACAGAATTTAAGACGCTAAAACGGTGCAATCCCTATCTGAGACTATTACAATATCAAAGGGTTTTATAAAACAGAATTTAGGACGCTAAAACGGTGCAATCTCTATCAGAGAATATTACAATATCAAAGGGTTTCATGAAACAGAATTTAGGACGCTAAACTGTGCAATCTCTATCAGAGAATATTACAATATCAAAAGGTTTTATAAAACAGACTTTAGGACGCTAAAACGGTGCAATCTCTATCAGAGAATATTACAATATCAAAGGGTTTTATAAAACAGAATTTAGGACGCTAAAACGGTGCAATCTCTATCAGAGAATATTACAATATCAAAGGGTTTTACAAAACCGAATTTAGGACACTAAAACGGTGCAATCTCTATCAGAGAATATTACAATATCAAAGGGTTTTATAAAACAGAATTTAGGACGCTAAAACGGTGCAATCTCTATCAGAAAATATTACAATATTATAGGGTTTTATAAAACAGAATTTAGGACGCTAAAACGGTGCAATGTCTATCAGAGAATATTACAGTATCCAAGGGGGTTATAAAACAGAATTAAGGACACTGAAACTGTGCAATCTCTATCAGAGAATATGACAATATCAAAGTGTTTTATGAAACAGAATTTAGGACGCTAAAACGGTGCAACATCTATCAGAGAATATTAGAATATCAAAGGGTTTTATAAAACAGAATTTAGGACGCTAAAGCGGTGCAATCTCTATCAGAGAATATTACAATATCAAAGGGTTTTATAAAAAAGAATTAAGGACGTTAAAACGGTGCAACATCTATCACAGAATATTACAATATCAAAGGGTTTTATAAAACAGAATTAAGGACGCTAAAACGGTGCAATCTCTATCAGAGAATAGTACAATATCAAAGGGTTTTATAAAACAGAATTTAGGACGCTAAACGGTGTAATCTCTATCAGAGAATATTACAATATAAAAGGGTTTTATAAAACAGAATTTAGGACGCTAAAACGGAGCAATCTCTATCAGAGAATATTACAATATCAAAGGGTTTTATAAAACAGAATTTAGGACGCTAAAACGGTGCAATCTCTATCAAATATATTACAATATCAAAGGGTTTTATAAAACAGAATTTAGGACGCTAGAACGGTGCAATCTCTATCACAGAATATTACAATATAAAAGGGTTTTATGAAACAGAATTTCAGACGCTAAAACGGTGCAATCTCTATCAGAGAATATTACAATATCAAAGGGTTTTATAAAACAGAATTTAGGACACTAAAACGGTGCAATCTCTATCAGAGAATATGACAATATCAAAGGGTTTTATAAAACAGAATTTAAGACGCTAAAACGGTGCAATCTCTATCAGAGAATATGACAATATCAAAGGGTTTTATAAAACAGAATTAAAGACGCTAAAACGGTGCAATCTCTATCAGAGAATATAACAATATCAAAGTGTTTTATTAAACAGTATTTAGGACGTTCAACGGTGCAATCACTATCAGAGAATATTACAATATTATAGGGTTTTATAAAACAGAATTTAGGACACTAAAACGGTGCAATCTCTATCAGAGAATATTACAATATCAAAGGGTTTTATAAAACAGAATTTAGGACGCTAAAACGGTGCAATCTCTGTCAGAGAATATTACAATATCAAAGGGTTTTATAAAACAGAACTTAGGACGCTAAAACGGTGCAATCTCAATCAGAGAATATTACAATGTAAAAGGGTGTATAAAACAGAATTTAGGACGCTCAACGGTGCCATCTCTATAAGAGAATATTACAATATCAAAGGGTTTTATAAAAAAGAATTTAGGACGCCAAACGGTGCAATCTCTATCAGAGAATATGACAATATCAAAGGCTTATATAAAACAGAATTCAGTACGCTAAAACGGTGCAATGTCTATCAGAGAATATTACAATATCAAAGGGTTTTATAAAACAGAATTCAGTCCGCTAAAACGGTGCAATCTCTATCTGAGAATCTTACAATATCAAAGGGTTTTATGAAACAGAATTTAGGACGCTAAACGGTGTAATCTCTATCAGAGAATATTACAATATCAAAAGGTTTAATAAAACAGAATTTAGGACGCTAAAACGGTGCAATCTCTATCAGAGAATGTTACAATATCAAAGGGTTTTATAAAACAGAATTTAGGACGCTAAAACGGTGCAATCTCTATCAGAGAATATTACAATATCAAAAGGTTTTAAAAAACAGAATTTAGGACGCTAAAACGGTGCAATCTCTATCAGAGAATATTACAATATAAAAGGGTTTTATAAAACAGAATTTAAGACGCTCAAACGGTGCAATCTCTATCAGAGAATATGACAATATCAAAGGGTTTTATAAAACAGAATTTAAGACGCTAAAACGGTGCAATCTCTATCAGAGAATATGACAATATCAAAGGGTTTTAAAAAACAGTATTTAGGACGCTAAAACGGTGCAATCTCTATCAGAGAATATTACAATATCAAAGGGTTTTATAAAGCAGAATTTAGGACGCTAAAACGGTGCAATCTCTATCAGAGAATATTACTATATCAAAGGGTTTTATAAAACAGAACTTAGGACGCTAAAACGGTGCAATCTCAATAAGAGAATATTACAATATAAAAGGGTTTATAAAACTTAATTTAGGACGCTAAAACGGTGCAATCTGTATCAGAGAATATTACAATATCAAAGGGTTTTATAAAACAGAATTTAGAACGCTAAAACGGTGCAATCTCTATCAGAGAATATTACAATATCAAAGGGTTTTATAAAACAGAATTCAGCACGCTAAAACGGTGCAATCTCTATCAGAGAATATAACAATATCAAAGGGTTTTATAAAACAGTATTTAGGACGCTAAAACGGTGCAATCACTATCAGAGAATATTACAATATTATAGGGTTTAATAAAACAGAATTTAGGACGCTAAAACGGTGCAATCTCTATCAGAGAATTTTACAGTATCCAAGGGGGTTATAAAACAGAATTAAGGACACTAAAACGGTGCAATCTATATCAGAAGATATGACAATATCAAAGTGTTTTATGAAACAGAATTTAGGACGCTAAAACGGTGCAACATCTATCAGAGAATATTACAATATCAAAGGGTTTTATAAAACAGGATTTAGGACGCTAAAGCGGTGCAATCTCTATCAGAGAATATTACAATATCAAAGGGTTTTATAAAAAAAGAATTCAGGACGATAAAACGGTGCAATCTCTACAAGAGATTATTACAATATCAAATGGTTTTATAAAAAAGAATTTAGGACGTTAAAACGGTGCAACATCTATCAGAGAATATTACAATATCAAAGGGTTTTATAAAACAGGATTTAGGACGCTCAAACGGTGCAATCTCTATCAGAGAATATTACAATATCAAAGGGTTTTATAAAACAGAATTTAGGACGCTAAAACGGTGCAATCTCTATCAGAGAATATTACAATATAAAAGGGTTTTATAAAACAGAATTTAAGACGCTAAAACGGTGCAATCTCTATCAGAGAATATGACAATATCAAAGGGTTTTATAAAACAGAATTTAAGACGCAAAAACGGTGCAATCTCTATCAGAGAATATAACAATATCAAAGGGTTTTAAAAAACAGTATTTAGGACGCTAAAACGGTGCAATCTCTATCAGAGAATATTACAATATCAAAGGGTTTTATAAAACAGAACTTAGGACGCTAAAACGGTGCAATCTCAATAAGAGAATATTACAATATAAAAGGGTTTATAAAACTTAATTTAGGACGCTAAAACGGTGCAATCTGTATCAGAGAATATTACAATATCAAAGGGTTTTATAAAACAGAATTTAGGACACTAAAACGGTGCAATCTCTATCAGAGAATATTACAATATCAAAGGGTTTTATAAAACAGAATTCAGTACGCTAAAACGGTGCAATCTCTATCAGAGAATATTACAATATCAAAGGGTTTTATAAAACAGAACTTAGGACGCTAAAACGGTGCAATCTCAATAAGAGAATATTACAATATAAAAGGGTTTATAAAACTTAATTTAGGACGCTAAAACGGTGCAATCTGTATCAGAGAATATTACAATATCAAAGGGTTTTATAAAACAGAATTTAGGACACTAAAACGGTGCAATCTCTATCAGAGAATATTACAATATCAAAGGGTTTTATAAAACAGAATTCAGTACGCTAAAACGGTGCAATCTCTATCAGAGAATATAACAATATCAAAGGGTTTTATAAAACAGAATTTAGGACGCTAAAACGGGGCAATCACTATCAGAGAATATTACAATATTATAGGGTTTAAATAAACAGAATTTAGGACGCTAAAACGGTGCAATCTCTATCAGAGAATATTACAGTATCCAAGGGGGTTATAAAACAGAATTAAAGACGCTAAAACGGTGCAATCTCTATCAGAGAATATGACAATATCAAAGTGTTTTATGAAACAGAATTTAGGACGCTAAAACGGTGCACCATCTATCAGAGAATATTACAATATCAAAGGGTTTTATAAAACAGGATTTAGGACGCTAAAGCGGTGCAATCTCTATCAGAGAATATTACAATATCAAAGGGTTTTATAAAAAAAGAATTTAGGACGATAAAACGGTGCAATCTCTACAAGAGATTATTACAATATCAAATGGTTTTATAAAAAGGAATTTAGGACGTTAAAACGGTGCAACATCTATCAGAGAATATTACAATATCAAAGGGTTTTATAAAACAGGATTAAGGACGCTCAAACGGTGCAATCTCTATCAGAGAATATTAAAATATCAAAGGGTTTTATAAAACAGAATTTAGGACGCTAAAACGGTGCAATCTCTATCAGAGAATATTACAATATAAAAGGGTTTTATAAAACAGAATTTAAGACGCTCAAATGGTGCAATTCTCTATCAGAGAATATGACAATATCAAAGGGTTTTATAAAACAGAATTTAAGACGCTAAAACGGTGCAATCTCTATCAGAGAATATAACAATATCAAAGGGTTTTAAAAAACAGTATTTAGGACGCTAAAACGGTGCAATCTCTATCAGAGAATATTACAATATCAAAGGGTTTTATAAAGCAGAATTTAGGACGCTAAAACGGTGCAATCTCTATCAGAGAATATTACAATATCAAAGGGTTTTATAAAACAGAACTTAGGACGCTAAAACGGTGCAATCTCAATAAGAGAATATTACAATATAAAAGGGTTTATAAAACTTAATTTAGGACGCTAAAACGGTGCAATCTGTATCAGAGAATATTACAATATCAAAGGGTTTTATAAAACAGAATTTAGGACGCTAAAACGGTGCAATCTCTATCAGAGAATATTACAATATCAAAGGGTTTTATAAAACAGAACTTAGGACGCTAAAACGGTGCAATCTCAATAAGAGAATATTACAATATAAAAGGGTTTATAAAACTTAATTTAGGACGCTAAAACGGTGCAATCTGTATCAGAGAATATTACAATATCAAAGGGTTTTATAAAACAGAATTTAGAACGCTAAAACGGTGCAATCTCTATCAGAGAATATTACAATATCAAAGGGTTTTATAAAACAGAATTCAGCACGCTAAAACGGTGCAATCTCTATCAGAGAATATAACAATATCAAAGGGTTTTATAAAACAGTATTTAGGACGCTAAAACGGTGCAATCACTATCAGAGAATATTACAATATTATAGGGTTTAATAAAACAGAATTTAGGACGCTAAAACGGTGCAATCTCTATCAGAGAATTTTACAGTATCCAAGGGGGTTATAAAACAGAATTAAGGACACTAAAACGGTGCAATCTCTATCAGAGAATATGACAATATCAAAGTGTTTTATGAAACAGAATTTTGCACGCTAAAACGGTGCAACATCTATCAGAGAATATTACAATATCAAAGGGTTTTATAAAACAGGATTTAGGACGCTAAAGCGGTGCAATCTCTATCAGAGAATATTACAATATCAAAGGGTTTTATAAAACAGAATTTAGGACGCTAAAACGGTGCAATCTCTATCAGAGAATATTACAATATCAAAGTGTTTTATAAAACAGTATTTAGGACGCTAAAACGGTGCAATCACTATCAGAGAATATTACAATATTATAGGGTTTTATAAAACAGAGTTTAGGACGCGAAAACGGTGCAATCTCTATCAGAGAATATTACAGTATCCAAGGGGGTTATAAAACAGAATTAAGGACACTAAAACGGTGCAATCTCTATCAGAGAATATGACAATATCAAAGTGTTTTATGAAACAGAATTTAGAACGCTAAAACGGTGCAACATCTATCAGAGAATATTACAATATCAAAGGGTTTTATAAAACAGGATTTAGGACGCTAAAGCGGTGCAATCTCTATCAGAGAATATTACAATATCAAAGGGTTTTATAAAAAAAGAATTTAGGACGATAAAACGGTGCAATATCTACAAGAGATTATTACAATATCAAATGGTTTTATAAAAAAGAATTTAGGACGTTAAAATGGTGCAACATCTATCAGAGAATATTACAATATCAAAGGGTTTTATAAAACAGGATTTAGGACGCTAAAACGGTGCAATCTCTATCAGAGAATATTACAATATCAAAGGGTTTTATAAAACAGAATTTAGGATTTTAAAACGGTGCAATCTCTATAAGAGAATATGACAATATCAAAGGGTTTTATAAAACAGAATTTAGGACGCTAAAACGGTGCAATCTCTATCAGAGAATACTACAATATCAAAGGGTTTTATAAAACAGAATTCAGCACGCTAAAACGGTGCAACCTCAATCTGAGAATATTACAATATCAAAGGGTTTTATAAAACAGAATTAAGGACGCTAAAACGGTGCAATCTCTATCAGAGAATAGTACAATATCAAAGGGTTTTATAAAACAGAATTTAGGACGCTAAACGGTGTAATCTCTATCAGAGAATATTACAATATAAAATGGTTTTATAAAACAGAATTTAGGACGCTAAAACGGAGCAATCTCTATCAGAGAATATTACAATATCAAAGGGTTTTATAAAACAGAATTTAGGACGCTAAAACGGTGCAATCTCTATCAGAGAATATTACAATATCAAAGGGTTTTATAAAACAGAATTTAGGACGCTAGAACGGTGCAATCTCTATCAGAGAATATTACAATATCAAAGGGTTTATAAAACAGAATTAAGGACGCTAAAACAGTGCAATCTCTATCAGAGAATATTACAATATCAAAGGGTTTTATAAAAAAGAATTTAGGACGCTAGAACGGTGCAATCTCTATCAGAGAATATTACAATATAAAAGGGTTTTATAAAACAGAATTTAAGACGCTAAAACGGTGCAATCTCTATCAGAGAATATGACAATATCAAAGGGTTTTATAAAACAGAATTAAAGACGCTAAAACGGTGCAATCTCTATCAGAGAATATAACAATATCAAAGGGTTTTATTAAACAGTATTTAGGACGCTAAAACGGTGCAATCACTATCAGAGAATATTACAATATTATAGGGTTTTATAAAACAGAATTTTGGACACTAAAACGGTGCAATCTCTATCAGAGAATATTACAATATCCAAGGGGGTTATAAAACAGAATTAAGGACACTAAAACGGTGCAATCTCTATCAGAGATATTACAATATCAAAGGGTTTTATAAAACAGTATTTAGGACGCAAAAACGGATCAACATCTATCAGAGAATATTACAATATCAAAGGGTTTTATAAAACAGGATTTAGGACGCTAAAGCGGTGCAATCTCTATCAGAGAATATTACAATATCAAAGGGTTGTATAAAACAGAATTTCGGACGCTAAAACGGTGCAATCTCTATCAGAGAATATTACAATATCAAAGGGTTTTATAAAACAGAATTTAGGACGCTAAAACGGTGTAATCTCTATCAGAGAATATTACAATATAAAAGGGTTTTATAAAACAGAATTTAGGACGCTAAAACGGAGCAATCTCTATCAGAGAATATTACAATATCAAAGGGTTTTATAAAACAGAATTCAGCACGCTAAAACGGTGCAATCTCTATCAGAGAATATTACAATATCAAAGGGTTTTATAAAACAGAATTTAGGACGCTAGAACGGTGCAATCTCTATCAGAGAATATGACAATATAAAAAGGGTTTTATGAAACAGAATTTCAGACGCTAAAACGGTGCAATCTCTATCAGAGAATATTACAATATCAAAGGGTTTTATAAAACAGAATTTAGGACGCTAAAACGGTGCAATCTCTATCAGAGAATATTACAATATCAAAGAGTTTTATAAAACAGGATTTAGGACGCTCAAACGGTGCAATCTCTATCAGAGAATATTACAATATCAAAGGGTTTTATAAAACAGAATTTAGGACGCTAAAACGGTGCAATCTCTATCAGAGAATATTACAATATAAAATGGTTTTATAAAACAGAATTTAAGACGCTCAAATGGTGCAATCTCTATCAGAGAATATGACAATATCAAAGGGTTTTATAAAACAGAATTTAAGACGCTAAAACGGTGCAATCTCTATCAGAGAATATAACAATATCAAAGGGTTTTAAAAAACAGTATTTAGGACGCTAAAACGGTGCAATCTCTATCAGAGAATATTACAATATCAAACGGTTTTATAAAGCAGAATTTAGGACGCTAAAACGGTGCAATCTCTATCAGAGAATATTACAATATCAAAGGGTTTTATAAAACAGAACTTAGGACGCTAAAACGGTGCAATCTCAATAAGAGAATATTACAATATAAAAGGGTTTATAAAACTTAATTTAGGACGCTAAAACGGTGCAATCTGTATCAGAGAATATTACAATATCAAAGGGTTTTATAAAACAGAATTTAGGACGCTAAAACGGTGCAATCTCTATCAGAGAATATTACAATATCAAAGGGTTTTATAAAACAGAACTTAGGACGCTAAAACGGTGCAATCTCAATAAGAGAATATTACAATATAAAAGGGTTTATAAAACTTAATTTAGGACGCTAGAACGGTGCAATCTCTATCAGAGAATATTACAATATCAAAGGGTTTTATAAAACAGAATTTAGAACGCTAAAACGGTGCAATCTCTATCAGAGAATATTACAATATCAAAGGGTTTTATAAAACAGAATTCAGCACGCTAAAACGGTGCAATCTCTATCAGAGAATATAACAATATCAAAGGGTTTTATAAAACAGTATTTAGGACGCTAAAACGGTGCAATCACTATCAGAGAATATTACAATATTATAGGGTTTAATAAAACAGAATTTAGGACGCTAAAACGGTGCAATCTCTATCAGAGAATTTTACAGTATCCAAGGGGGTTATAAAACAGAATTAAGGACACTAAAACGGTGCAATCTCTATCAGAGAATATGACAATATCAAAGTGTTTTATGAAATAGAATTTAGGACGCTAAAACGGTGCAACATCTATCAGAGAATATTACAATATCAAAGGGTTTTATAAAACAGGATTTAGGACGCTAAAGCGGTGCAATCTCTATCAGAGAATATTACAATATCAAAGGGTTTTATAAAACAGAATTTAAGACGCTCAAACGGTGCAATCTCTATCAGAGAATATAACAATATCAAAGGGTTTTATAAAACAGTATTTAGGACGCTAAAACGGTGCAATCACTATCAGAGAATATTACAATATTATAGGGTTTTATAAAACAGAATTTAGGACGCGAAAACGGTGCAATCTCTATCAGAGAATATTACAGTATCCAAGGGGGTTATAAAACAGAATTAAGGACACTAAAACGGTGCAATCTCTATCAGAGAATATGACAATATCAAAGTGTTTTATGAAACAGAATTTAGAACGCTAAAACGGTGCAACATCTATCAGAGAATATTACAATATCAAAGGGTTTTATAAAACAGGATTTAGGACGCTAAAGCGGTGCAATCTCTATCAGAGAATATTACAATATCAAAGGGTTTTATAAAAAAAGAATTTAGGACGATAAAACGGTGCAATATCTACAAGAGATTATTACAATATCAAATGGTTTTATAAAAAAGAATTTAGGACGTTAAAACGGTGCAACATCTATCAGAGAATATTACAATATCAAAGGGTTTTATAAAACAGGATTTAGGACGCTAAAACGGTGCAATCTCTATCAGAGAATATTACAATATCAAAGGGTTTTATAAAACAGAATTTAGGATTTTAAAACGGTGCAATCTCTATAAGAGAATATGACAATATCAAAGGGTTTTATAAAACAGAATTTAGGACGCTAAAACGGTGCAATCTCTATCAGAGAATACTACAATATCAAAGGGTTTTATAAAACAGAATTCAGCACGCTAAAACGGTGCAATCTCAATCTGAGAATATTACAATATCAAAGGGTTTTATAAAACAGAATTAAGGACGCTAAAACGGTGCAATCTCTATCAGAGAATAGTACAATATCAAAGGGTTTTATAAAACAGAATTTAGGACGCTAAACGGTGTAATCTCTATCAGAGAATATTACAATATAAAATGGTTTTATAAAACAGAATTTAGGACGCTAAAACGGAGCAATCTCTATCAGAGAATATTACAATATCAAAGGGTTTTATAAAACAGAATTTAGGACGCTAAAACGGTGCAATCACTATCAGAGAATATTACAATATCAAAGGGTTTTATAAAACAGAATTTAGGACGCTAGAACGGTGCAATCTCTATCAGAGAATATTACAATATCAAAGGGTTTATAAAACAGAATTAAGGACGCTAAAACGGTGCAATCTCTATCAGAGAATATTACAATATCAAAGGGTTTTATAAAAAAGAATTTAGGACGCTAGAACGGTGCAATCTCTATCAGAGAATATTACAATATAAAAGGGTTTTATAAAACAGAATTTAAGACGCTAAAACGGTGCAATCTCTATCAGAGAATATGACAATATCAAAGGGTTTTATGAAACAGAATTAAAGACGCTAAAACGGTGCAATCTCTATCAGAGAATATAACAATATCAAAGGGTTTTATAAAACAGTATTTAGGACGCTAAAACGGTGCAATCACTATCAGAGAATATTACAATATTATAGGGTTTTATAAAACAGATTTTTGTACACTAAAACGGTGCAATCTCTATCAGAGAATATTACAATATCCAAGCGGGTTATAAAACAGAATTAAGGACACTAAAACGGTGCAATCTCTATCAGAGATATTACAATATCAAAGGGTTTTATAAAACAGTATTTAGGACGCAAAAACGGATCAACATCTATCAGAGAATATTACAATATCAAAGGGTTTTATAAAACAGGATTTAGGACGCTAAAGCGGTGCAATCTCTATCAGAGAATATTACAATATCAAAGGGTTTTATAAAACAGAATTTCGGACGCTAAAACGGTGCAATCTCTATCAGAGAATATTACAATATCAAAGGGTTTTATAAAACAGAATTCAGGACGCTAAAACGGTGTAATCTCTATCAGAGAATATTACAATATAAACGGTTTTATAAAACAGAATTTAGGACGCTAAAACGGAGCAATCTCTATCAGAGAATATTACAATATCAAAGGGTTTTATAAAACAGAATTCAGCACGCTAAAACGGTGCAATCTCTATCAGAGAATATTACAATATCAAAGGGTTTTATAAAACAGAATTTAGGACGCTAGAACGGTGCAATCTCTATCAGAGAATATTACAATATAAAAAGGGTTTTATGAAACAGAATTTCAGACGCTAAAACGGTGCAATCTCTATCAGAGAATATTACAATATCAAAGGGTTTTATAAAACAGAATTTAGGACGCTAAAACGGTGCAATCTCTATCAGAGAATATTACAATATCAAAGAGTTTTATAAAACAGAATTTAGGACGCTAAAACGGTGCAATCTCTATCAGAGAATATTACAATATAAAAAGGTTTATAAAACAGAATTAAAGACACTAAAACGGTGCAATCTCTATCAGAGAATATTACAATATCAAAGGGTTTTATAAAGCAGAATTTAGGACGCTAGAAAGGTGCAATCTCGATCAGAGAATATTACAATATCAAAGGGTTTTATAAAACAGAATTTAAGACGCTAAAACGGTGCAATCTCTATCAGAGAATATGACAATATCAAAGGGTTTTATAAAACAGAATTAAAGACGCTAAAACAGTGCAATCTCTATCAGAGAATATAACAATATCAAAGGGTTTTATTAAACAGTATTTAGTACGCTAAAACGGTGCAATCACTATCAGAGAATATTACAATATTATAGGGTTTTATAAAACAGAATTTAGGACACTAAAACGGTGCAATCACTATCAGAGAATATTACAATATCAAAGGGTTTTATAAAACAGAATTTAGGACGTTAAAACGGAGCAATCTCTGTCAGAGAATATTACAATATCAAAGGGTTTTATAAAACAGAATTTAGGACGCTAAAACGGTGCAATCTCTATCAGAGAATATTACAATATAAAAGGGTTTTATAAAACAGAATTTAGGACGCTAGAACGGTGCAATCTCTATCAGAGAATATTACAATATAAAAAGGGTTTTATGAAACAGAATTTCAGACGCTAAAACGGTGCAACCTCTATCAGAGAATATTACAATATCAAAGGGTTTATAAAACAGAATTTAGGACGCTAAAACGGTGCAATCTCTATCAGAGAATATTACAATATCAAAGGGTTTTATAAAACAGAATTTAGGACGCTAAAACGGTGCAATCTCTATCAGAGAATATTACAATATAAAAGGTTTATAAAACAGAATTAAGGACGCTAAAACGGTGCAATCTCTATCAGATAATGTTACAATATCAAAGGGTTTTATAAAACAGAATTTAGGACGCTAGAACGGTGCAATCTCTATCAGGGAATATTACAATATAAAAGGGTTTTATAAAACAGAATTTAAGACGCTAAAACGGTGCAATCTCTATCAGAGAATATGACAATATAAAGGGTTTTATAAAACAGAATTAAAGACGCTAAAACGGTGCAATCTCTATCAGAGAATATAACAATATCAAAGGGTTTTATTAAACAGTATTTAGGACGCTAAAACGGTGCAATCACTATCTGAGAATATTACAATATTATAGGGTTTTATAAAACAGAATTTAGGACACTAAAACGGTGCAATCTCTATCAGAGAATATTACAATATCAAAGGGTTTTTGAAAACAGAATTTAGGACGCTAAAACGGTGCAACATCTATCAGAGAATATTACAATATCAAAGGGTTTTATAAAACAGGATTTAGGACGCTAAAGCGGTGCAATCTCTATCAGAGAATATTACAATCTCAAAGGGTTTTATAAAACAGAATTTCGGACGCTAAAACGGTGCAATCTCTATCAGAGAATATTACAATATCAAAGGGTTTTATAAAACAGAATTTAGGACGCTAAAACGGTGCAATCTCTATCAGAGAATATTACAAAATCAAAGGGTTTTATAAAACAGAATTAAGGACGCTAAAACGGTGCAATCTCTATCAGAGAATATTACAATATCAAAGGGTTTTATAAAACAGAACTTAGGACGCTAAAACGGTGCAATCTCAATCAGAGAATATGACAATATAAAAGGCTTTTATAAAACAGAATTCAGTCCGCAAAAACGGTGCAATCTCTATCTGAGAATATTACAATATCAAAGGGTTTTATAAAACAGAATTAAGGACGCTAAAACGGTGCAACTCTATCAGAGAATAGTACAATATCAAAGGGTTTTATAAAACAGAATTTAGGACACTAAACGGTGTAATCTCTATCAGAGAATATTACAATATCAAAGGTTTTTATAAAACAGAATTTAGGACGCTAAAACGGTGCAATCTCTATCAGAGAATATTACAATATCAAAGGGTTTTATAAAACAGAATTGCGGACGCTAAAACGGTGCAATCTCTATCAGTAAATATTACAATATCAAAGGGTTTTATAAAACAGAATTTAGGACGCTAGAACATTGCAATCTCTATCAGAGAATATTACAATATCAAAGGGTTTTATAAAACAGAATTTAAGACGCTCAAACGGTGCAATCTCTATCAGAGAATATGACAATATCAAAGGGTTTGATAAAACAAAATTTAAGACTCTGAAACGGTGCAATCTCTATCAGAGAATATTAAAATATCAAAGGGTTTTAAAAAACAGTATTTAGGACGCTAAAACGGTGCAATCTCTATCTGAGAATATTACAATATCAAAGGCTTATTTTAAACAGAATTCAGGACGCTAAAACGGTGCCATCTCTATCAGAGAATATTACAATATCAAAGGGTTTTATAAAAAAGAATTCAGCACGCTAAAACGGTGCAATCTCAATCTGAGAATATTACAATATCAAAGGGTTTTATAAAACAGAATTAAGGACGCTAAAACGGTGCAATCTCTATCAGAGAATAGTACAATATCAAAGGGTTTTATCAAACAGAATTTAGGACGCTAAACGGGGTAATCTCTATCAGAGAATATTACAATATAAAAGGGTTTTATAAAACAGAATTTAGGACGCTAAAACGGAGCAATCTCTATCAGAGAATATTACAATATCAAAGGGTTTTATAAAACAGAATTTAGGACGCTAAAACGGTGCAATCTCTATCAGGGAATATTACAATATAAAAGGGTTTTATAAAACAGAATTTAAGACGCTAAAACGGTGCAATCTCTATCAGAGAATATGACAATATCAAAGGGTTTAATAAAACAGAATTAAAGACGCTAAAACGGTGCAATCTCTATCAGAGAATATAACAATATCAAAGGGTTTTATTAAACAGTATTTAGGACGCTAAAACGGTGCAATCACTATCTGAGAATATTACAATATTATAGGGTTTTATAAAACAGAATTTAGGACACTAAAACGGTGCAATCTCTATCAGAGAATATTACAATATCAAAGGGTTTTTGAAAACAGAATTTAGGACGCTAAAACGGTGCAACATCTATCAGAGAATATTACAATATCAAAGGGTTTTATAAAACAGGATTTAGTACGCTAAAGCGGTGCAATCTCTATCAGAGAATATTACAATATCAAAGGGTTTTATAAAACAGAATTTCGGACGCTAAAACGGTGCAATCTCTATCAGAGAATATTACAATATCAAAGGGTTTTATAAAACAGAATTTCGGACGCTAAAACGGTGCAATCTCTATCAGAGAATATTACAATATCAAAGGGTTTTATAAAACAGAATTTAGGACGCTAAAACGGTGCAATCTCTATCAGAGAATATTACAATATCAAAGGGTTTTATAAAACAGAATTTAGGACGCTAAAACGGTGCAATCTCTATCAGTAAATATTACAATATCAAAGGGTTTTATAAAACAGAATTTAGGACGCTAGAACATTGCAATCTCTATCAGAGAATATTACAATATAAAAGGGTTTTATAAAACAGAATTTAAGACGCTCAAACGGTGCAATCTCTATCAGAGAATATGAAAATATCAAAGGGTTTTATAAAACAAAATTTAAGACTCTGAAACGGTGCAATCTCTATCAGAGAATATTACAATATCAAAGGGTTTTAAAAAACAGTATTTAGGACGCTAAAACGGTGCAATCTCTATCTGAGAATATTACAATATCAAAGGCTTCCTTTAAACAGAATTCAGGACGCTAAAACGGTGCAATCTCTATCAGAGAATATTACAATATCAAAGGGTTTTATAAAACAGAATTCAGCACGCTAAAACGGTGCAATCTCAATCTGAGAATATTACAATATCAAAGGGTTTTATAAAACAGAATTAAGGACGCTAAAACGGTGCAATCTCTATCAGAGAATAGTACAATATCAAAGGGTTTTATAAAACAGAATTTAGGACGCTAAACGGTGTAATCTCTATCAGAGAATATTACAATATAAAAGGGTTTTATAAAACAGAATTTAGGACGCTAAAACGGAGCAATCTCTATCAGAGAATATTACAATATCAAAGGGTTTTATAAAACAGAATTTAGGACGCTAAAACGGTGCAATCTCTATCAGAGAATATTACAATATAAAAGGGTTTTATAAAACAGAATTTAGGACGCTAGAACGGTGCAATCTCTATCAGAGAATATTACAATATAAAAGGGTTTTATGAAACAGAATTTCAGACGCTAAAACGGTGCAATCTCTATCAGAGAATATTACAATATCAAAGGGTTTTATAAAACAGAATTTAGGACGCTAAAACGGTGCAATCTCTATCAGAGAATATTACAATATCAAAGGGTTTTATAAAACAGAATTTAGGACGCTAAAACGGTGCAATCTCTATCAGAGAATATTACAATATAAAAGGGTTTATAAAACAGAATTAAGGACGCTAAAACGGTGCAATCTCTATCAGAGAATATTACAATATCAAAGGGTTTTATAAAACAGAATTTAGGACGCTAGAACGGTGCAATCTCTATCAGAGAATATGACAATATAAAAGGGTTTTATAAAACAGAATTTAAGACGCTAAAACGGTGCAATCTCTATCAGAGAATATGACAATATCAAAGGGTTTTATAAAACAGAATTAAAGACGCTAAAACGGTGCAATCTCTATCAGAGAATATAACAATATCAAAGGGTTTTATTAAACAGTATTTAGGACGCTAAAACGGTGCAATCACTATCAGAGAATATTACAATATTATAGGGTTTTATAAAACAGAATTTAAGACACTAAAACGGTGCAATCTCTATCAGAGAATATTACAATATCCAAGGGGGTTATAAAACAGAATTAAGGACACTAAAACGGTGCAATCTCTATCAGAGATATTACAATATGAAAGGGTTTTTGAAAACAGAATTTAGGACGCTAAAACGGTGCAACATCTATCAGAGAATATTACAATATAAAAGGGTTTTATAAAACAGGATTTAGGACGCTAAAGCGGTGCAATCTCTATCAGAGAGTATTACAATATCAAAGGGTTTTATAAATCAGAATTTCTGACGCTAAAACGGTGCAATCTCTATCAGAAAATATTACAATATCAAAGGGTTTTATAAAACAGAATTTAGGACGCTAAAACGGTGCAATCTCTATCAGTGAATATTACAATATCAAAGGGTTTTATAAAACAGAATTTAGGACGCTAAAACGGTGCAATCTCTATCAGAGAATATTACAATATCAAAGGGTTTTATAAAACAGAACTTAGGACGCTAAAACGGTGCAATCTCAATCAGAGAATATTACAATATAAAAGGGTGTATAAAACAGAATTTAAGACGCTAAAACGGTGCAATCTCTATCAGAGACAATTACAATATCTAAGGGTTTTATAAAAAACAATTTAGGACGCTAAAACGGTGCAATCTCTATCAGAGAATATGACAATATCAAAGGCTTATATAAAACAGAATTCAGGACGCTAAAACGGTGCAATCTCTATCAGAGAATATTACAATATCAAAGGGTTTTATAAAACAGAATTCAGTCCGCTAAAACGGTGCAATCTCTATCTGAGAATATTACAATATCAAAGGGTTTTATAAAACAGAATTAAGGACGCTAAAACGGTGCAACTCTATCAGAGAATAGTACAATATCAAAGGGTTTTATAAAACAGAATTTAGGACGCTAAACGGTGTAATCTCTATCAGAGAATATTACAATATCAAAGGGTTTTATAAAACAGGATTTAGGACGCTAAAGCGGTGCAATCTCTATCAGAGAATATTACAATATCAAAGGGTTTTATAAAACAGAATTTCGGACGCTAAAACGGTGCAATCTCTATCAGAGAATATTACAATATCAAAGGGTTTTATAAAACAGAATTTAGGACGCTAAAACGGTGCAATCTCTATCAGAGAATATTACAATATCAAATGGTTTTATAAAACAGAATTTAGGATGCTAAAACGGTGCAATCTCTATCAGAGAATATTACAATATCAAAGGGTTTTATAAAACAGAACTTAGGACGCTAAAACGGTGCAATCTCAATCAGAGAATATGACAATATAAAAGGCTTTTATAAAACAGAATTCAGTCCGCAAAAACGGTGCAATCTCTATCTGAGAATATTACAATATCAAAGGGTTTTATAAAACAGAATTAAGGACGCTAAAACGGTGCAACTCTATCAGAGAATAGTACAATATCAAAGGGTTTTATAAAACAGAATTTAGGACGCTAAACGGTGTAATCTCTATCAGAGAATATTACAATATCAAAGGTTTTTATAAAACAGAATTTAGGACGCTAAAACGGTGCAATCTCTATCAGAGAATATTACAATATCAAAGGGTTTTATAAAACAGAATTGCGGACGCTAAAACGGTGCAATCTCTATCAGTAAATATTACAATATCAAAGGGTTTTATAAAACAGAATTTAGGACGCTAGAACATTGCAATCTCTATCAGAGAATATTACAATATCAAAGGGTTTTATAAAACAGAATTTAAGACGCTCAAACGGTGCAATCTCTATCAGAGAATATGACAATATCAAAGGGTTTGATAAAACAAAATTTAAGACTCTGAAACGGTGCAATCTCTATCAGAGAATATTAAAATATCAAAGGGTTTTAAAAAACAGTATTTAGGACGCTAAAACGGTGCAATCTCTATCTGAGAATATTACAATATCAAAGGCTTATTTTAAACAGAATTCAGGACGCTAAAACGGTGCAATCTCTATCAGAGAATATTACAATATCAAAGGGTTTTATAAAACAGAATTCAGCACGCTAAAACGGTGCAATCTCAATCTGAGAATATTACAATATCAAAGGGTTTTATAAAACAGAATTAAGGACGCTAAAACGGTGCAATCTCTATCAGAGAATAGTACAATATCAAAGGGTTTTATCAAACAGAATTTAGGACGCAAAACGGGGTAATCTCTATCAGAGAATATTACCATATAAAAGGGTTTTATAAAACAGAATTTAAGACGCTAAAACGGAGCAATCTCTATCAGAGAATATTACAATATCAAAGGGTTTTATAAAACAGAATTTAGGACGCTAAAACGGTGCAATCTCTATCAGGGAATATTACAATATAAAAGGGTTTTATAAAACAGAATTTAAGACGCTAAAACGGTGCAATCTCTATCAGAGAATATGACAATATCAAAGGGTTTAATAAAACAGAATTAAAGACGGTAAAACGGTGCAATCTCTATCAGAGAATATAACAATATCAAAGGGTTTTATTAAACAGTATTTAGGACGCTAAAACGGTGCAATCACTATCTGAGAATATTACAATATTATAGGGTTTTATAAAACAGAATTTAGGACACTAAAACGGTGCAATCTCTATCAGAGAATATTACAATATCAAAGGGTTTTTGAAAACAGAATTTAGGACGCTAAAACGGTGCAACATCTATCAGAGAATATTACAATATCAAAGGGTTTTATAAAACAGAATTTAGGACGCTAAAGCGGTGCAATCTCTATCAGAGAATATTACAATATCAAAGGGTTTTATAAAACAGAATTTAGGACGCTAAAACGGTGCAATCTCTATCAGAGAATATTACAATATCAAAGGGTTTTATAAAACAGAATTTCGGACGCTAAAACGGTGCAACCTCTATCAGAGAATATTACAATATCAAAGGGTTTTATAAAACAGAATTTAAGACGCTCAAACGGTGCAATCTCTATCAGAGAATATGAAAATATCAAAGGGTTTTATAAAACAAAATTTAAGACTCTGAAACGGTGCAATCTCTATCAGAGAATATTACAATATCAAAGGGTTTTAAAAAACAGTATTTAGGACGCTAAAACGGTGCAATCTCTATCTGAGAATATTACAATATCAAAGGCTTCCTTTAAACAGAATTCAGGACGCTAAAACGGTGCAATCTCTATCAGAGAATATTACAATATCAAAGGGTTTTATAAAACAGAATTCAGCACGCTAAAACGGTGCAATCTCAATCTGAGAATATTACAATATCAAAGGGTTTTATAAAACAGAATTAAGGACGCTAAAACGGTGCAATCTCTATCAGAGAATAGTACAATATCAAAGGGTTTTATAAAACAGAATTTAGGACGCTAAACGGTGTAATCTCTATCAGAGAATATTACAATATAAAAGGGTTTTATAAAACAGAATTTAGGACGCTAAAACGGAGCAATCTCTATCAGAGAATATTACAATATCAAAGGGTTTTATAAAACAGAATTTAGGACGCTAAAACGGTGCAATCTCTATCAGAGAATATTACAATATAAAAGGGTTTTATAAAACAGAATTTAGGACGCTAGAACGGTGCAATCTCTATCAGAGAATATTACAATATAAAAGGGTTTTATGAAACAGAATTTCAGACGCTAAAACGGTGCAATCTCTATCAGAGAATATTACAATATCAAAGGGTTTTATAAAACAGAATTTAGGACGCTAAAACGGTGCAATCTCTATCAGAGAATATTACAATATCAAAGGGTTTTATAAAACAGAATTTAGGACGCTAAAACGGTGCAATCTCTATCAGAGAATATTACAATATAAAAGGGTTTATAAAACAGAATTAAGGACGCTAAAACGGTGCAATCTCTATCAGAGAATATTACAATATCAAAGGGTTTTATAAAACAGAATTTAGGACGCTAGAACGGTGCAATCTCTATCAGAGAATATGACAATATAAAAGGGTTTTATAAAACTGAATTTAAGACGCTAAAACGGTACAATCTCTATCAGAGAATATGACAATATCAAAGGGTTTTATAAAACAGAATTAAAGACGCTAAAACGGTGCAATCTCTATCAGAGAATATAACAATATCAAAGGGTTTTATTAAACAGTATTTAGGACGCTAAAACGGTGCAATCACTATCAGAGAATATTACAATATTATAGGGTTTTATAAAACAGAATTTAAGACACTAAAACGGTGCAATCTCTATCAGAGAATATTACAATATCCAAGGGGGTTATAAAACAGAATTAAGGACACTAAAACGGTGCAATCTCTATCAGAGATATTACAATATGAAAGGGTTTTTGAAAACAGAATTTAGGACGCTAAAACGGTGCAACATCTATCAGAGAATATTACAATATAAAAGGGTTTTATAAAACAGGATTTAGGACGCTAAAGCGGTGCAATCTCTATCAGAGAGTATTACAATATCAAAGGGTTTTATAAATCAGAATTTCTGACGCTAAAACGGTGCAATCTCTATCAGAGAATATTACAATATCAAAGGGTTTTATAAAACAGAACTTAGGACGCTAAAACGGTGCAATCTCAATCAGAGAATATTACAATATAAAAGGGTGTATAAAACAGAATTTAAGACGCTGAAACGGTGCAATCTCTATCAGAGAATATTACAATATCTAAGGGTTTTATAAAAAACAATGTAGGACGCTAAAACGGTGCAATCTCTATCAGAGAATATGACAATATCAAAGGCTTATATAAAACAGAATTCAGGACGCTAAAACGGTGCAATCTCTATCAGAGAATATTACAATATCAAAGGGTTTTATAAAACAGAATTCAGTCCGCTAAAACGGTGCAATCTCTATCTGAGAATATTACAATATCAAAGGGTTTTATAAAACAGAATTAAGGACGCTAAAACGGTGCAACTCTATCAGAGAATAGTACAATATCAAAGGGTTTTATAAAACAGAATTTAGGACGCTAAACGGTGTAATCTCTATCAGAGAATATTACAATATCTAAGGGTTTTATAAAACAGAATTTAGGACGCTAAAACGGTGCAATCTCTATCAGAGAATATTACAATATCAAAGGGTTTTATAAAACAGAATTTAGGACGCTAAAACGGTGCAATCTCTATCAGAGAATATTACAATATCAAAGGGTTTTATAAAACAGAATTTAGGACGCTAAAACGGTGCAATCTCTATCAGAGAATATTACAATATAAAAGGGTTTTATAAAACAGAATTTAAGACGCTAAAACGGTGCAATCTCTATCAGAGAATATTACAATATAAAAGGGTTTTAAAAAACAGTATTTAGGACGCTAAAACGGTGCAATCTCTATCAGAGAATATTACAATATTATAGGGTTTTATAAAACAGAATTTAGGACGCTAAAACGGTGCAATCTCTATAAGAGAATATGACAATATCAAAGGCTTATTTAAAACAGAATTTAGGACGCTAAAACGGTGCAATCTCTATCAGAGAATATTACAATATCCAAGGGGGTTATAAAACAGAATTAAGGACACTAAAACGGTGCAATCTCTATCAGAGAATATTACAATATCAAAGGGTTTTATAAAATAGAATTTAGGACGCTAAAACGGTGCAATCTGTATCAGAGAATATTACAATATCAAAGGGTTATATAAAACAGAATTTAGGACGCTAAAACGGTGCAATCTCTATAAGAGAATATTACAATATCAAAGGGTTTTATAAAACAGTACTTAGGACGCTAAAACGGTACAATCTCTATCAGAGAATATTACAATATAAAAGGGTTTATAAAACAGAATTTAGGACGCTAAAACGGTGCAATCTCTATCAGAGAATATTACAATATCAAAGGGTTTTATAAAACAGAATTTCGGACGCTAAAACGGTGCAAACTCTATCAGAGAATATGAAAATATCAAAGGCTTATATAAAACAGAATTCAGGACGCTAAAACGGTGCAATCTCTATCAGAGAATATTACAATATCAAAGGGTTTTATAAAACAGAATTCAGCACGCTAAAACGGTGCAATCTCTATCTGAGAATATTACAATATCAAAGGGTTTTATAAAACAGAATTAAGGACGCTAAAACGGTGCAATCTCTATCAGAGAATAGTACAATATCAAAGGGTTTTATAAAACAGAATTTAGGACGCTAAACGGTGTAATCTCTATCAGAGAATATTACAATATCAAAGGGTTTTATAAAACAGAATTTAGGACGCTAAAACGGTGCAATCTCTATCAGAGAATATTACAATATCAAAGGGTTTTATAAAACAGAATTTACTACGCTAAAACGGTGCAATCTCTATCAGAGAATATTACAATATCAAAGGGTTTTATAAAACAGAATTTAGGACGCTAGAACGGTGCAATCTCTATCAGAGAATATTACAATATAAAAGGGTTTTATAAAACAGAATTTAAGACGCTAAAACGGTGCAATCTCTATCAGAGAATATTACAATATCAAAGGGTTTTATAAAACAGAATTAAAGACGCAAAAACGGTGCAATCTCTATCAGAGAATATAACAATATCAAAGGGTTTTATAAAACAGTATTTAGGACGCTAAAACGGTGCAATCACTATCAGAGAATATTACAATATTATAGGGTTTTCTAAAACAGAATTTAGGACGCTAAAACGGTGCAATCTCTATCAGAGAATATTACAGTATCCAAGGGGGTTATAAAACAGAATTAAGGACACTAAAACGGTGCAATCTCTATCAGAGAATATGACAATATCAAAGGGTTTTATGAAACAGAATTTTGGACGCTCAAACGGTGCAACATCTATCAGAGAATATTACAATATCAAAGGGTTTTATAAAACAGGATTTATGACGCTAAAGCGGTGCAATCTCTATCAGAGAATATTACAATATCAAAGGGTTTTATAAAAAATGAATTTAGGACGATAAAACGGTGCAATCACTATCAGAGAATATTACAATATTATAGGGTTTTATAAAACAGACTTTAGGACACTAAAACGGTTCAATCTCTATCAGAGAATATTACAATATCCAAGGTGGTTATGAAACAGAATTAAGGACACTAAAACGGTGCAATCTCTATCAGAGAATATTACAATATCAAAGGGTTTTTGAAAACAGAATTTAGGAGGCTACCACGGTGCAACATCTATCAGAGAATATTACAATATCAAAGGGTTTTATAAAACAGGATTTAGGACGCTAAAGCCGTGCAATCTCTATCAGAGAATATTACAATATCAAAGGGTTTTATAAAACAGAATTTAGGACGCTAAAACGGTGCAATCTCTATCAGAGAATATTACAATATCAAAGGCTTATATAAAACAGAATTCAGGACGCCAACGGTGCAATCTCTATCAGAGAATATTACAATATCAAAGGGTTTTATAAAACAGAATTCAGTCCGCTAAAACGGTGCAATCTCTATCTGAGAATATTACAATATCAAAGGGTTTTATAAAACAGAATTTAGGACGCTTAAACGGTGCAACTCTATCAGAGAATATTACAATATCAAAGGGTTTTATAAAACAGAATTAAGGACGCTAAAACGGTGCAACTCTATCAGAGAATAGTACAATATCAAAGGGTTTTATAAAACAGAATTTAGGACGCTAAACGGTGTAATCTCTATCAGAGAATATTACAATATCTAAGGGTTTTATAAAACAGAATTTAGGACGCTAAAACGGTGCAATCTCTATCAGAGAATATTACAATATCAAAGGGTTTTATAAAACAGAATTTAGGACGCTAAAACGGTGCAATCTCTATCAGAGAATATTACAATATCAAAGGGTTTTATAAAACAGAATTTAGGACGCTAAAACGGTGCAATCTCTATCAGAGAATATTACAATATAAAAGGGTTTTATAAAACAGAATTTAAGACGCTAAAACGGTGCAATCTCTATCAGAGAATATTACAATATAAAAGGGTTTTAAAAAACAGTATTTAGGACGCTAAAACGGTGCAATCTCTATCAGAGAATATTACAATATTATAGGGTTTTATAAAACAGAATTTAGGACGCTAAAACGGTGCAATCTCTATAAGAGAATATGACAATATCAAAGGCTTATTTAAAACAGAATTTAGGACGCTAAAACGGTGCAATCTCTATCAGAGAATATTACAATATCCAAGGGGGTTATAAAACAGAATTAAGGACACTAAAACGGTGCAATCTCTATCAGAGAATATTACAATATCAAAGGGTTTTATAAAATAGAATTTAGGACGCTAAAACGGTGCAATCTGTATCAGAGAATATTACAATATCAAAGGGTTATATAAAACAGAATTTAGGACGCTAAAACGGTGCAATCTCTATAAGAGAATATTACAATATCAAAGGGTTTTATAAAACAGTACTTAGGACGCTAAAACGGTACAATCTCTATCAGAGAATATTACAATATAAAAGGGTTTATAAAACAGAATTTAGGACGCTAAAACGGTGCAATCTCTATCAGAGAATATTACAATATCAAAGGGTTTTATAAAACAGAATTTCGGACGCTAAAACGGTGCAAACTCTATCAGAGAATATGAAAATATCAAAGGCTTATATAAAACAGAATTCAGGACGCTAAAACGGTGCAATCTCTATCAGAGAATATTACAATATCAAAGGGTTTTATAAAACAGAATTCAGCACGCTAAAACGGTGCAATCTCTATCTGAGAATATTACAATATCAAAGGGTTTTATAAAACAGAATTAAGGACGCTAAAACGGTGCAATCTCTATCAGAGAATAGTACAATATCAAAGGGTTTTATAAAACAGAATTTAGGACGCTAAACGGTGTAATCTCTATCAGAGAATATTACAATATCAAAGGGTTTTATAAAACAGAATTTAGGACGCTAAAACGGTGCAATCTCTATCAGAGAATATTACAATATCAAAGGGTTTTATAAAACAGAATTTACTACGCTAAAACGGTGCAATCTCTATCAGAGAATATTACAATATCAAAGGGTTTTATAAAACAGAATTTAGGACGCTAGAACGGTGCAATCTCTATCAGAGAATATTACAATATAAAAGGGTTTTATAAAACAGAATTTAAGACGCTAAAACGGTGCAATCTCTATCAGAGAATATTACAATATCAAAGGGTTTTATAAAACAGAATTAAAGACGCAAAAACGGTGCAATCTCTATCAGAGAATATAACAATATCAAAGGGTTTTATAAAACAGTATTTAGGACGCTAAAACGGTGCAATCACTATCAGAGAATATTACAATATTATAGGGTTTTCTAAAACAGAATTTAGGACGCTAAAACGGTGCAATCTCTATCAGAGAATATTACAGTATCCAAGGGGGTTATAAAACAGAATTAAGGACACTAAAACGGTGCAATCTCTATCAGAGAATATGACAATATCAAAGGGTTTTATGAAACAGAATTTTGGACGCTCAAACGGTGCAACATCTATCAGAGAATATTACAATATCAAAGGGTTTTATAAAACAGGATTTATGACGCTAAAGCGGTGCAATCTCTATCAGAGAATATTACAATATCAAAGGGTTTTATAAAAAATGAATTTAGGACGATAAAACGGTGCAATCACTATCAGAGAATATTACAATATTATAGGGTTTTATAAAACAGACTTTAGGACACTAAAACGGTTCAATCTCTATCAGAGAATATTACAATATCCAAGGTGGTTATGAAACAGAATTAAGGACACTAAAACGGTGCAATCTCTATCAGAGAATATTACAATATCAAAGGGTTTTTGAAAACAGAATTTAGGAGGCTACCACGGTGCAACATCTATCAGAGAATATTACAATATCAAAGGGTTTTATAAAACAGGATTTAGGACGCTAAAGCCGTGCAATCTCTATCAGAGAATATTACAATATCAAAGGGTTTTATAAAACAGAATTTAGGACGCTAAAACGGTGCAATCTCTATCAGAGAATATTACAATATCAAAGGCTTATATAAAACAGAATTCAGGACGCCAACGGTGCAATCTCTATCAGAGAATATTACAATATCAAAGGGTTTTATAAAACAGAATTCAGTCCGCTAAAACGGTGCAATCTCTATCTGAGAATATTACAATATCAAAGGGTTTTATAAAACAGAATTTAGGACGCTTAAACGGTGCAACTCTATCAGAGAATAGTACAATATCAAAGGGTTTTATAAAACAGAATTTAGGACGTTAAACGGTGTAATCTCTATCAGAGAATATTACAATATCAAAGGGTTTTATAAAACAGAATTTAGGACGCTAAAACGGTGCAATCTCTATCAGAGAATATTACAATATCAAAGGGTTTTATAAAACAGAATTTAGGACGCTAAAACGGTGCAATTTCTATCAGAGAATATTACAATATCAAAGGGTTTTATAAAACAGAATTTAGGACGCTAGAACATTGCAATCTCTATCAGAGAATATTACAATATAAAAGGGTTTTATAAAACAGAATTTAAGACGCTCAAACGGTGCAATCTCTATCAGAGAATATTACAATATCAACGGGTTTTATAAAACAGAATTTAAGACGCTAAAACGGTGCAATCTCTATCAGAGAATATTACAATATCAAAGGGTTTTAAAAAACAGTATTTAGGACGCTAAAACAGTGCAATCTCTATCAGAGAATATTACAATATTATAGGGTTTTATAAAACAGAATTTAGGACGCTAAAACGGTGATACCTCTATCAGAGATTATGACAATATCAAAGGCTTATTTAAAACAGAATTTAGGACGCTAAAACGGTGCAATCTCTATCAGAGAATATTACAATATCCAAGAAGGCTATAAAACAGAATTAAGGACACTAAAACGGTGCAATCTCTATCAGAGAATATTACAATATAAAAGGGTTTATAAAACAGAATTTAGGACGCTAAAACGGTGCAATCTGTATCAGAGAATATTACAATATCAAAGAATTTTATAAAACAGAATTTAGGATGCTAAAATGGTGCAATCTCTATCAGAGAATATTACAATATCAAAGGGTTTTATAAAACAGTACTTAGGACGCTAAAACGGTGCAATCTCAACCAGAGAATATTACAATATAAAAGGGTTTATAAAACAGAATTTAGGACGCTAAAACGGTGCAATATCTATCAGAGAATATTACAATATCAAAGGGTTTTTATAAAACAGAATTTCGGACGTTTAAACGGTGCCAAACTCTATCAGAGAATATGACAATATCAAAGGCTTATATAAAACAGAATTCAGGACGCTAAAACGGTGCAATCTCTATCAGAGAATATTACAATATCAAAGGGTTTTATAAAACAGAATTCAGCACGCTAAAACGGTGCAATCTCTATCTGAGAATATTACAATATCAAAGAGTTTTATAAAACAGAATTAAGGACGCTAAAACGGTGCAATCTCTATCAGAGAATAGTACAATATCAAAGGGTTTTATAAAACAGAATTTAGGACGCTAAACGGTGTAATCTCTATCAGAGAATATTACAATATCAAAGGGTTTTATAAAACAGAATTTAGGACGCTAAAACGGTGCAATCTCTATCAGAGAATATTACAATATCAAAGGGTTTTATAAAAAAGAATTTAGGACGCTAAAACGGTGCAATCTCTATCAGAGAATATTACAATATCAAAGGGTTTTATAAAACAGAATTAAGGACGCTAGAACGGTGCAATCTCTATCAGAGAATATTACAATATAAAAGGGTTTTATAAAACAGAATTTAAGACGCTAAAACGGTGCAATCTCTATCAGAGAATATGACAATATCAAAGGGTTTTATAAAACAGAATTAAAGACGCTAAAACGGTGCAATCTCTATCAGAGAATCTAACAATATCAAAGGGTTTTATAAAACAGTATTTAGGACGCTAAAACGGTGCAATCACTATCAGAGAATATTACAATATCAAAGGCTTATTTAAAACAGAATTTAGGACGCTAAAACGGTGCAATCTCTATCAGAGAATATTACAATATCCAAGGGGGTTATAAAACAGAATTAAGGACACTAAAACGGTGCAATCTCTATCAGAGAATATTACAATATCAAAGGGTTTTATAAAATAGAATTTAGGACGCTAAAACGGTGCAATCTGTATCAGAGAATATTACAATATCAAAGGGTTATATAAAACAGAATTTAGGACGCTAAAACGGTGCAATCTCTATAAGAGAATATTACAATATCAAAGGGTTTTATAAAACAGTACTTAGGACGCTAAAACGGTACAATCTCTATCAGAGAATATTACAATATAAAAGGGTTTATAAAACAGAATTTAGGACGCTAAAACGGTGCAATCTCTATCAGAGAATATTACAATATCAAAGGGTTTTATAAAACAAAATTTCGGACGCTAAAACGGTGCAAACTCTATCAGAGAATATGAAAATATCAAAGGCTTATATAAAACAGAATTCAGGACGCTAAAACGGTGCAATCTCTATCAGAGAATATTACAATATCAAAGGGTTTTATAAAACAGAATTCAGCACGCTAAAACGGTGCAATCTCTATCTGAGAATATTACAATATCAAAGGGTTTTATAAAACAGAATTAAGGACGCTAAAACGGTGCAATCTCTATCAGAGAATAGTACAATATCAAAGGGTTTTATAAAACAGAATTTAGGACGCTAAACGGTGTAATCTCTATCAGAGAATATTACAATATCAAAGGGTTTTATAAAACAGAATTTAGGACGCTAAAACGGTGCAATCTCTATCAGAGAATATTACAATATCAAAGGGTTTTATAAAACAGAATTTACTACGCTAAAACGGTGCAATCTCTATCAGAGAATATTACAATATCAAAGGGTTTTATAAAACAGAATTTAGGACGCTAGAACGGTGCAATCTCTATCAGAGAATATTACAATATAAAAGGGTTTTATAAAACAGAATTTAAGACGCTAAAACGGTGCAATCTCTATCAGAGAATATTACAATATCAAAGGGTTTTATAAAACAGAATTAAAGACGCAAAAACGGTGCAATCTCTATCAGAGAATATAACAATATCAAAGGGTTTTATAAAACAGTATTTAGGACGCTAAAACGGTGCAATCACTATCAGAGAATATTACAATATTATAGGGTTTTATAAAACAGAATTTAGGACGCTAAAACGGTGCAATCTCTATCAGAGAATATTACAGTATCCAAGGGGGTAATAAAACAGAATTAAGGACACTAAAACGGTGCAATCTCTATCAGAGAATATGACAATATCAAAGGGTTTTATGAAACAGAATTTTGGACGCTCAAACGGTGCAACATCTATCAGAGAATATTACAATATCAAAGGGTTTTATAAAACAGGATTTATGACGCTAAAGCGGTGCAATCTCTATCAGAGAATATTACAATATCAAAGGGTTTTATAAAAAATGAATTTAGGACGATAAAACGGTGCAATCACTATCAGAGAATATTACAATATTATAGGGTTTTATAAAACAGACTTTAGGACACTAAAACGGTTCAATCTCTATCAGAGAATATTACAATATCCAAGGTGGTTATGAAACAGAATTAAGGACACTAAAACGGTGCAATCTCTATCAGAGAATATTACAATATCAAAGGGTTTTATAAAACAGAACTTAGGACGCTAAAACGGTGCAATCTCAATCAGAGAATATGACCATATCAAAGGCTTATATAAAACAGAATTCAGTCCGCTAAAACGGTGCAATCTCTATCTGAGAATATTACCATATCAAAGGGTTTTATAAAACAGAATTAAGGACGCTAAAACGGTGCAACTCTATCAGAGAATAGTACAATATCAAAGGGTTTTATAAAACAGAATTTAGGACGCTAAACGGTGTAATCTCTATCAGAGAATATTACAATATCAAAGGGTTTTATAAAACAGAATTTAGGACGCTAAAACGGTGCAATCTCTATCAGAGAATATTACAATATCAAAGGGTTTTATAAAACAGAATTTAGGACGCTAAAACGGTGCAATCTCTATCAGTAAATATTACAATATCAAAGGGTTTTATAAAACAGAATTTAGGACGCTAGAACATTGCAATCTCTATCAGAGAATATTACAATATAAAAGGGTTTTATAAAACAGAATTTAAGACGCTCAAACGGTGCAATCTCTATCAGAGAATATGACAATATCAAAGGGTTTGATAAAACAGAATTTAAGACGCTGTAACGGTGCAATCTCTATCAGAGAATATTACAATATCAAAGGGTTTAAAAACAGTATTTAGGACGCTAAAACGGTGCAATCTCTATCAGAGAATATGACAATATCAAAGGCTTATTTAAAACAGAATTTAGGACGCGAAAACGGTGCAATCCCTATCAGAGAATATTACAATATCCAAGGGGGTTATAAAACAGAATTAAGGACACTAAAACGGTGCAATCTCTATCAGAGAATATTACAATATCAAAGGGTTTTATAAAACAGAATTTAGGACGCTAAAACGGTGCAATCTGTATCAGAGAATATTACAATATCAAAGGGTTTTATAAAACAGAATTTAGGACGCTAAAACGGTGCAACATCTATCAGAGAATATTACAATATCAAAGGGTTTTATAAAACAGGATTTAGGACGCTAAAACGGTGCAATCTCTATCAGAGAATATTACAATATCAAAGTGTTTTATAAAACAGAATTTAGGACGCTAAAACGGTGCAATCTCTATCAGAGAATATTACAATATCAAAGGGTTTTATAAAACAGAATTTAGGACGCTAAAACGGTGCAATCTCTATCAGAGAATATTACAATATCAAAGGGTTTTATAACACAGAATTTAGGACGCTAAAACGGTGCAATCTCTATCAGAGAATATTACAATATCAAAGGGTTTTATAAAACAGACCTTAGGACGCTAAAACGGTGCAATCTCAATCAGAGAATATTACAATATAAAAGGGTTTATAAAAAAGAATTTAGGACGCTAAAACGGTGCAATCTTTATCAGAGAATATTACAATATCAAAGGGTTTTATAAAACAGAATTTAAGTCGCTAAAACGGTGCAATCTCTATCAGAGAATATTACCATATTATCGGGTTTTATAAAACAGAATTTAGGACGCTAAAACGGTGCAATCTCTATCAGAGAATATGACAATATCAAAGGCTTATTTAAAACAGAATTTAGGACGCTAAAACGGTGCAATCTCTATCAGAGAATATTACAATATCAAAGGGTTTTATAAAACAGAGCTTCGGACGCTTAAATGGTGCAATCTCAATCAGAGAATATTACAATATAAAAGGGTTTATAAAACAGAATTTAGGACGCTAAAACGGTGCAATCTCTATCAGAGAATATTACAATATCAAAGGGTGTTATAAAACAGAATTTAGGACGCTAAAACGGTGCAATCTCTATCAGAGAATATGACAATATCAAAGGCTTATATAAAACAGAATTCAGGACGCTAAAACGGTGCAATCTCTATCAGAGAATATTACAATATCAAAGGGTTTTATAAAACAGAATTCTGCACGCTAAAACGGTGCAATCTCTATCTGAGAATAGTAGAATATCAAAGGGTTTTATAAAACAGAATTTAAGACGCTAAAACGGTGCAATCTCTATCAGAGAATATAACAATATCAAAGGGTTTTATAAAACAGAATTTAGGACGCTAAAACGGTGCAATCTATATCAGAGAATATTACAATATCAAAAGGGTTTTATAAACCAGAATTTAGGACGCTAAAACGGTGCAATCTCTATCAGAGAATATTAACCTATCAAATGGGTTTATAAAACAGAATTTAGGACGCTAGAACGGTGCAATCTCTATCAGAGAATATTACAATATAAAAGGGTTTTATAAAACAGAATTTAGACCCTAAAACGGTGCAATCTCTATCAGAGAATATGACAATATAAAGGGTTTTATAAAACAGAATTTAAGACGCTAAAACGGTGCAATCTCTATCAGAGAATATAACAATATCAAAGGGTTTTATAAAATAGTATTTAGGACGCTAAAACGGTGCAATCTCCATCAGAGAATATTACAATATTATAGGGTTTTATAAAACAGAATTAAGGACGCTAAAACGGTGCAATCTCTATCAGAGAATATGACAATATCAAAGGCTTATTTTAAACAGAATTAAGGACGCTAAACGGTGTAATCTCTATCAGAGAATATTACAATATCAAAGGGTTTTATAAAACAGAATTTAGGACGCTAAAACGGTGCAATCTCTATCAGAGAATATTACAATATCAAAGGGTTTTATAAAACAGAATTTAGGACGCTAAAACGGTGCAATCTCTATCAGTAAATATTACAATATCAAAGGGTTTTATAAAACAGAATTTAGGACGCTAGAACATTGCAATCTCTATCAGAGAATATTACAATATAAAAGGGTTTTATAAAACAGAATTTAAGACGCTCAAACGGTGCAATCTCTATCAGAGAATATGACAAT
Source organism: Sepiola atlantica (assembly GCA_963556195.1). Classification (NCBI taxonomy): domain Eukaryota; kingdom Metazoa; phylum Mollusca; class Cephalopoda; order Sepiida; family Sepiolidae; genus Sepiola; species Sepiola atlantica. The sequence goes on from CAUVYP010000462.1 coordinate 1,590,087, forward strand.
ATCAAAGGGTTTTATAAAACAGAATTTAAGACGCTGTAACGGTGCAATCTCTATCAGAGAATATTACAATATCAAAGGGTTTTAAAAAACAGTATTTAGGACGCTAAAACGGTGCAATCTCTATCAGAGAATATTACAATATTATAGGGTTTTAAAAAACAGAATTTAGGACGCTACAACGGTGCAATCTCTATCAGAGAATATGACAATATCAAAGGCTTATTTAAAACAGAATTTAGGACGCTAAAACGGTGCAATCCCTATCAGAGAATATTACAATATCCAAGGGGGTTATAAAACAGAATTAAGGACACTAAAACGGTGCAATCTCTATCAGAGAATATTACAATATCAAAGGGTTTTATAAAACAGAATTTAGGACGCTAAAACGGTGCAATCTGTATCAGAGAATATTACAATATCAAAGGGTTTTATAAAACAGAATTTAGGACGCTAAAACGGTGCAACATCTATCAGAGAATATTACAATATCAAAGGGTTTTATAAAACAGGATTTAGGACGCTAAAACGGTGCAATCTCTATCAGAGAATATTACAATATCAAAGTGTTTTAGAAAACAGAATTTAGGACGCTAAAACGGTGCAATCTCTATCAGAGAATATTACAATATCAAAGGGTTTTATAAAACAGAATTTAGGACGCTAAAACGGTGCAATCTCTATCAGAGAATATTACAATATCAAAGGGTTTTATAACACAGAATTTAGGACGCTAAAATGGTGCAATCTCTATCAGAGAATATTACAATATCAAAGGGTTTTATAAAACAGACCTTAGGACGCTAAAACGGTGCAATCTCAATCAGAGAATATTACAATATAAAGGGTTTATAAAACAGAATTTAGGACGCTAAAACGGTGCAATCTCTATCAGAGAATATTACAATATCAAAGGGTTTTATAAAACAGAATTTAGGACGCTAAAACGGTGCAATCTCAATCAGAGAATATTACAATATAAAAGGGTTTATAAAACAGAATTTAGGACGCTAAAACGGTGCAATCTCTATCAGAGAATATTACAATATAAAAGGGTTTATAAAACAGAATTTAGGACGCTAAAACGGTGCAATCTCTATCAGAGAATATTACAATATTATACGGTTTTATAAAACAGAATTTAGGACGCTAAAACGGTGCAATCACTATCAGAGAATATGACAATATCAAAGGCTTATTTAAAACAGAATTTAGGACGCTAAAACGGTGCAATCCCTATCAGAGAATATTACAATATCCAAGGGGGTTATAAAACAGAATTAAAGACACTAAAACGGTGCAATCTCTATCAGAGAATATTACAATATCAAAGGGTTTTATAAAACAGAATTTAGGACGCTAAAACGGTGCAACATCTATCAGAGAATATTACAATATCAAAGGGTTTTATAACACAGAATTTAGGACGCTAAAACGGTGCAATCTCTATCAGAGAATATTACAATATCAAAGTGTTTTATAAAACAGAATTTAGGACGCTAAAACGGTGCAATCTCTATCAGAGAATATTACAATATCAAAGGGTTTTATAAAACAGAATTTAGGACGCTAAAACAGTGCAATCTCTATCAGAGAATATTACAATATCAAAGGGTTTTATAACACAGAATTTAGGACGCTAAAACGGTGCAATCTCTATCAGAGAATATTACAATATCAAAGGGTTTTATAAAACAGAGCTTCGGACGCTAAAATGGTGCAATCTCAATCAGAGAATATTACAACATAAAAGGGTTTATAAAACAGAATTTAGGACGCTAAAACGGTGCAATCTCTATCAGAGAATATTACAATATCAAAGGGTGTTATAAAACAGAATTTAGGACGCTAAAACGGTGCAATCTCTATCAGAGAATATGACAATATCAAAGGCTTATATAAAACAGAATTCAGGACGCTAAAACGGTGCAATCTCTATCAGAGAATATTACAATATCAAAGAGTTTTATAAAACAGAATTCTGCACGCTAAAACGGTGCAATCTCTATCTGAGAATATTACAATATCAAAGGGTTTTATAAAACAGAATTAAGGACGCTTAAACCGTGCAATCTGTATCAGAGAATAGTACAATATCAAAGGGTTTTATAAAACAGAATTTAGGACGCTAAACAGTGTAATCTCTATCAGAGCATATTACAATATCAAAGGGTTTTATAAAACAGAATTTAGGACGCTAAAACGGTGCAATCTATATCAGAGAATATTACAATATCAAAGGGTTTTATAAAACAGAACTTAGGACGCTAAAACGGTGCAATCTCTATCAGAGAATATTAACCTATCAAAGGGTTTTATAAAACAGAATTTAGGACGCTAGAACGGTGCAATCTCTATCAGAGAATATTACAATATAAAAGGGTTTTATAAAACAGAATTTAAGACCCTAAAACGGTGCAATCTCTATCAGAGAATATGACAATATCAAAGGGTTTTATAAAACAGAATTTAAGACGCTAAAACGGTGCAATCTCTATCAGAGAATATTACAATATCAAAGAGTTTTATAAAACAGAATTTAGGACGCTAAAACGGTGCAATCTCTATCAGAGAATATTACAATATCAAAGGGTTTTATAAAACAGAACTTAGGACGCTAAAACGGTGCAATCTCTATCAGTAAATATTACAATATCAAAGGGTTTTATAAAACAGAATTTAGGACGCTAGAACATTGCAATCTCTATCAGAGAATATTACAATATAAAAGGGTTTTATAAAACAGAATTTAAGACGCTCAAACGGTGCAATCTCTATCAGAGAATATGACCATATCAAAGAGTTTTATAAAACAGAATTTAGGACGCTAAAACGGTGCAATCTCTATCAGAGAATATGACAATATCAAAGGCTTATTTAAAACAGAATTTAGGACGCTAAAACGGTGCAACCCCTATCAGAGAATATTACAATATCCAAGGGGGTTATAAAACAGAATTAAGGACACTAAAACGGTGCAATCTCTATCAGAGAATATTACAATATCAAAGGGTTTTATAAAACAGAATTTAGGACGCTAAAACGGTGCAATCTGTATCAGAGAATATTACAATATCAAAGGGTTTTATAAAACAGAATTTAGGACGCTAAAACGGTGCAACATCTATCAGAGAATATTACAATATCAAAGGGTTTTATAAAACAGGATTTAGGACGCTAAAACGGTGCAATCTCTGTCAGAGAATATTACAATATCAAAGTGTTTTATAAAACAGAATTTAGGACGCTAAAACGGTGCAATCTCTATCAGAGAATATTACAATATCAAAGGGTTTTTTAAAACAGAATTTAGGACGCTAAAACGGTGCAATCTCTATCAGAGAATATTACAATATCAAAGGGTTTTATAACACAGAATTTAGGACGCTAAAACGGTGCAATCTCTATCAGAGAATATTACAATATCAAAGGGTTTTATAAAACAGACCTTAGGACGCTAAAACGGTGCAATCTCTATCAGAGAATATTACAATATCAAAGGGTTTTTATAAAACAGAATTCTGCACGCTAAAACGGTGCAATCTCTATCTGAGAATATTACAATATCAAAGGGTTTTATAAAACAGAACTAAGGACGCTTAAACCGTGCAATCTCTATCAGAGAATAGTACAATATTAAAGGGTTTTATAAAACAGAATTTAAGACCCTAAAACGGTGCAATCTCTATCAGAGAATATGACAATATCAAAGGGTTTTATAAAACAGAATTTAAGACGCTAAAACGGTGCAATCTCTATCAGAGAATATTACAATATCAAAGGGTTTATAAAACAGAATTTAGGACGCTAAAACGGTGCAATCTCTATCAGAGAATATTACAATATTATACGGTTTTATAAAACAGAATTTAGGACGCTAAAACGGTGCAATCTCTATCAGAGAATATGACAATATCAAAGGCTTATTTAAAACAGAATTTAGGACGCTAAAACGGTGCAATCCCTATCAGAGAATATTACAATATCCAAGGGGGTTATAAAACAGAATTAAGGACACTAAAACGGTGCAATCTCTATCAGAGAATATTACAATATCAAAGGGTTTTATAAAACAGAATTTAGGACGCTAAAACGGTGCAACATCTATCAGAGAATATTACAATATCAAAGGGTTTTATAACACAGAATTTAGGACGCTAAAACGGTGCAATCTCTATCAGAGAATATTACAATATCAAAGTGTTTTATAAAACAGAATTTAGGACGCTAAAACGGTGCAATCTCTATCAGAGAATATTACAATATCAAAGGGTTTTATAAAACAGAATTTAGGACGCTAAAACAGTGCAATCTCTATCAGAGAATATTACAATATCAAAGGGTTTTATAACACAGAATTTAGGACGCTAAAACGGTGCAATCTCTATCAGAGAATATTACAATATCAAATGGTTTTATAAAACAGAGCTTCGGACGCTAAAATGGTGCAATCTCAATCAGAGAATATTACAATATAAAAGGGTTTATAAAACAGAATTTAGGACGCTAAAACGGTGCAATCTCTATCAGAGAATATTACAATATCAAAGGGTGTTATAAAACAGAATTTAGGACGCTAAAACGGTGCAATCTCTATCAGAGAATATGACAATATCAAAGGCTTATATAAAACAGAATTCAGGACGCTAAAACGGTGCAATCTCTATCAGAGAATATTACAATATCAAAGAGTTTTATAAAACAGAATTCTGCACGCTAAAACGGTGCAATCTCTATCTGAGAATATTACAATATCAAAGGGTTTTATAAAACAGAATTAAGGACTCTTAAACCGTGCAATCTGTATCAGAGAATAGTACAATATCAAAGGGTTTTATAAAACAGAATTTAGGACGCTAAACAGTGTAATCTCTATCAGAGCATATTACAATATCAAAGGGTTTTATAAAACAGAATTTAGGACGCTAAAACGGTGCAATCTATATCAGAGAATATTACAATATCAAAGGGTTTTATAAAACAGAACTTAGGACGCTAAAACGGTGCAATCTCTATCAGAGAATATTAACCTATCAAAGGGTTTTATAAAACAGAATTTAGGACGCTAGAACGGTGCAATCTCTATCAGAGAATATTACAATATAAAAGGGTTTTATAAAACAGAATTTAAGACCCTAAAACGGTGCAATCTCTATCAGAGAATATGACAATATCAAAGGGTTTTATAAAACAGAATTTAAGACGCTAAAACGGTGCAATCTCTATCAGAGAATATTACAATATCAAAGGGTTTTATAAAACAGAATTTAGGACGCTAAAACGGTGCAATCTCTATCAGAGAATATTACAATATCAAAGGGTTTTATAAAACAGAACTTAGGACGCTAAAACGGTGCAATCTCTATCAGTAAATATTACAATATCAAAGGGTTTTATAAAACAGAATTTAGGACGCTAGAACATTGCAATCTCTATCAGAGAATATTACAATATAAAAGGGTTTTATAAAACAGAATTTAAGACGCTCAAACGGTGCAATCTCTATCAGAGAATATGACAATATCAAAGAGTTTTATAAAACAGAATTTAGGACGCTAAAACGGTGCAATCTCTATCAGAGAATATGACAATATCAAAGGCTTATTTAAAACAGAATTTAGGACGCTAAAACGGTGCAACCCCTATCAGAGAATATTACAATATCCAAGGGGGTTATAAAACAGAATTAAGGACACTAAAACGGTGCAATCTCTATCAGAGAATATTACAATATCAAAGGGTTTTATAAAACAGAATTTAGGACGCTAAAACGGTGCAATCTGTATCAGAGAATATTACAATATCAAAGGGTTTTATAAAACAGAATTTAGGACGCTAAAACGGTGCAACATCTATCAGAGAATATTACAATATCAAAGGGTTTTATAAAACAGGATTTAGGACGCTAAAACGGTGCAATCTCTGTCAGAGAATATTACAATATCAAAGTGTTTTATAAAACAGAATTTAGGACGCTAAAACGGTGCAATCTCTATCAGAGAATATTACAATATCAAAGGGTTTTTTAAAACAGAATTTAGGACGCTAAAACGGTGCAATCTCTATCAGAGAATATTACAATATCAAAGGGTTTTATAACACAGAATTTAGGACGCTAAAACGGTGCAATCTCTATCAGAGAATATTACAATATCAAAGGGTTTTATAAAACAGACCTTAGGACGCTAAAACGGTGCAATCTCTATCAGAGAATATTACAATATCAAACTTTTTTATAAAACAGAATTCTGCACGCTAAAACGGTGCAATCTCTATCTGAGAATATTACAATATCAAAGGGTTTTATAAAACAGAATTAAGGACGCTTAAACCGTGCAATCTCTATCAGAGAATAGTACAATATAAAAGGGTTTTATAAAACAGAATTTAAGACCCTAAAACGGTGCAATCTCTATCAGAGAATATGACAATATCAAAGGGTTTTATAAAACAGAATTTAAGACGCTAAAACGGTGCAATCTCTATCAGAGAATATTACAATATCAAAGGGTTTTATAAAACAGAATTTAGGACGCTAAAACGGTGCAATCTCTATCAGAGAATATTACAATATCAAAGGGTTTTATAAAACAGAACTTAGGACGCTAAAACGGTGCAATCTCTATCAGAGAATAGTACAATATCAAAGGGTTTTATAAAACAGAATTTAGGACGCTAAACGGTGTAATCTCTATCAGAGAATATTACAATATCAAAGGGTTTTATAAAACAGAATTTAGGACGCTAAAACGGTGCAATCTCTATCAGAGAATATTACAATATCAAAGGGTTTTATAAAACAGAATTTAGGACGCTAAAACGGTGCAATCTCTATCAGTAAATATTACAATATCAAAGGGTTGTATAAAACAGAATTTAGGACGCTAGAACATTGCAATCTCTATCAGAGAATATTACAATATAAAAGGGTTTTATAAAACAGAATTTAAGACGCTCACACGGTGCAATCTCTATCAGAGAATATGACAATATCAAAGAGTTTTATAAAACAGAATTTAAGACGCTGTAACGGTGCAATCTCTATCAGAGAATATTACATTATCAAAGGGTTTTAAAAAACAGAATTTAGGACGCTAAAACGGTGCAATCTCTATCAGAGAATATGACAATATCAAAGGCTTATTTAAAACAGAATTTAGGACGCTAAAACGGTGCAATCCCTATCAGAGAATATTACAATATCCAAGGGGGTTATAAAACAGAATTAAGAACACTAAAACGGTGCAATCTCTATCAGAGAATATTACAACATCAAAGGGTTTTATAAAACAGAATTTAGGACGCTAAAACGGTGCAACATCTATCAGAGAATATTACAATATCAAAGGGTTTTATAACACAGAATTTAGGACGCTAAAACGGTGCAATCTCTATCAGAGAATATTACAATATCAAAGTGTTTTATAAAACAGAATTTAGGACGCTAAAACGGTGCAATCTCTATCAGAGAATATTACAATATCAAAGGGTTTTATAAAACAGAATTTAGGACGCTAAAACAGTGCAATCTCTATCAGAGAATATTACAATATCAAAGGGTTTTATAACACAGAATTTAGGACGCTAAAACGGTGCAATCTCTATCAGAGAATATTACAATATCAAAGGGTTTTATAAAACAGAGCTTCGGACGCTAAAATGGTGCAATCTCAATCAGAGAATATTACAATATAAAAGGGTTTATAAAACAGAATTTAGGACGCTAAAACGGTGCAATCTCTATCAGAGAATATTACAATATCAAAGGGTGTTATAAAACAGAATTTAGGACGCTAAAACGGTGCAATCTCTATCAGAGAATATGACAATATCAAAGGCTTATATAAAACAGAATTCAGGACGCTAAAACGGTGCAATCTCTATCAGAGAATATTACAATATCAAAGAGTTTTATAAAACAGAATTCTGCACGCTAAAACGGTGCAATCTCTATCTGAGAATATTACAATATCAAAGGGTTTTATAAAACAGAATTAAGGACGCTTAAACCGTGCAATCTGTATCAGAGAATAGTACAATATCAAAGGGTTTTATAAAACAGAATTTAGGACGCTAAACAGTGTAATCTCTATCAGAGCATATTACAATATCAAAGGGTTTTATAAAACAGAATTTAGGACGCTAAAACGGTGCAATCTATATCAGAGAATATTACAATATCAAAGGGTTTTATAAAACAGAACTTAGGACGCTAAAACGGTGCAATCTCTATCAGAGAATATTAACCTATCAAAGGGTTTTATAAAACAGAATTTAGGACGCTAGAACGGTGCAATCTCTATCAGAGAATATTACAATATAAAAGGGTTTTATAAAACAGAATTTAAGACCCTAAAACGGTGCAATCTCTATCAGAGAATATGACAATATCAAAGGGTTTTATAAAACAGAATTTAAGACGCTAAAACGGTGCAATCTCTATCAGAGAATATTACAATATCAAAGAGTTTTATAAAACAGAATTTAGGACGCTAAAACGGTGCAATCTCTATCAGAGAATATTACAATATCAAAGGGTTTTATAAAACAGAACTTAGGACGCTAAAACGGTGCAATCTCTATCAGTAAATATTACAATATCAAAGGGTTTTATAAAACAGAATTTAGGACGCTAGAACATTGCAATCTCTATCAGAGAATATTACAATATAAAAGGGTTTTATAAAACAGAATTTAAGACGCTCAAACGGTGCAATCTCTATCAGAGAATATGACAATATCAAAGAGTTTTATAAAACAGAATTTAGGACGCTAAAACGGTGCAATCTCTATCAGAGAATATGACAATATCAAAGGCTTATTTAAAACAGAATTTAGGACGCTAAAACGGTGCAACCCCTATCAGAGAATATTACAATATCCAAGGGGGTTATAAAACAGAATTAAGGACACTAAAACGGTGCAATCTCTATCAGAGAATATTACAATATCAAAGGGTTTTATAAAACAGAATTTAGGACGCTAAAACGGTGCAATCTGTATCAGAGAATATTACAATATCAAAGGGTTTTATAAAACAGAATTTAGGACGCTAAAACGGTGCAACATCTATCAGAGAATATTACAATATCAAAGGGTTTTATAAAACAGGATTTAGGACGCTAAAACGGTGCAATCTCTGTCAGAGAATATTACAATATCAAAGTGTTTTATAAAACAGAATTTAGGACGCTAAAACGGTGCAATCTCTATCAGAGAATATTACAATATCAAAGGGTTTTTTAAAACAGAATTTAGGACGCTAAAACGGTGCAATCTCTATCAGAGAATATTACAATATCAAAGGGTTTTATAACACAGAATTTAGGACGCTAAAACGGTGCAATCTCTATCAGAGAATATTACAATATCAAAGGGTTTTATAAAACAGACCTTAGGACGCTAAAACGGTGCAATCTCTATCAGAGAATATTACAATATCAAAGGGTTTTTATAAAACAGAATTCTGCACGCTAAAACGGTGCAATCTCTATCTGAGAATATTACAATATCAAAGGGTTTTATAAAACAGAACTAAGGACGCTTAAACCGTGCAATCTCTATCAGAGAATAGTACAATATTAAAGGGTTTTATAAAACAGAATTTAAGACCCTAAAACGGTGCAATCTCTATCAGAGAATATGACAATATCAAAGGGTTTTATAAAACAGAATTTAAGACGCTAAAACGGTGCAATCTCTATCAGAGAATATTACAATATCAAAGGGTTTATAAAACAGAATTTAGGACGCTAAAACGGTGCAATCTCTATCAGAGAATATTACAATATTATACGGTTTTATAAAACAGAATTTAGGACGCTAAAACGGTGCAATCTCTATCAGAGAATATGACAATATCAAAGGCTTATTTAAAACAGAATTTAGGACGCTAAAACGGTGCAATCCCTATCAGAGAATATTACAATATCCAAGGGGGTTATAAAACAGAATTAAGGACACTAAAACGGTGCAATCTCTATCAGAGAATATTACAATATCAAAGGGTTTTATAAAACAGAATTTAGGACGCTAAAACGGTGCAACATCTATCAGAGAATATTACAATATCAAAGGGTTTTATAACACAGAATTTAGGACGCTAAAACGGTGCAATCTCTATCAGAGAATATTACAATATCAAAGTGTTTTATAAAACAGAATTTAGGACGCTAAAACGGTGCAATCTCTATCAGAGAATATTACAATATCAAAGGGTTTTATAAAACAGAATTTAGGACGCTAAAACAGTGCAATCTCTATCAGAGAATATTACAATATCAAAGGGTTTTATAAAACAGAATTTAGGACGCTAAAACGGTGCAATCTCTATCAGAGAATATTACAATATCAAATGGTTTTATAAAACAGAGCTTCGGACGCTAAAATGGTGCAATCTCAATCAGAGAATATTACAATATAAAAGGGTTTATAAAACAGAATTTAGGACGCTAAAACGGTGCAATCTCTATCAGAGAATATTACAATATCAAAGGGTGTTATAAAACAGAATTTAGGACGCTAAAACGGTGCAATCTCTATCAGAGAATATGACAATATCAAAGGCTTATATAAAACAGAATTCAGGACGCTAAAACGGTGCAATCTCTATCAGAGAATATTACAATATAAAAGGGTTTTATAAAACAGAATTTAAGACGCTAAAACGGTGCAATCTCTATCTGAGAATATTACAATATCAAAGGGTTTTATAAAACAGAATTAAGGACTCTTAAACCGTGCAATCTGTATCAGAGAATAGTACAATATCAAAGGGTTTTATAAAACAGAATTTAGGACGCTAAACAGTGTAATTTCTATCAGAGCATATTACAATATCAAAGGGTTTTATAAAACAGAATTTAGGACGCTAAAACGGTGCAATCTATATCAGAGAATATTACAATATCAAAGGGTTTTATAAAACAGAACTTAGGACGCTAAAACGGTGCAATCTCTATCAGAGAATATTAACCTATCAAAGGGTTTTATAAAACAGAATTTAGGACGCTAGAACGGTGCAATCTCTATCAGAGAATATTACAATATAAAAGGGTTTTATAAAACAGAATTTAAGACCCTAAAACGGTGCAATCTCTATCAGAGAATATGACAATATCAAAGGGTTTTATAAAACAGAATTTAAGACGCTAAAACGGTGCAATCTCTATCAGAGAATATTACAATATCAAAGGGTTTTATAAAACAGAATTTAGGACGCTAAAACGGTGCAATCTCTATCAGAGAATATTACAATATCAAAGGGTTTTATAAAACAGAACTTAGGACGCTAAAACGGTGCAATCTCTATCAGTAAATATTACAATATCAAAGGGTTTTATAAAACAGAATTTAGGACGCTAGAACATTGCAATCTCTATCAGAGAATATTACAATATAAAAGGGTTTTATAAAACAGAATTTAAGACGCTCAAACGGTGCAATCTCTATCAGAGAATATGACAATATCAAAGAGTTTTATAAAACAGAATTTAGGACGCTAAAACGGTGCAATCTCTATCAGAGAATATGACAATATCAAAGGCTTATTTAAAACAGAATTTAGGACGCTAAAACGGTGCAACCCCTATCAGAGAATATTACAATATCCAAGGGGGTTATAAAACAGAATTAAGGACACTAAAACGGTGCAATCTCTATCAGAGAATATTACAATATCAAAGGGTTTTATAAAACAGAATTTAGGACGCTAAAACGGTGCAATCTGTATCAGAGAATATTACAATATCAAAGGGTTTTATAAAACAGAATTTAGGACGCTAAAACGGTGCAACATCTATCAGAGAATATTACAATATCAAAGGGTTTTATAAAACAGGATTTAGGACGCTAAAACGGTGCAATCTCTGTCAGAGAATATTACAATATCAAAGTGTTTTATAAAACAGAATTTAGGACGCTAAAACGGTGCAATCTCTATCAGAGAATATTACAATATCAAAGGGTTTTTTAAAACAGAATTTAGGACGCTAAAACGGTGCAATCTCTATCAGAGAATATTACAATATCAAAGGGTTTTATAACACAGAATTTAGGACGCTAAAACGGTGCAATCTCTATCAGAGAATATTACAATATCAAAGGGTTTTATAAAACAGACCTTAGAACGCTAAAACGGTGCAATCTCTATCAGAGAATATTACAATATCAAACTTTTTTATAAAACAGAATTCTGCACGCTAAAACGGTGCAATCTCTATCTGAGAATATTACAATATCAAAGGGTTTTATAAAACAGAATTAAGGACGCTTAAACCGTGCAATCTCTATCAGAGAATAGTACAATATAAAAGGGTTTTATAAAACAGAATTTAAGACCCTAAAACGGTGCAATCTCTATCAGAGAATATGACAATATCAAAGGGTTTTATAAAACAGAATTTAAGACGCTAAAACGGTGCAATCTCTATCAGAGAATATTACAATATCAAAGGGTTTTATAAAACAGAATTTAGGACGCTAAAACGGTGCAATCTCTATCAGAGAATATTACAATATCAAAGGGTTTTATAAAACAGAACTTAGGACGCTAAAACGGTGCAATCTCTATCAGAGAATAGTACAATATCAAAGGGTTTTATAAAACAGAATTTAGGACGCTAAACGGTGTAATCTCTATCAGAGAATATTACAATATCAAAGGGTTTTATAAAACAGAATTTAGGACGCTAAAACGGTGCAATCTCTATCAGAGAATATTACAATATCAAAGGGTTTTATAAAACAGAATTTAGGACGCTAAAACGGTGCAATCTCTATCAGTAAATATTACAATATCAAAGGGTTGTATAAAACAGAATTTAGGACGCTAGAACATTGCAATCTCTATCAGAGAATATTACAATATAAAAGGGTTTTATAAAACAGAATTTAAGACGCTCACACGGTGCAATCTCTATCAGAGAATATGACAATATCAAAGAGTTTTATAAAACAGAATTTAAGACGCTGTAACGGTGCAATCTCTATCAGAGAATATTACATTATCAAAGGGTTTTAAAAAACAGAATTTAGGACGCTAAAACGGTGCAATCTCTATCAGAGAATATGACAATATCAAAGGCTTATTTAAAACAGAATTTAGGACGCTAAAACGGTGCAATCTCTATCAGAGAATATTACAATATCCAAGGGGGTTATAAAACAGAATTAAGAACACTAAAACGGTGCAATCTCTATCAGAGAATATTACAACATCAAAGGGTTTTATAAAACAGAATTTAGGACGCTAAAACGGTGCAATCTGTATCAGAGAATATTACAATATCAAAGGGTTTTATAAAACAGAATTTAGGACGCTAAAACGGTGCAACATCTATCAGAGAATATTACAATATCAAAGGGTTTTATAAAACAGGATTTAGGACGCTAAAACGGTGCAATCTCTATCAGAGAATATTACAATATCAAAGGGTTTTATAAAACAGAATTTAGGACGCTAAAACGGTGCAATCTCTATCAGAGAATATTACAATATCAAAGGGTTTTATAAAACAGAATTTAGGACGCTAAAACGGTGCAATCTCTATCAGTAAATATTACAATATCAAAGGGTTTTATAACAACGAATTTAGGACGCTAAAACGGTGCAATCTCTATCAGAGAATATTACAATATAAAAGGGTTTTATAAAACAGAATTTAGGACGCTAAAACGGTGCAATCTCTATCAGAGAATATGACAATATCAAAGAGTTTTATAAAACAGAATTTAAGACGCTGTAACGGTGCAATCTCTATCAGAGAATATTACAATATCAAAGGGTTTTAAAAAACAGAATTTAGGACGCTAAAACGGTGCAATCTCTATCAGAGAATATGACAATATTATAGGGTTTTATAAAACAGAATTTAGGACGCTAAAACGGTGCAATCTCTATCAGAGAATATGACAATATCAAAGGCTTATTTAAAACAGAATTTAGGACACTAAAACGGTGCAATCCCTATCAGAGAATATTACAATATCCAAGGGGGTTATAAAACAGAATTAAGGACACTAAAACGGTGCAATCTCTATCAGAGAATATTACAATATCAAAGGGTTTTATAAAACAGAATTTAGGACGCTAAAACGGTGCAATCTCTATCAGAGAATATTACAATATCAAAGGGTTTTATGAAACAGAATTTAGGACGCTAAAACGGTGCAACATCTATCAGAGAATATTACAATATCAAAGGGTTTTATAAAACAGGATTTAGGACGCTAAAACGGTGCAATCTCTATCAGAGAATATTACAATATCAAAGGGTTTTATAACACAGAATTTAGGACGCTAAAACGGTGCAATCTCTATCAGAGAATATTACAATATCAAAGGGTTTTATAAAACAGACCGTATGGCGCTAAAACGGTGCAATCTCAATCAGAGAATATTACAATATAAAAGGGTTTATAAAACAGAATTTAGGACGCTAAAACGGTGCAATCTCTATCAGAGAATATTACAATATCAAAGGGTTTTATAAAACAGAATTTAAGACGCTAAAACGGTGCAATCTCTATCAGAGAATATTACAATATTATAGGGTTTTATAAAACAGAATTTAGGACGCTAAAACGGTGCAATCTCTATCAGAGAATATTACAATATCCAAGGGGGTTATAAAACAGAATTAAGGACACTAAAACGGTGCAATCTGTATCAGAGAATATTACAATATCAAAGGGTTTTATGAAACAGAATTTAGGACGCTAAAACGGTGCAATCTCTATCAGAGAATATTACAATATCAAAGGGTTTTATAAAACAGAATTTAGGACGCTAAAACGGTGCAATCTCTATCAGAGAATATTACAATATCAAAGGGTTTTATAACACAGAATTTAGGACGCTAAAACGGTGCAATCTCTATCAGAGAATATTACAATATCAAAGGGTTTTATAAAACAGAATTTAGGACGCTAAAACGGTGCAATCTAAATCAGAGAATATTACAATATAAAAGGGTTTATAAAACAGAATTTAGGACGCTAAAACGGTGCAATCTCTATCAGAGAATATTACAATATCAAAGGGTGTTATAAAACAGAATTTAGGACGCTAAAACGGTGCAATCTCTATCAGAGAATATGACAATATTTAAGGCTTATATAAAACAGAATTCAGGACGCTAAAACGGTGCAATCTCTATCAGAGAATATTACAATATCAAAGGGTTTTATAAAACAGAATTCCGCACGCTAAAACGGTGCAATCTCTATCTGAGAATATTACAATATCAAAGGGTTTTATAAAACAGAATTAAGGACGCTAAAACGGTGCAATCTCTATCAGAGAATAGTACAATATCAAAGGGTTTTATAAAACAGAATTTAGGACGCTAAACGGTGTAATCTCTATCAGAGAATATTACAATATCAAACGGTTTTATAAAACAGAATTTAGGACGCTAAAACGGTGCAATCTCTATCAGAGAATATTACAATATCAAAGGGTTTTATAAAACAGAATTTAGGACGCTAAAACGGTGCAATCTCTATCAGTAAATATTACAATATCAAAGGGTTTTATAAAACAGAATTTAGGACGCTAGAACATTGCAATCTCTATCAGAGAATATTACAATATAAAAGGGTTTTATAAAACAGAATTTAAGACGCTCAAACGGTGCAATCTCTATCAGAGAATATGACAATATCAAAGAGTTTTATAAAACAGAATTTAAGACGCTGTAACGGTGCAATCTCTATCAGAGAATATTACAATATCAAAGGGTTTTAAAAAACAGTATTTAGGACGCTAACACGGTGCAATCTCTATCAGAGAATATTACAATATTATAGGGTTTTATAAAACAGAATTTAGGACGCTAAAACGGTGCAATCTCTATCAGAGAATATGACAATATCAAAGGCTTATTTAAAACAGAATTTAGGACGTTAAAACGGTGCAATCCCTATCAGAGAATATTAAAATATCCAAGGGGGTTATAAAACAGAATTAAGGACACTAAAACGGTGCAATCTCTATCAGAGAATAATACAATATCAAAGGGTTTTTGAAAACAGAATTTAGGACGCTAAAACGGTGCAATCTGTATCAGAGAATATTACAATATCAAAGGGTTTTATAAAACAGAATTTAGGACGCTAAAACGGTGCAACATCTATCAGAGAATATTACAATATCAAAGGGTTTTATAAAACAGGATTTAGGACGCTAAAACGGTGCAATCTCTATCAGAGAATATTACAATATCAAAGTGTTTTATAAAACAGAATTTAGGACGCTAAAACGGTGCAATCTCTATCAGAGAATATTACAATATCAAAGGGTTTTATAAAACAGAATTTAGGACGCTAAAACGGTGCAATCTCTATCAGAGAATATTACAATATCAAAGGGTTTTATAACACAGAATTTAGGACGCTAAAACGGTGCAATCTCTATCAGAGAATATAACAATATCAAAGGGTTTATAAAACAGACCTTAGGACGCTTAAACGGTGCAATCTCAATCAGAGAATATTACAATATAAAAGGGTTTATAAAACAGAATTTAGGACGCTAAAACGGTGCAATCTCTATCAGAGAATATTACAATATCAAAGGGTTTTATAAAACAGAATTTAGGACGCTAAAACGGTGCAATCTTTATCAGAGAATATTACAATATTATAGGGTTTTATAAAACAGAATTTAGGACGCTAAAACGGTGCAATCTCTATCAGAGAATATGACAATATCAAACGCTTATTAAAAACAGAATTTAGGACGCTAAAACGGTGCAATACCTATCAGAGAATATTACAATATCCAAGGGGGTTATAAAACAGAATTAAGGACACTAAAACGGTGCAATCTCTATCAGAGAATATTACAATATCAAAGGGTTTTATAAAACAGAATTTAGGACGCTAAAACGGTGCAATCTGTATCAGAGAATATTACAATATCAAAGGGTTTTTATAAAACAGAATTTAGGACGCTAAAACGGTGCAACATCTATCAGAGAATATTACAATATCAAAGGGTTTTATAAAACAGGATTTAGGACGCTTAAACGGTGCAATCTCTATCAGAGAATATTACAATATCTAAGGGTTTTATAAAACAGAATTTAGGACGCTTAAACGGTGCAATCTCTATCAGAGAATATTACAATATCAAAGGGTTTTATAAAACAGAATTTAGGACGCTAAAACGGTGCAATCTCTATCAGAGAATATTACAATATCAAAGGGTTTTATAACACAGAATTTAGGACGCTAAAACGGTGCAATCTCTATCAGAGAATATTACAATATCAAAGGGTTTTATAAAACAGACCTTAGGACGCTAAAACGGTGCAATCTCAATCAGAGAATATTACAATATAAAAGGGTTTATAAAACAGAATTTAGGACGCTAAAACGGTGCAATCTCTATCAGAGAATATTACAATATAAAAGGGTGTTATAAAACAGAATTTAGGACGCTAAAACGGTGCAATCTCTATCAGAGAATATGACAATATCAAAGGCTTATTTAAAACAGAATTCAGGATCCTAAAACGGTGCAATCTCTATCAGAGAATATTACAATATCAAAGGGTTTTATAAAACAGAATTCCGCACGCTAAAACGGTGCAATCTCTATCTGAGAATATTACAATATCAAAGGGTTTTATAAAACAGAATTAAGGACGCTAAAACCGTGCAATCTCTATCAGAGAATAGTACAATATCAAAGGGTTTTATAAAACAGAATTTAGGACGCTAAACATTGTAATCTCTATCAGAGCATATTACAATATCAAAAGGGTTTTATAAAACAGAATTTAGGACGCTAAAACGGTGCAATCTATATCAGAGAATATTACAATATCAAAGGGTTTTATAAAACAGAATTTAGGACGCTAAAACGGTGCAATCTCTATCAGAGAATATTAACCTATCAAAGGGTTTTATAAAACAGAATTAAGGACGCTAGAACGGTGCAATCTCTATCAGAGAATATTACAATATAAAAGGGTTTTATAAAACAGAATTTAAGACCCTAAAACGGTGCAATCTCTATCAGAGAATATGACAATATCAAAGGGTTTTATAAAACAGAATTTAAGACGCTAAAACGGTGCAATCTCTATCAGAGAATATAACAATATCAAAGGGTTATATAAAACAGTATTTAGGACGCTAAAACGGTGCAATCTCCATCAGAGAATATTACAATATAAAAGGGTTTTATAAAACAGAATTTAGGACGCTAAAATGGTGCAATCTCTATCAGAGAATATGACAATATCAAAGGCTTATTTTAAACAGAATTCAGGACGCTAAAACGGTGCAATCTCTATCAGAGAATATTACAATATCAAAGGGTGTTATAAAACAGCATTCAGCACGCTAAAACGGTGCAATCTCAATCTGAGAATATTACAATATGAAAGGGTTTTATAAAACAGAATTGAGGACGCTAAAACGGTGCAATCTCTATCAGAGAATAGTACAATATCAAAGGGTTTTATAAAACAGAATTTAGGACGCTAAACGGTGTAATCTCTATCAGAGAATATTACAATATAAAAGGGTTTTATAAAACAGAATTTAAGACGCTAAAACGGAGCAATCTCTATCAGAGAATATTACAATATCAAAGGGTTTTATAAAACAGAATTTAGGACGCTAAAACGGTGCAATCTCTATCAGAGAATATTACAATATCAAAGGGTTTCATAAAACAGAATTTAGGACGCTAGAACGGTGCAATCTCTATCAGAGAATATTACAATATAAAAGGGTTTTATGAAACAGAATTTCAGACGCTAAAACGGTGCAATCTCTATCAGAGAATATTACAATATCAAAGGGTTTTATAAAACAGAATTTATGACGCTAAAACGGTGCAATCTCTATCAGAGAATATTACAATATCAAAGGGTTTTATAAAACAGAATTTAGAACGCTAAAACGGTGCAATCTCTATCAGAGAATATTACAATATTATAGGGTTTTATAAAACAGAATTTAGGACGCTAAAACGGTGCAATCTCTATCAGAGAATATGACAATATCAAAGGCTTATTTAAAACAGAATTTAGGACGTTAAAACGGTGCAATCCCTATCAGAGAATATTAAAATATCCAAGGGGGTTATAAAACAGAATTAAGGACACTAAAACGGTGCAATCTCTATCAGAGAATAATACAATATCAAAGGGTTTTTGAAAACAGAATTTAGGACGCTAAAACGGTGCAATCTGTATCAGAGAATATTACAATATCAAAGGGTTTTATAAAACAGAATTTAGGACGCTAAAACGGTGCAACATCTATCAGAGAATATTACAATATCAAAGGGTTTTATAAAACAGGATTTAGGACGCTAAAACGGTGCAATCTCTATCAGAGAATATTACAATATCAAAGTGTTTTATAAAACAGAATTTAGGACGCTAAAACGGTGCAATCTCTATCAGAGAATATTACAATATCAAAGGGTTTTATAAAACAGAATTTAGGACGCTAAAACGGTGCAATCTCTATCAGAGAATATTACAATATCAAAGGGTTTTATAACACAGAATTTAGGACGCTAAAACGGTGCAATCTCTATCAGAGAATATAACAATATCAAAGGGTTTATAAAACAGACCTTAGGACGCTTAAACGGTGCAATCTCAATCAGAGAATATTACAATATAAAAGGGTTTATAAAACAGAATTTAGGACGCTAAAACGGTGCAATCTCTATCAGAGAATATTACAATATCAAAGGGTTTTATAAAACAGAATTTAGGACGCTAAAACGGTGCAATCTTTATCAGAGAATATTACAATATTATAGGGTTTTATAAAACAGAATTTAGGACGCTAAAACGGTGCAATCTCTATCAGAGAATATGACAATATCAAACGCTTATTAAAAACAGAATTTAGGACGCTAAAACGGTGCAATACCTATCAGAGAATATTACAATATCCAAGGGGGTTATAAAACAGAATTAAGGACACTAAAACGGTGCAATCTCTATCAGAGAATATTACAATATCAAAGGGTTTTATAAAACAGAATTTAGGACGCTAAAACGGTGCAATCTGTATCAGAGAATATTACAATATCAAAGGGTTTTTATAAAACAGAATTTAGGACGCTAAAACGGTGCAACATCTATCAGAGAATATTACAATATCAAAGGGTTTTATAAAACAGGATTTAGGACGCTTAAACGGTGCAATCTCTATCAGAGAATATTATAATATCTAAGGGTTTTATAAAACAGAATTTAGGACGCTTAAACGGTGCAATCTCTATCAGAGAATATTACAATATCAAAGGGTTTTATAAAACAGAATTTAGGACGCTAAAACGGTGCAATCTCTATCAGAGAATATTACAATATCAAAGGGTTTTATAACACAGAATTTAGGACGCTAAAACGGTGCAATCTCTATCAGAGAATATTACAATATCAAAGGGTTTTATAAAACAGACCTTAGGACGCTAAAACGGTGCAATCTCAATCAGAGAATATTACAATATAAAAGGGTTTATAAAACAGAATTTAGGACGCTAAAACGGTGCAATCTCTATCAGAGAATATTACAATATAAAAGGGTGTTATAAAACAGAATTTAGGACGCTAAAACGGTGCAATCTCTATCAGAGAATATGACAATATCAAAGGCTTATTTAAAACAGAATTCAGGACGCTAAAACGGTGCAATCTCTATCAGAGAATATTACAATATTAAAGGGTTTTATAAAACAGAATTCCGCACGCTAAAACGGTGCAATCTCTATCTGAGAATATTACAATATCAAAGGGTTTTATAAAACAGAATTAAGGACGCTAAAACCGTGCAATCTCTATCAGAGAATAGTACAATATCAAAGGGTTTTATAAAACAGAATTTAGGACGCTAAACATTGTAATCTCTATCAGAGCATATTACAATATCAAAAGGGTTTTATAAAACAGAATTTAGGACGCTAAAACGGTGCAATCTATATCAGAGAATATTACAATATCAAAGGGTTTTATAAAACAGAATTTAGGACGCTAAAACGGTGCAATCTCTATCAGAGAATATTAACCTATCAAACGGTTTTATAAAACAGAATTAAGGACGCTAGAACGGTGCAATCTCTATCAGAGAATATTACAATATAAAAGGGTTTTATAAAACAGAATTTAAGACCCTAAAACGGTGCAATCTCTATCAGAGAATATGACAATATCAAAGGGTTTTATAAAACAGAATTTAAGACGCTAAAACGGTGCAATCTCTATCAGAGAATATAACAATATCAAAGGGTTATATAAAACAGTATTTAGGACGCTAAAACGGTGCAATCTCCATCAGAGAATATTACAATATAAAAGGGTTTTATAAAACAGAATTTAGGACGCTAAAATGGTGCAATCTCTATCAGAGAATATGACAATATCAAAGGCTTATTTTAAACAGAATTCAGGACGCTAAAACGGTGCAATCTCTATCAGAGAATATTACAATATCAAAGGGTGTTATAAAACAGCATTCAGCACGCTAAAACGGTGCAATCTCAATCTGAGAATATTACAATATGAAAGGGTTTTATAAAACAGAATTGAGGACGCTAAAACGGTGCAATCTCTATCAGAGAATAGTACAATATCAAAGGGTTTTATAAAACAGAATTTAGGACGCTAAACGGTGTAATCTCTATAAGAGAATATTACAATATAAAAGGGTTTTATAAAACAGAATTTAGGACGCTAAAACGGAGCAATCTCTATCAGAGAATATTACAATATCAAAGGGTTTTATAAAACAGAATTTAGGACGCTAAAACGGTGCAATCTCTATCAGAGAATATTACAATATCAAAGGGTTTCATAAAACAGAATTTAGGACGCTAGAACGGTGCAATCTCTATCAGAGAATATTACAATATAAAAGGGTTTTATGAAACAGAATTTCAGACGCTAAAACGGTGCAATCTCTATCAGAGAATATTACAATATCAAAGGGTTTTATAAAACAGAATTTATGACGCTAAAACGGTGCAATCTCTATCAGAGAATATTACAATATCAAAGGGTTTTATAAAACAGAATTTAGAACGCTAAAACGGTGCAATCTCTATCAGAGAATATTACAATATAAAAGGGTTTATAAAACAGAATTAAGGACGCTAAAACGGTGCAATCTCTATCAGAGAACATTACAATATCAAAGGGTTTTATAAAACAGAATTTAGGACGCTAGAACGGTGCAATCTCTATCAGAGAATATTACAATATAAAAGGCTTTTATAAAACAGAATTTAAGACGCTAAAACGGTGCAATCTCTATCAGAGAATATGACAATATCAAAGGGTTTTATAAAACAGAATTAAAGACGCTAAAACGGTGCAATCTCTATCAGAGAATATAACAATATCAAAGGGTTTTATTAAACAGTATTTAGGACGCTAAAACGGTGCAATCACTATCAGAGAATATTACAATATTATAGGGTTTTATAAAACAGAATTTAGGACGCTAAAACGGTGCAATCTCTATCAGAGAATATGACAATATCAAAGGCTTATTTAAAACAGAATTTAGGACGCTAAAACGGTGCAATCTCTATCAGAGAATATTACAATATCCAAGGGGGTTATAAAACAGAATTAAGGACACTAAAACGGTGCAATCTCTATCAGAGAATATTACAATATCAAAGGGTTTTATAAAACAGAATTTAGGACGCTAAAACGGTGCAATCTGTATCAGAGAATATTACAATATCAAAGGGTTTTATAAAACAGAATTTAGGACGCTAAAACGGTGCAATCTCTATCAGAGAATATTAACCTATCAAAGGGTTTTATAAAACAGAATTTCGGACGCTAGAACGGTGCAATCTCTATCAGAGAATATTACAATATCAAAGGGTTTTATAAAACAGAATTTAGGACGCTAAAACGGTGCAATCTCTATCAGAGAATATGACAATATCAAAGGCTTATTTTAAACAGAATTCAGGACGCTAAAACGGTGCAATCTCTATCAGAGAATATTACAATATCAAAGGGTTTTATAAAACAGAATTCAGCACGCTAAAACGGTGCAATCTCAATCTGAGAATATTACAATATCAAAGGGTTTTATAAAACAGAATTAAGGACGCTAAAACGGTGCAATCTCTATCAGAGAATAGTACAATATCAAAAGGTTTTATAAAACAGAATTTAGGACGCTAAACGGTGTAATCTCTATCAGAGAATATTACAATATAAAAGGGTTTTATAAAACAGAATTTAGGACGCTAAAACGGAGCAATCTCTATCAGAGAATATTACAATACTAAAGGGTTTTATAAAACAGAATTTAGGACGCTAAAACGGTGCAATCTCTATCAGAGAATATTACAATATAAAAGGGTTTATAAAACAGAATTAAGGACGCTAAAACGGTGCAATCTCTATCAGAGAATATTACAATATCAAAGGGTTTTATAAAACAGAATTTAGGACGCTAGAACGGTGCAATCTCTATCAGAGAATATTACAATATAAAAGGTTTTTATAAAACAGAATTTAAGACGCTAAAACGGTGCAATCTCTATCAGAGAATATGACAATATCAAAGGGTTTTATAAAACAGAATTAAAGACGCTAAAACGGTGCAATCTCTATCAGAGAATATAACAATATCAAAGGGTTTTATTAAACAGTATTTAGGACGCTAAAACGGTGCAATCTCTATCAGAGAATATGACAATATCAAAGGGTTTTATAAAACAGAATTAAAGACGCTAAAACAGTGCAATCTCTATCAGAGAATATAACAATATCAAAGGGTTTTATTAAACAGTATTTAGGACGCTAAAACGGTGCAATCACTATCAGAGAATATTACATTATTATAGGGTTTTATAAAACAGAATTTAGGACACTAAAAGTGTGCAATCTCTATCAGAGAATATTACAATATCAAAGGGTTTTTGAAAACAGAATTTAGGACGCTAAAACGGTGCAACATCTATCAGAGAATATTACAATATCAAAGGGTTTTATAAAACAGGATTTTGGACGCTAAAGCGGTGCGATCTCTATCAGAGAATATTACAATATCAAAGGGTTTTATAAAACAGAATTAAGGACGCTAAAACGGTGCAATCTCTATCAGAGAATATTACAATATCAAATGGGGGTTATAAAACAGAATTTAGGACGCTAAAACGGTGCAATCTCTATCAGAGAATATTACAATATCAAAGGGTTTTATAAAACAGAATTTAGGACGCTAAAACGGTGCAATCTCTATCAGAGAATATTACAATATCAAAGGGTTTTATAAAACAGAACTTAGGACGCTAAAACGGTGCAATCTCAATCAGAGAATATGACAATATCAAAGGCTTATATAAAACAGAATTCAGTCCGCTAAAACGGTGCAATCTCTATCTGAGAATATTACAATATCAAAGGGTTTTATAAAACAGAATTAAGGACGCTAAAACGGTGCAACTCTATCAGAGAATAGTACAATATCAAAGGGTTTTCTAAAACAGAATTTAGGACGCTAAACGGTGTAATCTCTATCAGAGAATATTACAATATCAAAGGGTTTTATAAAACAGAATTTAGGACGCTAAAACGGTGCAATCTCTATCAGAGAATATTACAATATCAAAGGGTTTTATAAAACAGAATTTAGGACGCTAAAACGGTGCAATCTCTATCAGTAAATATTACAATATCAAAGGGTTTTATAAAACAGAATTTAGGACGCTAGAACATTGCAATCTCTATCAGAGAATATTACAATATAAAAGGGTTTTATAAAACAGAATTTAAGACGCTCAAACGGTGCAATCTCTATCAGAGAATATGACAATATCAAAGGGTTTTATAAAACAAAATTCAAGACTCTGAAACGGTGCAATCTCTATCCGAGAATATTACAATATCAAAGGGTTTTAAAAAACAGTATTTAGGACGCTAAAACGGTGCAATCTCTATCAGAGAATATTACAATATTATAGGGTTTTATAAAACAGAATTTAGGACGCTAAAACGGTGCAATCTCTATCAGAGAATATGACAATATCAAAGGCTTATTTAAAACAGAATTTAGGACGCTAAATCGGTGCAATCTCTACAAGAGAATATTACAATATCCAAGGGGGTTAAAAAACAGAATTAAGGACACTAAAACGGTGCAATCTCTATCAGAGAATATTACAATATCAAAGGGTTTTATAAAACAGAATTTAGGACGCTTAAACGGTGCAATCTGTATCGGAGAATATTACAATATCAAAGAGTTTTATAAAACAGAATTTAGGACGCTAAAACGGTGCAATCTCTATCAGAGAATATTAACCTATCAAAGGGTTTTATAAAACAGAATTTAGGACGCTAGAACGGTGCAATCTCTATCAGAGAATATTACAATATCAAAGGGTTTTATAAAACAGAATTTAAGACGCTAAAACGGTGCAATCTCTATCAGAGAATATGACAATATCAAAGGGTTTTATAAAACAGAATTTAAGACGCTAAAACGCTGCAATCTCTATCAGAGAATATAACAATAGCAAAGGGTTTTATAAAACAGTATTTAGGACGCTAAAACGGTGCAATCTCCTGCAGAGAATATTACAATATTATAGGGTTTTATAAAACAGAATTTAGGATGCTAAAACGGTGCAATCTCTATCAGAGAATATGACAATATCAAAGGCTTATTTTAAACAGAATTCAGGACGCTAAAACGGTGCAATCTCTATCAGAGAATATTACAATATCAAAGGGTTTTATAAAACAGAATTCAGCACGCTAAAACGGTGCAATCTCAATCTGAGAATATTACAATATCAAAGGGTTTTATAAAACAGAATTAAGGACGCTAAAACGGTGCAATCTCTATCAGATAATAGTACAATATCAAAGGGTTTTATAAAACAGAATTTAGGACGCTAAACGGTGTAATCTCTATCAGAGAATATTACAATATCAAAGGGTTTTATAAAACAGAATTTAGGACGCTAGAACGGTGCAATCTCTATCAGAGAATATTACAATATAAAAGGGTTTTATGAAACAGAATTTCACACGCTAAAACAGTGCAATCTCTATCAGAGAATATTACAATATCAAAGGGTTTTATAAAACAGAATTTAGGACGCTAAAACGGTGTAATCTCTATCAGAGAATATTACAATGTCAAAGGGTTTTATAAAACAGAATTTAGGACGCTAAAACGGTGCAATCTCTATCAGAGAATATTACAATATAAAAGGGTTTATAAAACAGAATTAAGGACGCTAAAACGGTGCAATCTCTATCAGAGAATATTACAATATCAAAGGGTTTTATAAAACAGAATTTAGGACGCTAGAACGGTGCAATCACTATCACAGAATATTACAATATAAAAGGCTTTTATAAAACAGAATTTAAGACGCTAAAACGGTGCAATCTCTATCAGAGAATATTACAATATCAAAGGGTTTTATAAAACAGAATTAAAGACGCTAAAACGGTGCAATCTCTATCAGAGAATATAACAATATCAAAGGGTTTTATTAAACAGTATTTAGGACGCTAAAACGGTGCAATCACTATCAGAGAATACTACAATATTATAGGGTTTTATAAAACAGAATTTAGGACGCTAAAACGGTGCAAACTCTGTGAGAGAATATTACAATATCAAAGGGTTTTTGAAAACAGAATTTAGGACGCTAAAACGGTGCAACATCTATCAGAGAATATTACAATATCAAAGGGTTTTATAAAACAGGATTTAGGACGCTAAAGCGGTGCAATCTCTATCAGAGAATATTACAATATCAAAGGGTTTTATAAAACAGAATTTAGGACGCTAAAACGGTGCAATCTCTATCAGAGAATATTAACCTATCAAAGGGTTTTATAAAACAGAATTTAGGACGCTAGAACGGTGCAATCTCTATCAGAGAATATTACAATATCAAAGGGTTTTATAAAACAGAATTTAGGACGCTAAAACGGTGCAATCTCTATCAGAGAATATGACAATATCAAAGGCTTATTTTAAACAGAATTCAGGACGCTAAAACGGTGCAATCTCTATCAGAGAATATTACAATATCAAAGGGTTTTATAAAACAGAATTCAGCACGCTAAAACGGTGCAATCTCTATCAGAGAATATGACAATATTATAGGGTTTTATAAAACAGAATTTAGGACACTAAAACGGTGCAATCTCTATCAGAGAATATTACAATATCAAAGGGTTTTTGAAAACAAATTTAGGACGCTAAAACGGTGCAACATCTATCAGAGAATATTACAATATCAAAGAGTTATATAAAACAGGATTTAGGACGCTAAGGCGGTGCAATCTCTATCAGAGAATATTACAATATCAAAGGGTTTTATAAAACAGAATTTCGGACGCTAAAACGGTGCAATCTCTATCAGAGAATATTACAATATAAAAGGGTTTTATAAAACAGAATTTAGGACGCTAAAACGGTGCAATCTCTATCAGAGAATATTACAATATCAAAGCGTTTTATAAAACAGAATTTAGGACGCTAAAACGGTGCAATCTCTATCAGAGAATATTACAATATCAAAGGGTTTTATAAAACAGAATTTAGGACGCTAGAACGGTGCAATCTCTATCAGAGAATATTACAATATAAAAGGGTTTTATGAAACAGAATTTCAGACGCTAAAACGGTGCAATCTCTATCAGAGAATATTACAATATCAAAGGGTTTTATAAAACAGAATTTAAGACGCTAAAACGGTGCAATCTCTATCAGAGAATATTACAATATCAAAGGGTTTTATGAAACAGAATTTAGGACGCAAAAACGGTGCAATCTCTATCAGAGAATATTACAATATAAAAGGGTTTATAAAACAGAATTAAGGACGCTAAATAGGTGCAATCTCCATCAGAGAATATTACAATATCAAAGGGTTTTATAAAACAGAATTTAGGACGCTAGAACGGTGCAATCTCTATCAGAGAATATTACAATATAAAAGGTTTTTATAAAACAGAATTTAAGACGCTAAAACGGTGCAATCTCTATCAGAGAATATGACAATATCAAAGGGTTTTATAAAACAGAATTAAAGACGCTAAAACGGTGCAATCTCTATCACGGAATATAAAAATATCAAAGGGTTTTATTAAACAGTATTTAGGACGCTAAAACGGTGCAATCACTATCAGAGAATATTACAATATTATAGGGTTTTATAAAACAGAATTTAGGACACTAAAACGGTGCAATCTCTATCAGAGAATATTACAATATCAAAGGGTTTTTGAAAACAGAATTTAGGACGCTAAAACGGTGCAACATCTATCAGAGAATATTACAATATCAAAGAGTTTTATAAAACAGGATTTAGGACGCTAAGGCGGTGCAATCTCTATCAGAGAATATTACAATATCAAAGGGTTTTATAAAACAGAATTTAGGACGCTAGAACGGTGCAATCACTATCAGAGAATATTACAATATAAAAGGGTTTTATAAAAAAGAATATAAGACGCTAAAACGGTGCAATCTCTATCAGAGAATATGACAATATCAAAGGGTTTTATAAAACAGAATTTAAGACGCTAAAACGGTGCAATCTCCTGCAGAGAATATTACAATATTATAAGGTTTTATAAAACAGAATTTAGGACGCTAAACGGTGCAATCTCTATCAGAGAATATGACAATATCAAAGGCTTATTTTAAACAGAATTCAGGACGCTAAAACGGTGCAATCTCTATCAGAGAATAGTACAATATCAAAGGGTTTATAAAACAGAATTTAGGACGCTAAACGGTGTAATCACTATCAGAGAATATTACAATATAAAAGGGTTTTATAAAACAGAATTTAGGACGCTAAAACGGAGCAATCTCTATCAGAGAATATTACAATATCAAAGGGTTTTATAAAACAGAATTTAGGACGCTAAAACGGTGCAATCTCTATCAGAGAATATTACAATATCAAAGGGTTTTATAAAACAGAATTTAGGACGCTAGAACGGTGCAATCTCTATCAGAGAATATTACAATATAAAAGGGTTTTATGAAACAGAATTTCAGACGCTAAAACGGTGCAATCTCTATCAGAGAATATTACAATATCAAAGGGTTTTATAAAACAGAATTTAGGACGCTAAAACGGTGCAATCTCTATCAGAGAATATTACAATATCAAAGGGTTTTATAAAACAGAATTTAGGACGCAAAAACGGTGCAATCTCTTTCAGAGAATATTACAATATAAAAGGGTTTATAAAACAGAATTAAGGACGCTAAAACGGTGCAATCTCTATCAGAGAATATTACAATATCAAAGGGTTTTATAAAACAGAATTTAAGACGCTAAAACGGTGCAATCTCTATCACGGAATATAAAAATATCAAAGGGTTTTATTAAACAGTATTTAGGACGCTAAAACGGTGCAATCACTATCAGAGAATATTACAATATTATAGGGTTTTATAAAACAGAATTTAGGACACTAAAACGGTGCAATCTCTATCAGAGAATATTACAATATCAAAGGGTTTTTGAAAACAGAATTTAGGACGCTAAAACGGTGCAACATCTATCAGAGAATATTACAATATCAAAGAGTTTTATAAAACAGGATTTAGGACGCTAAGGCGGTGCAATCTCTATCAGAGAATATTACAATATCAAAGGGTTTTATAAAACAGAATTTAGGACGCTAGAACGGTGCAATCACTATCAGAGAATATTACAATATAAAAGGGTTTTATAAAAAAGAATATAAGACGCTAAAACGGTGCAATCTCTATCAGAGAATATTACAATATCAAAGGGTTTTATAAAACAGAATTTCGGACGCTAAAACGGTGCAATCTCTATCAGAGAATATTACAATATAAAAGGGTTTTATAAAACAGAATTTAGGACGCTAAAACGGTGCAATCTCTATCAGAGAATATTACAATATCAAAGGGTTTTATAAAACAGAATTTAGGACGCTAAAACGGTGCAATCTCTATCAGAGAATATTACAATATCAAAGGGTTTTATAAAACAGAATTTAGGACGCTAGTACGGTGCAATCTCTATCAGAGAATATTACAATATAAAAGGGTTTTATGAAACAGAATTTCAGACGCTAAAACGGTGCAATCTCTATCAGAGAATATTACAATATCAAAGGGTTTTATAAAACAGAATTTAAGACGCTAAAACGGTGCAATCTCTATCAGAGAATATTACAATATCAAAGGGTTTTATGAAACAGAATTTAGGACGCAAAAACGGTGCAATCTCTATCAGAGAATATTACAATATAAAAGGGTTTATAAAACAGAATTAAGGACGCTAAATAGGTGCAATCTCTATCAGAGAATATTACAATATCAAAGGGTTTTATAAAACAGAATTTAGGACGCTAGAACGGTGCAATCTCTATCAGAGAATATTACAATATAAAAGGGTTTTATAAAACAGAATTTAAGACGCTAAAACGGTGCAATCTCTATCAGAGAATATGACAATATCAAAGGGTTTTATAAAACAGAATTAAAGACGCTAAAACGGTGCAATCTCTATCAGAGAATATAAAAATATCAAAGGGTTTTATTAAACAGTATTTAGGACGCTAAAACGGTGCAATCACTATCAGAGAATATTACAATATTATAGGGTTTTATAAAACAGAATTTAGGACACTAAAACGGTGCAATCTCTATCAGAGAATATTACAATATCAAAGGGTTTTTGAAAACAGAATTTAGGACGCTAAAACGGTGCAACATCTATCAGAGAATATTACAATATCAAAGAGTTTGATAAAACAGGATTTAGGACGCTAAGGCGGTGCAATCTCTATCAGAGAATATTACAATATCAAAGGGTTTTATAAAACAGAATTTCGGACGCTAAAACGGTGCAATCTCTATCAGAGAATATTACAATATAAAAGGGTTTTATAAAACAGAATTTAGGACGCTAAAACGGTGCAATCTCTATCAGAGAATATTACAATATCAAAGGGTTTTATAAAACAGAATTTAGGACGCTAAAACGGTGCAATCTCTATCAGAGAATATTACAATATCAAAGGGTTTTATAAAACAGAACTTAGGACGCTAAAACGGTGCAATCTCAATCAGAGAATATGACAATATCAAAGGCTTATATAAAACAGGATTTAGGACGCTAATGCGGTGCAATCTCTATCAGAGAATATTACAATATCAAAGGGTTTTATAAAACAGAATTGCGGACGCTAAAACGGTGCAATCTCTATCAGAGAATATTACAATATAAAAGGGTTTTATAAAACAGAATTTAGGACGCTAAAACGGTGCAATCTCTATCAGAGAATATTACAATATCAAAGGGTTTTATAAAACAGAATTTAGGACGCTAAAACGGTGCAATCTCTATCAGAGAATATTACAATATCAAAGGGTTTTATAAAACAGAATTTAGGACGCTAGAACGGTGCAATCTCTATCAGAGAATATTACAATATAAAAGGGTTTTATGAAACAGAATTTCAGACGCTAAAACGGTGCAATCTCTATCAGAGAATATTACAATATCAAAGGGTTTTATAAAACAGAATTTAAGACGCTAAAACGGTGCAATCTCTATCAGAGAATATTACAATATCAAAGGGTTTTATGAAACAGAATTTAGGACGCAAAAACGGTGCAATCTCTATCAGAGAATATTACAATATAAAAGGGTTTATAAAACAGAATTAAGGACGCTAAATAGGTGCAATCTCTATCAGAGAATATTACAATATCAAAGGGTTTTATAAAACAGAATTTAGGACGCTAGAACGGTGCAATCTCTATCAGAGAATATTACAATATAAAAGGGTTTTATAAAACAGAATTTAAGACGCTAAAACGGTGCAATCTCTATCAGAGAATATGACAATATCAAAGGGTTTTATAAAACAGAATTAAAGACGCTAAAACGGTGCAATCTCTATCAGAGAATATAAAAATATCAAAGGGTTTTATTAAACAGTATTTAGGACGCTAAAACGGTGCAATCACTATCAGAGAATATTACAATATTATAGGGTTTTATAAAACAGAATTTAGGACACTAAAACGGTGCAATCTCTATCAGAGAATATTACAATATCAAAGGGTTTTATAAAACAGAATTTAGGACGCTAAAACGGTGCAACATCTATCAGAGAATATTACAATATCAAAGAGTTTGATAAAACAGGATTTAGGACGCTAAGGCGGTGCAATCTCTATCAGAGAATATTACAATATCAAAGGGTTTTATAAAACAGAATTTCGGACGCTAAAACGGTGCAATCTCTATCAGAGAATATTACAATATAAAAGGGTTTTATAAAACAGAATTTAGGACGCTAAAACGGTGCAATCTCTATCAGAGAATATTACAATATCAAAGGGTTTTATAAAACAGAATTTAGGACGCTAAAACGGTGCAATCTCTATCAGAGAATATTACAATATCAAAGGGTTTTATAAAACAGAACTTAGGACGCTAAAACGGTGCAATCTCAATCAGAGAATATGACAATATCAAAGGCTTATATAAAACAGAATTCAGTCCGCTAAAACGGTCCAATCTCTATCTGAGAATATTACAATATCAAAGGGTTTTATAAAACAGAATTAAGGACGCTAAAACGGTGCAACTCTATCAGAGAATAGTACAATATCAAAGGGTTTTATAAAACAGAATTTAGGACGCTAAACGGTGTAATCTCTATCAGAGAATATGACAATATCAAAGGGTTTCATAAAACAGAATTTAGGACGCTAAAACGGTGCAATCTCTATCAGAGAATATTACAATATCAAAGGGTTTTATAAAACAGAATTTAGGACGCTAAAACGGTGCAATCTCTATCAGTAAATATTACAATATCAAAGGGTTTTATAAAACAGAATTTAGGACGCTAGAACATTGCAATCTCTGTCAGAGAATATTACAATATAAAAGGGTTTTA
The DNA here is from genome assembly GCA_963556195.1 of Sepiola atlantica. Lineage (NCBI taxonomy): Eukaryota > Metazoa > Mollusca > Cephalopoda > Sepiida > Sepiolidae > Sepiola > Sepiola atlantica. The sequence continues at coordinate 1,623,032 of CAUVYP010000462.1, forward strand.
TAAAACAGAATTTAAGACGCTCAAACGGTGCAATCTCTATCAGAGAATATGACAATATCAAAGGGTTTTATAAAACAAAATTTAAGACTCTGAAACGGTGCAATCTCTATCAGAGAATATTACAATATCAAAGGGTTTTATAAAACAGAATTTAGGACGCTAAAACGGTGCAATCTCTATCAGAGAATATTACAATATTATAGGGTTTTATAAAACAGAATTTATGACGCTAAAACGGTGCAATCTCTATCAGAGAATAGGACAATATCAAAGGCTTATTTAAAACAGAATTTAGGACGCTAAAACGGTGCAATCTCTATCAGAGAATATTACAATATCCAAGGGGGTTATAAAACAGAATTAAGGATAATAAAACGGTGCAATCTCTATCAGAGAATATTACAATATCAAAGGGTTTCATAAAACAGAATTTAAGACGCTAAAACGGTGCAATCTCTATCAGAGAATATAACGTAACCAAAGGGTTTTATAAAACAGTATTTAGGACGCTAAAACGGTGCAATCTCCTGCAGAGAATATTACAATATTATAGGGTTTTATAAAACAGAATTTAGGACGCTAAAACGGTGTAATCTCTATCAGAGAATATGACAATATCAAAGGCTTATTTTAAACAGAATTCAGGACGCTAAAACGGTGCAATCTCTATCAGAGAATATTACAATATCAAAGGGTTTTATAAAACAGAATTCAGCACGCTAAAACGGTGCCATCTCAATCTGAGAATATTACAATATCAAAGGGTTTTATAAAACAGAATTAAGGACGCTAAAACGGTGCAATCTCAATCAGAGAATAGTAAAATATCAAAGGGTTTTATGAAACAGAATTTAGGACGCTAAACGGTGTAATCTCTATCAGAGAATATTACAATATAAAAGGGTTTTATAAAACAGAATTTAGGACGCTAAAACGGAGCAATCTCTATCAGAGAATATTACAATATCAAAGGGTTTTATAAAACAGAATTTAGGACGCTAAAACGGTGCAATCTCTATCAGAGAATATTACAATATCAAAGGCTTTTATAAAACAGATTTTAGGACGCATGAACGGTGCAATCTCTATCAGAGAATATTACAATATAAAAGGGTTTTATGAAACAGAATTTCAGACGCTAAAACGGTGCAATCTCTATCAGAGAATATTACAATATCAAAGGGTTTTATAAAACAGAATTTAGGACGCTAAAACGGTGCAATCTCTATCAGAGAATATTACAATATCAAAGGGTTTTATAAAACAGAATTTAGGACGCTAAAACGGTGCAATCTCTATCAGAGAATATTACAATATAAAAGGGTCTATAAAACAGAATTAAGGACGCTAAAACGGTGCAATCTCTATCAGAGAATATTACAATATCAAAGGGTTTTATAAAACAGAAGTTAGGACGCTAGAACGGTGCAATCTCTATCAGAGAATATTACAATATAAAAGGGTTTTATAAAACAGAATTTAAGACGCTAAAACGGTGCAATCTCTATCAGAGAATATGACAATATCAAAGGGTTTTATAAAACAGACCTTAGGACGCTAAAACGGTGCAATCACTATCAGAGAATATTACAATATTATAGGGTTTTATAAAACAGAATTTAGGACACTAAAACAGTGCAATCTCTATCAGAGAATATTACACGATCAAAGGGTTTTTGAAAACAGAATTTAGGACGCCAAAACGGTGCAACATCTATCAGAGAATATTACAATATCAAAGGGTTTTATAAAACAGGATTAAGGACGCTAAAGCGGTGCAATCTCTATCAGAGAATATTACAATATCAAAGGGTTTTATAAAACAGAATTTCGGACGCTAAAACGGTGCAATCTCTATCAGAGAATATTACAATATCAAAGGGTTTTGTAAAACAGAATTTAGGACGCTAAAACGGTGCAATCTCTATCAGAGAATATTACAATATCAAAGGGTTTTATAAAACAGAATTTAGGACGCTAAAACGGTGCAATCTCTATCAGAGAATATTACAATATCAAAGGGTTTTATAAAACAGAATTAAGGACGCTAGAACGGTGCAATCTCTATCAGAGAATATGACAATATCAAAGGCTTATATAAAACAGAATTCAGTCCGCTAAAACGGTGCAATCTCTATCTGAGAATATTACAATATCAAAGGGTTTTATAAAACAGAATTAAGGACGCTAAAACGGTGCAACTCTATCAGAGAATAGTACAATATCAAAGGGTTTAATAAAACAGAATTTAGGACGCTAAACGGTGTAATCTCTATCAGAGAATATTACAATATCAAAGGGTTTTATAAAACAGAATTTAGGACGCTAAAACGGTGCAATCTCTATCAGAGAATATTACAATATCAAAGGGTTTTATAAAACAGAATTTAGGACGCTAAAACGGTGCAATCTCTATCAGTAAATATTACAATATCAAAGGGTTTTATAAAACAGAATTTAGAACGCTAGAACATTGCAATCTCTATCAGAGAATATTACAATATAAAAGGGTTTTATAAAACAGAATTTAAGACGCTCAAACGGTGCAATCTCTATCAGAGAATATGACAATATCAAAGGGTTTTATAAAACAGAATTTAGGACGCTAAAACGGTGCAATCTCTATCAGAGAATATAACAATATCAAAGGTTTTATAACCCAGAATTTAGGACGCTAAAACGGTGCAATCTCTATCAGAGAATATTACAATATCAAAGGGTTTTATAAAACAGACCTTAGGACGCTAAAACGGTGCAATCTCAATCAGAGAATATTACAATATAAAAGGGTTTATAAAACAGAATTTAGGACGCTAAAACGGTGCAATCTCTATCAGAGAATATTACAATATCAAAGGGTTTTATAAAACAGAATTTAGGACGCTAAAACGGTGCAATCTCTATCAGAGAATATGACAATATCAAAGGCTTATATAAAACAGAATTCAGGACGCTAAAACGGTGCAATCTTTATCAGAGAATATTACAATATCAAAGGGTTTTTTAAAACAGAATTCCGCACGCTAAAACGGTGCAATCTCTATCTGAGAATATTACAATATCAAAGGGTTTCATAAAACCGAATTAAGGACGCTAAAACGGTGCAATCTCTATCAGAGAATAGTACAATATCAAAGGGTTTTATAAAACAGAATTTAGGACGCTAAACAGTGTAATCTCTATCAGAGCATATTACAATATCAAAGGGTTTTATAAAACAGAATTTAGGACGCTAAAATGGTGCAGTCTATATCAGAGAATATTACAATATCAAAGGGTTTTATAAAACAGAATTTAGGACGCTAGAACGGTGCAATCTCTATCAGAGAATATTACAATATAAAAGGGTTTTATACCACAGAATTTAAGACGCTAAAACGGTGCAATCTCTATCAGAGAATATGACAATATCAAAGGGGTTTATAAAACAGAATTTAAGACGCTAAAACGGTGAAATCTCTATCAGAGAATATGACAATATCAAAGGCTTATTTTAAACAGAATTCAGGACGCTAAAACGGTGCAGTCTATATCAGAGAATATGACAATATCAAAGGGTTTTATAAAACAGAATTCAGGACGCTAAAACGGTGCAATCTCTATCAGAGAATATTACAATATCCAAGGGGGGTATAAAACAGAATTAAGGACACTAAAACGGTGCAATCTCTATCAGAGAATATTACAATATCAAAGGGTTTTATAAAACAGAATTCAGCACGCTAAAACGGTGCAATCTGTATCAGAGTATATTACAATATCAAAGGGTTTTATAAAACAGAATTTAGGACGCTAAAACGGTGCAATTTCTATCAGAGAATATGACAATATTAAAGGGTTTTATAAAACAGAATTTAGGACGTTAAAACAGTGCAATCTCTATCAGAGAATAGTACAATATCAAAGGGTTTTATAAAACAGAATTTAGGACGCTAAAACGGTGCAATCTCTATCAGAGAATATGACAATCTCAAATGCTTATATAAAACAGAATTCAAGACGCTAAAACGGTGCAATCTCTATCAGAGAATATTACAATATCAAAGGGTTTTATAAAACAGAATTCCGCACGCTAAAACGGTGCAATCTCTATCTGAGAATATTACAATATCCAAGGGTTTTATAAAACCGAATTAAGGACGCTAAAACCGTGCAATCTCTATCAGAGAATAGTACAATATCAAAGGGTTTTATAAAACAGAATTTAGGACGCTAAACAGTGTAATCTCTATCAGAGCATATTACAATATCAAAGGGTTTTATAAAACAGAATTTAGGACGCTAAAACGGTGCAATCTATATCAGAGAACATTACAATATCAAAGGGTTTTATAAAACAGAATTTAGGACGCTAAAACGGTGCAATCTCTATCAGAGAATATTAACTTATCAAAGGGTTTTATAAAACAGAATTTAGGACGCTAGAACGGTGCAATCTCTATCAGAGAATATTACAATATGAAAGGGTTTTATAAAACAGAATTTAAGACGCTAAAACGGTGCAATCTCTATCAGAGAATATGACAATATCAAAGGGTTTTATAAAACAGAATTTAAGACGCTAAAACGGTGCAATCTCTATCAGAGAATATAACAATATCAAAGGGTTTTATAAAACAGTATTTAGGACGCTAAAACGGTGCAATCTCCATCAGAGAATATTACAATATTATAGGGTTTTATAAAACAGAAGTTAGGACGCTAAAACGGTGCAATCTCTATCAGAGTATATGACAATATCAAAGGGTTTATAAAAGAGAATTTAGGACGCTAAAACTGTGCAATACATATCAGAGAATATTACAATATCAAAGGGTTTTATAAAACAGAATTTAGGACGTTAAAACAGTGCAATCTCTATCAGAGAATATAACAATATCTAAGGGTTTATAAAACAGAATTTAAGACGCCAAAACGGTGCAATCTCTGAGAGAATATTACAATATCAAAGAGTTTTATAAAACAGAAGTTAGGACGCTAAAACGGTGCAATCCCTATCCGAGACTATTACAATATCAAAGGGTTTTATAAAACAGAATTTAGGACGCTAAAACGGTGCAATCTCTATCAGAGAATATTACAATATCAAAGGGTTTTACAAAACAGAATTTAGTACGCTAAAACGGTGCAATCTCTATCAGAGAATATGACAATATCAAAGGCTTATATAAAACAGAATTTAGGACGCTAAAACGGTGCAATCTCTATCAGAGAATATTACAATATCAAAGGGGGTGATCAAACAGAATTTAGGACACTAAAACGGTGCAATCTCTATCAGAGAATATTACAATATCAAAGGGTTTAATAAAACAGAACTTAGGACGCTAAAACGGTGCAATCTCTATCAGAGAATATTACAATATCCAAGGGGGTTATAAAACAGAATTAAGGACACTAAAACGGTGCAATCTCTATCAGAGAATATTACAATATCAAAGGGTTTTATAAAACAGAATTTAGGACGCTAAAACGGTGCAATCTCTATAAGAGAATATTACAATATCAAAGGGTTTTATAAAACACAATTTAGGACGCTAAAACGGTGCAAACTCTATCAGAGAATATTACAATATCAAAAGGTTTTATAAAACAGAACTTAGGACGCTAAAACGGTGCAATCTCAAACAGAGAATATTACAATATAAAAGGGTTTATAAAACAGAATTTAGGACGCTAAAACGGTGCAATCTCTATCAGAGAATATTACAATATCAAAGGGTTTTATAAAACAGAATTTAGGACGCTAAAACGGTGCAATCTCTATCAGAGCATATTACAATATCAAAGGCTTATATAAAACAGAATTTGGGACGCTAAAACGGTGCAATCTCTATCAGAGAATATTACAATATCAAAGGGCTTTATAAAACAGAATTCAGCACGCTAAAACGGTGCAATCTCTATCTGAGAATATTACAATATCAAAGGGTTTTATAAAACAGAATTAAGGACGCTAAAACGGTGCAATCTCTATCAGAGAATAGTACAATATCAAAGGGTTTTTAAAACAGCATTTAGGACGCTAAACGGTGTAATCTCTATCAGAGAATATGACAATATCAAAGGGTTTTATAAAACAGAATTTAGGACGCTAAAACGGTGCAATCTCTATCAGAGAATATTAAAATATCAAAGTGTATAATAAAACAGAATTTAGGACGCTAAAACGGTGCAATCTCTATCAGAGAATATTACAATATCAAAGGGTTTTATAAAACAGAATTTAGGACGCTAGAACGGTGCAATCTCTATCAGAGAATATTACCATATAAAAGGGTTTTATAAAACAGAATTTAAGACGCTAAAACGGTGCAATCTCTATTAGAGAATATAACAATATCAAAGGGTTTTATAAAACCGAATTTAGGACGCTGAAACGGTGCAATCTCTATCAGAGAATATTACAATATCAAAGGGTTTATAAAACAGAATTTAGGACGCTAAAACGGTGCAATTTTTATCAGAGAATATGACAATATAAAAGGGTTTTAGAAAACAGAATTTAGGACGTTAAAACAGTGCAATCTCTATCAGAGAATATAACAATATCTAAAGGGTTTATAAAACAGAATTTAGGACGCTTAAACGGTGCAATCTCTATCAGAGAATATTACAATATCAAAGGGTTTTATAAAACAGAATTCCGCACGCTAAAACGGTGCAATCTCTATCTGAGAATATTACAATATCAAAGGGTTTTATAAAACCGAATTAAGGACGCTAAAACCGTGCAATCTCTATTAGAGAATAGTACAATATCAAAGGGTTTTATAAAACAAAATTTAGGACGCTAAACAGTGTAATCTCTATCAGAGCATATTACAATATCCAAGGGTTTTATAAAACAGAATTTAGGACGCTAAAACGGTGCAATCTATATCAGAGAATATTACAATATCAAAGGGTTTTATAAAAAAGAATTTAGGACGCTAAAACGGTGCAATCTCTATCAGAGGGTATTACAATATCAAAGGGTTTTATAAAACAGAATTTAGGACGCTAGAACGGTGCAATCTCTATCAGAGAATATTACAATATAAAAGGGTTTTATAAAACAGAATTTAAGACGCTAAAACGGTGCAATCTCTATCAGAGAATATGACAATATCAAAGGGTTTTATAAAACAGAATTGAAGACGCTAAAACGGTGCAATCTCTATCAGAGAATATAACAATATCAAAGGGTTTTATAAAACAGTATTTAGGACGCTAAAACGGTGCAATCTCCATCAGAGAATATTACAATATTATAGGGTTTTATAAAACAGAATTTAGGACGCTAAAACGGTGCAATCTCTATCAGAGAATATGACAATATCGAAGGGTTTATAAAAGAGAATTTAGGACGCTACAACTGTGCAATACATATCAGAGAATATTACAATATCATAGGGTTTTATAAAACAGAATTTAGGACGTTAAAACAGTGCAATCTCTATCAGAGAATATAACAATATCTAAGGGTTTATAAAACAGAATTTAGGACGCTAAAACGGTGCAATCTCTATCAGAGAATATTACAATACCCAAGGTTTTTATAAAACAGAATTTAGGACGCTAAAACGGTGCAATCTCTATCAGAGAATGTTATAATATCAAAGGGTTTTATAAAACAGAATTTAGGACGCTAAAACGGTGCAATCTCTGAGAGAATATTACAATATCAAAGAGTTTTATAAAACAGAATTTAGGACGCTAAAAAAGGGCAATCCCTATCCGAGACTATTACAATATCAAAGGGTTTTATAAAACAGAATTCAGGACGCTAAAACGGTGCAATCTCTATCAGAGAATATTACAATATCAAAGGGTTTTACAAAACAAAATTTAGGACGCTAAAACTGTGCAATCTCTATTAGAGAATATGACAATATCAAAGGCTTATATAAAACAGAATTTAGGACGCTAAAACGGTGCAATCTCTATCAGAGAATATTACAATATCAAAGGGGGTGATAAAACAGAATTTAGGACACTAAAACGGTGCAATCTCTATCAGAGAATATTACAATATCAAAGGGTTTAATAAAACAGAACTTAGGACGCTAAAACGGTGCAATCTCTATCAGAGAATATTACAATATCCAAGGGGGTTATAAAACAGAATTAAGGACAGTAAAACGGTGCAATCTCTATCATAGAATATTACAATATCAAAGGGTTTTATAAAACAGAATTTAGGACGCTAAAACGGTGCAACATCTATCAGAGAATATTACAATATCAAAGGGTTTTATAAAACAGAATTTAAGACGCTAAAACGGTGCAATCTCTATCAGAGAATATAACAATATAAAAGGGTTTTATAAAACAGTATTTAGGACGCTAAAACGGTGCAATCTCCATCAGAGAATATTACAATATTATAGGGTTTTATAAAACAGAAGTTAGGACGCTAAAACGGTGCAATCTCTATCAGAGAATATGACAATATCAAAGGGTTTATAAAAGAAGATTTAGGACGCTAAAACTGTGCAATACATATCAGAGAATATGACAATATCAAAGGCTTATATAAAACAGAATTTAGGACACTAAAACTGTGCAATCTCTATCAGAGAATATAACAATATCTAAGGGTTTATAAAACAGAATTTAGGACGCCAAAACGGTGCAATCTCTGAGAGAATATTAAAATATCAAAGAGTTTTATAAAACAGAATTTAGGACGCTAAAACGGTGCAATCCCTATCCGAGACTATTACAATATCAAAGGGTTTTATAAAACAGAATTAAGGACGCTAAAACGGTGCAATCTCTATCAGAGAATATTACAATATCAAAGGGTTTTACAAAACAGAATTTAGTACGCTAAAACGGTGCAATCTCTATCAGAGAATATGACAATATCAAAGGCTTATATAAAACAGAATTTAGGACGCTAAAACGGTGCAATCTCTATCAGAGAATATTACAATATCAAAGGGGGTGATAAAACAGAATTTAGGACACTAAAACGGTGCAATCTCTATCAGAGAATATTACAATATCAAAGGGTTTAATAAAACAGAACTTAGGACGCTAAAACGGTGCAATCTCTATCAGAGAATATTACAATATCCAAGGGGGTTATAAAACAGAATAAGGGACACTAAAACGGTGCAATCTCTATCAGAGAATATTACAATATCAAAGGGTTTTATAAAACACAATTTAGGACGCTAAAACGGTGCAATCTCTATCAGAGAATATTACAATATCAAAAGGTTTTATAAAACAGAACTTAGGACGCTAAAACGGTGCAATCTCAAACAGAGAATATTACAATATAAAAGGGTTTATAAAACAGAATTTAGGACGCTAAAACGGTGCAATCTCTATCAGAGAATATTACAATATCAAAGGGTTTTATAAAACAGAATTTAGGACGCTAAAACGGTGCAATCTCTATCAGAGCATATTACAATATCAAAGGCTTATATAAAACAGAATTAGGGACGCTAAAACGGTGCAATCTCTATCAGAGAATATTACAATATCAAAGGGCTTTATAAAACAGAATTCAGCACGCTAAAACGGTGCAATCTCTATCTGAGAATATTACAATATCAAAGGGTTTTATAAAACAGAATTAAGGACGCTAAAACGGTGCAATCTCTATCAGAGAATAGTACAATATCAAAGGGTTTTATAAAACAGAATTTAGGACGCTAAACGGTGTAATCTCTATCAGAGAATATGACAATATCAAAGGGTTTTATAAAACAGAATTTAGGACGCTAAAACGGTGCAATCTCTATCAGAGAATATTACCATATAAAAGGGTTTTATAAAACAGAATTTAAGACGCCAAAACGGTGCAATCTCTATTAGAGAATATAACAATATCAAAGGGTTTTATAAAACCGAATTTAGGACGCTAAAACGGTGCAATCTCTATCAGAGAATATTACAATATCAAAGGGTTTATAAAACAGAATTTAGGACGCTAAAACGGTGCAATTTCTATCAGAGAATATGACAATATAAAAGGGTTTTAGAAAACAGAATTTAGGACGTTAAAACAGTGCAATCTCTATCAGAGAATATAACAATATCTAAAGGGTTTATAAAACAGAATTTAGGACGCTTAAACGGTGCAATCTCTATCAGAGAATATTACAATATCAAAGGGTTTTATAAAACAGAATTTAGGAGTCTTAAACGGTGCAATCTCTATGAGAGAATATTACAATATCAAAGGGTTTTATAAAACAGAATTCCGCACGCTAAAACGGTGCAATCTCTATCTGAGAATATTACAATATCAAAGGGTTTTATAAAACCGAATTAAGGACGCTAAAACCGTGCAATCTCTATCAGAGAATAGTACAATATCAAAGGGTTTTATAAAACAGAATTTAGGACGCTAAACAGTGTAATCTCTATCAGAGCATATTACAATATCCAAGGGTTTTATAAAACAGAATTTAGGACGCTAAAACGGTGCAATCTATATCAGAGAATATTACAATATCAAAGGGTTTTATAAAACAGAATTTAGGACGCTAAAACGGTGCAATCTCTATCAGAGGGTATTACAATATCAAAGGGTTTTATAAAACAGAATTTAGGACGCTAGAACGGTGCAATCTCTATCAGAGAATATTACAATATAAAAGGGTTTTATAAAACAGAATTTAAGACGCTAAAACGGTGCAATCTCTATCAGAGAATATGACAATATCAAAGGGTTTTATAAAACAGAATTTAAGACGCTAAAACGGTGCAATCTCTATCAGAGAATATAACAATATCAAAGGGTTTTATAAAACAGTATTTAGGACGCTAAAACGGTGCAATCTCCATCAGAGAATATTACAATATTATAGGGTTTTATAAAACAGAATTCAGGACGCTAAAACGGTGCAATCTCTATCAGAGAATATTACAATATCAAAGGGGGTGATAAAACAGAATTTAGGACACTAAAACGGTGCAATCTCTATCAGAGAATATTACAATATCAAAGGGTTTAATAAAACAGAACTTAGGACGCTAAAACGGTGCAATCTCTATCAGAGAATATTACAATATCCAAGGGGGTTATAAAACAGAATAAGGGACACTAAAACGGTGCAATCTCTATCAGAGAATATTACAATATCAAAGGGTTTTATAAAACACAATTTAGGACGCTAAAACGGTGCAATCTCTATCAGAGAATATTACAATATCAAAAGGTTTTATAAAACAGAACTTAGGACGCTAAAACGGTGCAATCTCAAACAGAGAATATTACAATATAAAAGGGTTTATAAAACAGAATTTAGGACGCTAAAACGGTGCAATCTCTATCAGAGAATATTACAATATCAAAGGGTTTTATAAAACAGAATTTAGGACGCTAAAACGGTGCAATCTCTATCAGAGCATATTACAATATCAAAGGCTTATATAAAACAGAATTAGGGACGCTAAAACGGTGCAATCTCTATCAGAGAATATTACAATATCAAAGGGCTTTATAAAACAGAATTCAGCACGCTAAAACGGTGCAATCTCTATCAGAGAATATGACAATATCAAAGGGTTTTATAAAACAGAATTTAGGACGCTAAAACGGTGCAATCTCTATCAGAGAATATTACCATATAAAAGGGTTTTATAAAACAGAATTTAAGACGCCAAAACGGTGCAATCTCTATTAGAGAATATAACAATATCAAAGGGTTTTATAAAACCGAATTTAGGACGCTAAAACGGTGCAATCTCTATCAGAGAATATTACAATATCAAAGGGTTTATAAAACAGAATTTAGGACGCTAAAACGGTGCAATTTCTATCAGAGAATATGACAATATAAAAGGGTTTTAGAAAACAGAATTTAGGACGTTAAAACAGTGCAATCTCTATCAGAGAATATAACAATATCTAAAGGGTTTATAAAACAGAATTTAGGACGCTTAAACGGTGCAATCTCTATCAGAGAATATTACAATATCAAAGGGTTTTATAAAACAGAATTTAGGAGTCTTAAACGGTGCAATCTCTATGAGAGAATATTACAATATCAAAGGGTTTTATAAAACAGAATTCCGCACGCTAAAACGGTGCAATCTCTATCTGAGAATATTACAATATCAAAGGGTTTTATAAAACCGAATTAAGGACGCTAAAACCGTGCAATCTCTATCAGAGAATAGTACAATATCAAAGGGTTTTATAAAACAGAATTTAGGACGCTAAACAGTGTAATCTCTATCAGAGCATATTACAATATCCAAGGGTTTTATAAAACAGAATTTAGGACGCTAAAACGGTGCAATCTATATCAGAGAATATTACAATATCAAAGGGTTTTATAAAACAGAATTTAGGACGCTAAAACGGTGCAATCTCTATCAGAGGGTATTACAATATCAAAGGGTTTTATAAAACAGAATTTAGGACGCTAGAACGGTGCAATCTCTATCAGAGAATATTACAATATAAAAGGGTTTTATAAAACAGAATTTAAGACGCTAAAACGGTGCAATCTCTATCAGAGAATATGACAATATCAAAGGGTTTTATAAAACAGAATTTAAGACGCTAAAACGGTGCAATCTCTATCAGAGAATATAACAATATCAAAGGGTTTTATAAAACAGTATTTAGGACGCTAAAACGGTGCAATCTCCTTCAGAGAATATTACAATATTATAGGGTTTTATAAAACAGAATTTAGGACGCTAAAACGGTGCAATCTCTATCAGAGAATATGACAATATCAAAGGGTTTATAAAAGAGAATTTAGGACGCTAAAACTGTGCAATCTATATCAGAGAATATTACAATATCAAAGGGTTTTATAAAACAGAATTTAGGACGTTAAAACAGTGCAATCTCTATCAGAGAATATAACAATATCTAAGGGTTTATAAAACAGAATTTAGGACGGTAAAACGGTGCAATCTCCATCAGAGAATATTTCAATACCCAAGGTTTTTATAAAACAGAATTTAGGACGCTAAAACGGTGCAATCTCTATCAGAGAATGTTATAATATCAAAGGGTTTTATAAAACAGAATTTAGGACGCTAAAACGGTGCAATCTCTGAGAGAATATTACAATATCAAAGAGTTTTATAAAACAGAATTTAGGACGCTAAAAAAGGGCAATCCCTGTCCGAGACTATTACAATATCAAAGGGTTTTATAAAACAGAATTTAGGACGCTAAAACGGTGCAATCTCTATCAGAGAATATTACAATATCAAAGGGTTTTACAAAACAGAATTTAGGACGCTAAAACTGTGCAATCTCTATTAGAGAATATGACAATATCAAAGGCTTATATAAAACAGAATTTAGGACGCTAAAACGGTGCAATCTCTATCAGAGAATATTACAATATAAAAGGGGGTGATAAAACAGAATTTAGGACACTAAAACGGTGCAATCTCTATCAGAGAATATTACAATATCAAAGGGTTTAATAAAACAGAACTTAGGACGCTAAAACGGTGCAATCTCTATCAGAGAATATTACAATATCCAAGGGGGTTATAAAAAAGAATTAAGGACAGTAAAACGGTGCAATCTCTATCATAGAATATTACAATATCAAAGGGTTTTATAAAACAGAATTTAGGACGCTAAAACGGTGCAACATCTATCAGAGAATATTACAATATCAAAGGGTTTTATAAAACAGGATTTAGGACGCTAAAACGGTGCAATCTCTATCAGAGAATATTACAATATCAAAGGGTTTTATAAAACAGAATTTAGGACGCTAAAACGGTGCAATCTTTATCAGAGAATATTACAATATCAAAGGGTTTTATAAAACAGAATTTAGGACGCTAAAACGGTGCAATCTCTATCAGAGAATATTACAATATCAAAGGGTTTTATAAAACAGAATTTAGGACGCTAAAACGGTGCAATCTCTATCAGAGAATATTACAATATCAAAAGGTTTTATAAAACAGAACTTAGGACGCTAAAACGGTGCAATCTCAATCAGAGAATATTACAATATAAAAGGGTTTATAAAACAGAATTTAGGACGCTAAAACGGTGCAATCTCTATCAGAGAATATTACAATATCAAAGGGTTTTATAAAACAGAATTTAGGACGCTAAAACGGTGCAATCTCTATCAGAGAATATTACAATATCAAAGGCTTATATAAAACAGAATTCAGGACGCTAAAACGGTGCAATCTCTATCAGAGAATATTACAATATCAAAGGGCTTTATAAAACAGAATTCAGCACGCTAAAACGGTGCAATCTCTATCTGAGAATATTACAACATCAAAGGGTTTTATAAAACAGAATTAAGGACGCTAAAACGGTGCAATCTCTATCAGAGAATAGTACAATATCAAAGGGTTTTATAAAACAGAATGTAGGACGCTAAACGGTGTAATCTCTATCAGAGAATATTACAATATCAAAGGATTTTATAAAACAGAATTTAGGACGCTAAAACGGTGCAATCTCTATCAGAGAATATTACAATATCAAAGGGTATAATAAAACAGAATTTAGGACGCTAAAACGGTGCAATCTCTATCAGAGAATATTACAATATCAAAGGGTTTTATAAAACAGAATTTAGGACGCTAGAACGGTGCAATCTCTATCAGTGAATATTACCATATAAAAGGGTTTTATAAAACAGAATTTAAGACGCTAAAACGGTGCAATCTCTATTAGAGAATATAACAATATCAAAGGGTTTTATAAAACAGAATTTAGGACGCTAAAACGGTTCAATCTCTATCAGAGAATATTACAATATCCAAGGGGGTTATAAAACAGAATTAAGGACACTAAAACGGTGCAATCTCTATCAGAGAATATTACAATATCAAAGGGTTTTATAAAACAGAATTTAGGACGCTAAAACGGTGCAACATCTATCAGAGAATATTACAATATCAAAGGGTTTTATAAAACAGGATTAAGGACGCTAAAACGATGCAATCTCTATCAGAGAATATTACAATATCAAAGGGTTTTATAAAACAGAATTTAGGACGCTAAAACGGTGCAATCTTTATCAGAGAATATTACAATATCAAAGGGTTTTATAAAACAGAATTTAGGACGCTAAAACGGTGCAATCTCTATCAGAGAATATTACAATATCAAAGGGTTTTATAAAACACAATTTAGGACGCTAAAACGGTGCAATCTCTATCAGAGAATATTACAATATCAAAAGGTTTTATAAAACAGAACTTAGGACGCTAAAACGGTGCAATCTCAAACAGAGAATATTACAATATAAAAGGGTTTATAAAACAGAATTTAGGACGCTAAAACGGTGCAATCTCTATCAGAGAATATTACAATATCAAAGGGTTTTATAAAACAGTATTTAGGACGCTAAAACGGTGCAATCTCTATCAGAGCATATTACAATATCAAAGGCTTATATAAAACAGAATTCAGGACGCTAAAACGGTGCAATCTCTATCAGAGAATATTACAATATCAAAGGGCTTTATAAAACAGAATTCAGCACGCTAAAACGGTGCAATCTTTATCTGAGAATATTACAATATCAAAGGGTTTTATAAAACAGAATTAAGGACGCTAAAACGGTGCAATCTCTATCAGAGAATAGTACAATATCAAATGGTTTTATAAAACAGAATTTAGGACGCTAAACGGTGTAATCTCTATCAGAGAATATGACAATATCAAAGGGTTTTATAAAACAGAATTTAGGACGCTAAAACGGTGCAATCTCTATCAGAGAATATTACAATATCAAAGGGTATAATAAAACAGAATTTAGGACGCTAAAACGGTGCAATCTCTATCAGAGAATATTACAATATCAAAGGGTTTTATAAAACAGAATTTAGGACGCTAGAACGGTGCAATCTCTATCAGAGAATATTACCATATAAAAGGGTTTTATAAAACAGAATTTAAGACGCTAAAACGGTGCAATCTCTATCAGAGAATATTACAATATCAAAGGGTTTTATAAAACCGAATTTAGGACGCTAAAACGGTGCAATCTCTATCAGAGAATATTACAATATCAAAGGGTTTTAGAAAACAGAATTTAGGACGTTAAAACAGTGCAATCTCTATCAGAGAATATAACAATATCTAAAGGGTTTATAAAACAGAATTTAGGACGCTTAAACGGTGCAATCTCTATCAGAGAATATTACAATATCAAAGGGTTTTATAAAACAGAATTTAGGAGTCTAAAACGGTGCAATCTCTATGAGAGAATATTACAATATCAAAGGGTTTTATAAAACAGAATTCCGCACGCTAAAACGGTGCAATCTCTATCTGAGAATATTACAATATCAAAGGGTTTTATAAAACCGAATTAAGGACGCTAAAACCGTGCAATCTCTATCAGAGAATAGTACAATATCAAAGGGTTTTATAAAACAGAATTTAGGACGCTAAACAGTGTAATCTCTATCAGAGCATATTACAATATCCAAGGGTTTTATAAAACAGAATTTAGGACGCTAAAACGGTGCAATCTATATCAGAGAATATTACAATATCAAAGGGTTTTATAAAACAGAATTTAGGACGCTAAAACGGTGCAATCTCTATCAGAGAATATTACAATATCAAAGGGTTTTATAAAACAGTATTTAGGACGCTAAAACGGTGCAATCTCCATCAGAGAATATTACAATATTATAGGGTTTTATAAAACAGAATTTAGGACGCTAAAACGGTGCAATCTTTATCAGAGAATATGACAATATCAAAGGGTTAATAAAAGAGAATTTAGGACGCTAAAACTGTGCAATACATATCAGAGAATATTACAATATCAAAGGGTTTTATAAAACAGAATTTAGGACGCTAAAACGGTGCAATCTCTATCAGAGAATATAACAATATCTAAGGGTTTATAAAACAGAATTAAGGACGCTAAAACGGTGCAATCTCTATCAGAGAATATTACAATACCCACGGTTTTTATAAAACAGAATTTAGGACGCTAAAACGGTGCAATCTCTATCAGAGAATGTTATAATATCTAAGGGTTTTATAAAACAGAATTTAGGACGCTAAAACGGTGCAATCTCTGAGAGAATATTACAATATCAAAGAGTTTTATAAAACAGAATTTAGGACGCTAAAAAAGGGCAATCCCTATCCGAGACTATTACAATATCAAAGGTTTTTATAAAACAGAATTTAGGACGCTAAAACGGTGCAATCTCTATCAGAGAATATTACAATATCAAAGGGTTTTACAAAACAGAATTTAGGACGCTAAAACTGGGCAATCTCTATCAGAGAATATGACAATATCAAAGGCTTATATAAAACAGAATTTAGGACGCTAAAACGGTGCAATCTCTATCAGAGAATATTACAATATCAAAGGGGGTGATAAAACAGAATTTAGGACACTAAAACGGTGCAATCTCTATCAGAGAATATTACAATATCAAAGGGTTTTATAAAACAGAATTTAGGACGCTAAAACGGTGCAATCTCTATCAGAGCATATTACAATATCAAAGGCTTATATAAAACAGAATTCAGGACGCTAAAACGGTGCAATCTCTATCAGAGAATATTACAATATCAAAGGGCTTTATAAAACAGAATTCAGCACGCTAAAACGGTGCAATCTTTATCTGAGAATATTACAATATCAAAGGGTTTTATAAAACAGAATTAAGGACGCTAAAACGGTGCAATCTCTATCAGAGAATAGTACAATATCAAATGGTTTTATAAAACAGAATTTAGGACGCTAAACGGTGTAATCTCTATCAGAGAATATGACAATATCAAAGGGTTTTATAAAACAGAATTTAGGACGCTAAAACGGTGCAATCTCTATCAGAGAATATTACAATATCAAAGGGTATAATAAAACAGAATTTAGGACGCTAAAACGGTGCAATCTCTATCAGAGAATATTACAATATCAAAGGGTTTTATAAAACAGAATTTAGGACGCTAGAACGGTGCAATCTCTATCAGAGAATATTACCATATAAAAGGGTTTTATAAAACAGAATTTAAGACGCTAAAACGGTGCAATCTCTATCAGAGAATATTACAATATCAAAGGGTTTTATAAAACCGAATTTAGGACGCTAAAACGGTGCAATCTCTATCAGAGAATATTACAATATCAAAGGGTTTTAGAAAACAGAATTTAGGACGTTAAAACAGTGCAATCTCTATCAGAGAATATAACAATATCTAAAGGGTTTATAAAACAGAATTTAGGACGCTTAAACGGTGCAATCTCTATCAGAGAATATTACAATATCAAAGGGTTTTATAAAACAGAATTTAGGAGTCTAAAACGGTGCAATCTCTATGAGAGAATATTACAATATCAAAGGGTTTTATAAAACAGAATTCCGCACGCTAAAACGGTGCAATCTCTATCTGAGAATATTACAATATCAAAGGGTTTTATAAAACCGAATTAAGGACGCTAAAACCGTGCAATCTCTATCAGAGAATAGTACAATATCAAAGGGTTTTATAAAACAGAATTTAGGACGCTAAACAGTGTAATCTCTATCAGAGCATATTACAATATCCAAGGGTTTTATAAAACAGAATTTAGGACGCTAAAACGGTGCAATCTATATCAGATTATTACAATATCAAAGGGTTTTATAAAACAGAATTTAGGACGCTAGAACGGTGCAATCTCTATCAGAGAATATTACAATATCAAAGGGTTTTATAAAACAGTATTTAGGACGCTAAAACGGTGCAATCTCCATCAGAGAATATTACAATATTATAGGGTTTTATAAAACAGAATTTAGGACGCTAAAACGGTGCAATCTTTATCAGAGAATATGACAATATCAAAGGGTTAATAAAAGAGAATTTAGGACGCTAAAACTGTGCAATACATATCAGAGAATATTACAATATCAAAGGGTTTTATAAAACAGAATTTAGGACGCTAAAACGGTGCAATCTCTATCAGAGAATATAACAATATCTAAGGGTTTATAAAACAGAATTAAGGACGCTAAAACGGTGCAATCTCTATCAGAGAATATTACAATACCCACGGTTTTTATAAAACAGAATTTAGGACGCTAAAACGGTGCAATCTCTATCAGAGAATGTTATAATATCTAAGGGTTTTATAAAACAGAATTTAGGACGCTAAAACGGTGCAATCTCTGAGAGAATATTACAATATCAAAGAGTTTTATAAAACAGAATTTAGGACGCTAAAAAGGGCAATCCCAATCCGAGACTATTACAATATCAAAGGTTTTTATAAAACAGAATTTAGGACGCTAAAACGGTGCAATCTCTATCAGAGAATATTACAATATCAAAGGGTTTTACAAAACAGAATTTAGGACGCTAAAACTGGGCAATCTCTATCAGAGAATATGACAATATCAAAGGCTTATATAAAACAGAATTTAGGACGCTAAAACGGTGCAATCTCTATCAGAGAATATTACAATATCAAAGGGGGTGATAAAACAGAATTTAGGACACTAAAACGGTGCAATCTCTATCAGAGAATATTACAATATCAAAGGGTTTAATAAAACAGAACTTAGGACGCTAAAACGGTGCAATCTCTATCAGAGAATATTACAATATCCAAGGGGGTTATAAAACAGAATTAAGGACAGTAAAACGGTGCAATCTCTATCAGAGAATATTACAATATCAAAGGGTTTTATAAAACAGCATTTAGGACGCTAAAACGGTGCAACATCTATCAGAGAATATTACAATATCAAAGGGTTTTATAAAAGAGAATTTAGGACGCTAAAACGGTGCAATCTTTATCAGAGAATATTACAATATCAAAGGGTTTTATAAAACAGAATTTAGGACGCTAAAACGGTGCAATCTCTATCAGAGAATATTACAATATCAAAGGGTTTTATAAAACAGAATTTAGGACGCTAGAACGGTGCAATCTCTATCAGAGAATATTACCATATAAAAGGGTTTTATAAAACAGAATTTAAGACGCTAAAACGGTGCAATCTCTATTAGAGAATATAACAATATCAAAGGGTTTTATAAAACAGAATTTAGGACGCTAAAACGGTGCAATCTCTATCAGAGAATATTACAATATCAAAGGGTTTATAAAACAGAATTTAGGACGCTAAAACGGTGCAATTTCTTTCAGAGAATATGACAATATAAAAGGGTTTTAGAAAACAGAATTTAGGACGTTAAAACAGTGCAATCTCTATCAGAGAATATAACAATATCCAAGGGGGTTATAAAACAGAATTTAGGACGCTTAAACGGTGCAATCTCTATCAGAGAATATTACAATATCAAAGGGTTTTATAAAACAGAATTTAGGAGTCTAAAACGGTGCAATCTCTATGAGAGAATATTACAATATCAAAGGGTTTTATAAAACAGAATTTAGGACGCTAAAACGGTGCAATCCCTATCTGAGACTATTACAATATCAAAGGGTTTTATAAAACAGAATTTAGGACGCTAAAACGGTGCAATCTCTATCAGAGAAAATTACAATATCAAAGGGTTTCATGAAACAGAATTTAGGACGCTAAACGGTGCAATCTCTATCAGAGAATATTACAATATCAAAGGGTTTTATAAAACAGAATTTAGGACGTTAAAACAGTGCAATCTCTATCAGAGAATATAACAATATCTAAGGGTTTATAAAACAGAATTTAGGACGCTAAAACGGTGCAATCTCTATCAGAGAATATTACAATACCCAAGGGTTTTATAAAACAGAATTTAGGACGCTAAAACGGTGCAATCTCTATCAGAGAATGTTATAATATCAAAGGGTTTTATAAAACAGAATTTAGGACGCTAAAACGGTGCAATCTCTGAGAGAATATTACAATATCAAAGAGTTTTATAAAACAGAATTTAGGACGCTAAAACGGTGCAATCCCTATCCGAGACTATTACAATATCAAAGGGTTTTATAAAACAGAATTTAGGACGCTAAAACGGTGCAACATCTATCAGAGAATTTTACAATATCAAAGGGTTTTATAAAACAGGATTTAGGACGGTAAAACGGTGCAATCTCTATCAGAGAATATTACAATATCAAAGGGTTTTATAAAACAGAATTTAGGACGCTAAAACGGTGCAATCTCTATCAGAGAATATTACAATATCAAAGGGTTTTATAAAACAGAATTTAGTACGCTAAAACGGTGCAATCTCTATCAGAGAATATGACAATATCAAAGGCTTATATAAAACAGAATTTAGGACGCTAAAACGGTGCAATCTCTATCAGAGAATATTACAATATCAAAGGGTTTTACAAAACAGAATTTAGTACGCTAAAACGGTGCAATCTCTATCAGAGAATATGACAATATCAAAGGGTTTTATAAAACAGAATTTAGTACGCTAAAACGGTGCAATCTCTATCAGAGAATATGACAATATCAAAGGCTTATATAAAACAGAATTTAGGACGCTAAAACGGTGCAATCTCTATCAGAGAATATTACAATATCAAAGGGTTTTACAAAACAGAATTTAGTACGCTAAAACGGTGCAATCTCTATCAGAGAATATGACAATATCAAAGGCTTATATAAAACAGAATTTAGGACGCTAAAACGGTGCAATCTCTATCAGAGAATATTACAATATCAAAGGGGGTGATAAAACAGAATTTAGGACACTAAAACGGTGCAATCTCTATCAGAGAATATTACAATATCAAAGGGTTTAATAAAACAGAACTTAGGACGCTAAAACGGTGCAATCTCTATCAGAGAATATTACAATATCCAAGGGGGTTATAAAACAGAATTAAGGACACTAAAACGGTGCAATCTCTATCAGAGAATATTACAATATCAAAGGGTTTTATAAAACAGAATTTAGGACGCTAAAACGGTGCAACATCTATCAGAGAATATTTCAATATCAAAGGGTTTTATAAAACAGGATTTAGGACGCTAAAACGGTGCAATCTCTATCAGAGAATATTACAATATCAAAGGGTTTTATAAAACAGAATTTAGGACGCTAAAACGGTGCAATCTTTATCAGAGAATGTTACAATATCAAAGGGGGTGATAAAACAGAATTTAGGACGCTAAAACGGTGCAATCTCTATAAGAGAATATTACAATATCAAAGGGTTTTATAAAACACAATTTAGGACGCTAAAACGGTGCAATCTCTATCAGAGAATATTACAATATCAAAAGGTTTTATAAAACAGAACTTAGGACGCTAAAACGGTGCAATCTCAAACAGAGAATATTACAATATAAAAGGGTTTATAAAACAGAATTTAGGACGCTAAAACGGTGCAATCTCTATCAGAGAATATAACAATATCTAAGGGTTTATAAAACAGAATTTAGGACGCTAAAACGGTGCAATCTCTATCAGAGAATATTACAATACCCAAGGGTTTTATAAAACAGAATTTAGGACGCTAAAACGGTGCAATCTCTATCAGAGAATGTTATAATATCAAAGGGTTTTATAAAACAGAATTTAGGACGCTAAAACGGTGCAATCTCTGAGAGAATATTACAATATCAAAGAGTTTTATAAAACAGAATTTAGGACGCTAAAACGGTGCAATCCCTATCCGAGACTATTACAATATCAAAGGGTTTTATAAAACAGAATTTAGGACGCTAAAACGGTGCAACATCTATCAGAGAATTTTACAATATCAAAGGGTTTTATAAAACAGGATTTAGGACGGTAAAACGGTGCAATCTCTATCAGAGAATATTACAATATCAAAGGGTTTTATAAAACAGAATTTAGGACGCTAAAACGGTGCAATCTCTATCAGAGAATATTACAATATCAAAGGGTTTTATAAAACAGAATTTAGTACGCTAAAACGGTGCAATCTCTATCAGAGAATATGACAATATCAAAGGCTTATATAAAACAGAATTTAGGACGCTAAAACGGTGCAATCTCTATCAGAGAATATTACAATATCAAAGGGTTTTACAAAACAGAATTTAGTACGCTAAAACGGTGCAATCTCTATCAGAGAATATGACAATATCAAAGGGTTTTATAAAACAGAATTTAGTACGCTAAAACGGTGCAATCTCTATCAGAGAATATGACAATATCAAAGGCTTATATAAAACAGAATTTAGGACGCTAAAACGGTGCAATCTCTATCAGAGAATATTACAATATCAAAGGGTTTTACAAAACAGAATTTAGTACGCTAAAACGGTGCAATCTCTATCAGAGAATATGACAATATCAAAGGCTTATATAAAACAGAATTTAGGACGCTAAAACGGTGCAATCTCTATCAGAGAATATTACAATATCAAAGGGGGTGATAAAACAGAATTTAGGACACTAAAACGGTGCAATCTCTATCAGAGAATATTACAATATCAAAGGGTTTAATAAAACAGAACTTAGGACGCTAAAACGGTGCAATCTCTATCAGAGAATATTACATTATCCAAGGGGGTTATAAAACAGAATTAAGGACACTAAAACGGTGCAATCTCTATCAGAGAATATTACAATATCAAAGGGTTTTATAAAACAGAATTTAGGACGCTAAAACGGTGCAACATCTATCAGAGAATATTTCAATATCAAAGGGTTTTATAAAACAGGATTTAGGACGCTAAAACGGTGCAATCTCTATCAGAGAATATTACAATATCAAAGGGTTTTATAAAACAGAATTTAGGACGCTAAAACGGTGCAATCTTTATCAGAGAATGTTACAATATCAAAGGGTTTTATAAAACAGAATTTAGGACGCTAAAACGGTGCAATCTCTATAAGAGAATATTACAATATCAAAGGGTTTTATAAAACACAATTTAGGACGCTAAAACGGTGCAATCTCTATCAGAGAATATTACAATATCAAAAGGTTTTATAAAACAGAACTTAGGACGCTAAAACGGTGCAATCTCAAACAGAGAATATTACAATATAAAAGGGTTTATAAAACAGAATTTAGGACGCTAAAACGGTGCAATCTCTATCAGAGAATATTACAATATCAAAGTGTTTTATAAAACAGAATTTAGGACGCTAAAACGGTGCAATCTCTATCAGAGCATATTACAATATCAAAGGCTTATATAAAACAGAATTAGGGACGCTAAAACGGTGCAATCTCTATCAGAGAATATTACAATATCAAAGGGCTTTATAAAACAGAATTCAGCATGCTAAAACGGTGCAATCTCTATCTGAGAATATTACAATATCAAAGGGTTTTATAAAACATAATTAAGGACGCTAAAACGGTGCAATCTCTATCAGAGAATAGTACAATATCAAAGGGTTTTATAAAACAGAATTTAGGACGCTAAACGGTGTAATCTCTATCAGAGAATAAGACAATATCAAAGGGTTTTATAAAACAGAATTTAGGACGCTAAAACGGTGCAATCTCTATCAGAGAATATTACCATATAAAAGGGTTTTATAAAACAGAATTTAAGACGCTAAAACGGTGCAATCTCTATTAGAGAATATAACAATATCAAAGGGTTTTATAAAACCGAATTTAGGACGCTAAAACGGTGCAATCTCTATCAGAGAATATTACAATATCAAAGGGTTAATAAAACAGAATTTAGGACGCTAAAACGGTGCAATTTCTATCAGAGAATATGACAATATAAAAGGGTTTTAGAAAACAGAATTTAGGACGTTAAAACAGTGCAATCTCTATCAGAGAATATAACAATATCTAAAGGGTTTATTAAACAGAATTTAGGACGCTTAAACGGTGCAATCTCTATCAGAGAATATTACAATATCAAAGGGTTTTATAAAACAGAATTTAGGAGTCTAAAACGGTGCAATCTCTATGAGAGAATATTACAATATCAAAGGGTTTTATAAAACAGAATTCCGCACGCTAAAACGGTGCAATCTCTATCTGAGAATATTACAATATCAAAGGGTTTTATAAAACCGAATTAAGGACGCTAAAACCGTGCAATCTCTATCAGAGAATAGTACAATATCAAAGGGTTTTATAAAACAGAATTTAGGACGCTAAACAGTGTAATCTCTATGAGAGCATATTTCAATATCCAAGGGTTTTATAAAACAGAATTGAGGACGCTAAAACGGTGCAATCTATATCAGAGAATATTACAATATCAAAGGGTTTTATAAAACAGAATTTAAGACGCTAAAACGGTGCAATCTCTATCAGAGGGTATTACAATATCAAAGGGTTTTATAAAACAGAATTTAGGACGCTAGAACGGTGCAATCTCTATCAGAGAATATTACAATATAAAAGGGTTTTATAAAACAGAATTTAAAACGCTAAAACGGTGCAATCTCTATCAGAGAATATGACAATATCAAAGGGTTTTTTAAAACAGAATTTAAGACGCTAAAACGGTGCAATCTCTATCAGAGAATATAACAATATCAAAGGGTTTTATAAAACAGTATTTAGGACGCTAAAACGGTGCAATCTCCATCAGAGAATATTACAATATTATAGGGTTTTATAAAACAGAATTTAGGACGCTAAAACGGTGCAATCTCTATCAGAGAATATGACAATATCAAAGGGTTTCTAAAAGAGAATTTAGGATGCTAAAACTGTGCAATACATATCAGAGAATATTACAATATCAAAGGGTTTTATAAAACAGAATTTAGGACGTTGAAACAGTGCAATCTCTATCAGAGAATATAACAATATCTAAGGGTTTATAAAACAGAATTTAGGACAGTAAAACGGTGCAATCTCTATCAGAGAATATTACAATACCCAAGGTTTTTATAAAACAGAATTTAGGACGCTAAAACGGTGCAATCTCTATCAGAGAATGTTATAATATCAAAAGGTTTTATAAAACAGAATTTAGGACGCTAAAACGGTGCAATCTCTGAGAGAATATTACAATATCAAAGAGTTTTATAAAACAGAATTTAGGACGCTAAAAAAGGGCAATCCCTATCCGAGACTATTACAATATCAAAGGGTTTTATAAAACAGAATTTAGGACGCTAAAACGGTGCAATCTCTATCAGAGAATATTACAATATCAAAGGGTTTTACAAAACAGAATTTAGGACGCTAAAACTGTGCAATCTCTATTAGAGAATATGACAATATCAAAGGCTTATATAAAACAGAATTTAGGACGCTAAAACGGTGCAATCTCTATCAGAGAATATTACAATATCAAAGGGGGTGATAAAACAGAATTTAGGACACTAAAACGGTGCAATCTCTATCAGAGAATATTACAATATCAAAGGGTTTAATAAAACAGAACTTAGGACGCTAAAACGGTGCAATCTCTATCAGAGAATATTACAATATCCAAGGGGGTTATAAAACAGAATTGAGGACAGTAAAACGGTGCAATCTCTATCATAGAATATTACAATATCAAAGGGTTTTATAAAACAGAATTTAGGACGCTAAAACGGTGCAACATCTATCAGAGAATATTACAATATCAAAGGGTTTTATAAAACAGGATTTAGGACGCTAAAACGGTGCAATCTCTATCAGAGAATATTACAATATCAAAGGGTTTTATAAAACAGAATTTAGGACGCTAAAACGGTGCAATCTTTATCAGAGAATATTACAATATCAAAGGGTTTTATAAAACAGAATTTAGGACGCTAAAACGGTGCAATCTCTATCAGAGAATATTACAATATCAAAGGGTTTTATAAAACAGAATTTACGACGCTAAAACGGTGCAATCTCTATCAGAGAATATTACAATATCAAAAGGTTTTATAAAACAGAACTTAGGACGCTAAAACGGTGCAATCTCAATCAGAGAATATTACAATATCAAAGGGTTTAATAAAACAGAATTTAGGACGCTAAAACGGTGCAATCTCTATCAGAGAATATTACAATATCAAAGGGTTTTATAAAACAGAATTTAGGACGCTAAAACGGTGCAATCTCTATCAGAGAATATTACAATATCAAAGGCTTATATAAAACAGAATTCAGGACGCTAAAACGGTGCAATCTCTATCAGAGAATATTACAATATCAAAGGGCTTTATAAAACAGAATTCAGCACGCTAAAACGGTGCAATCTCTATCTGAGAATATTACAACATCAAAGGGTTTTATAAAACAGAATTAAGGACGCTAAAACGGTGCAATCTCTATCAGAGAATAGTACAATATCAAAGGGTTTTATAAAACAGAATTTAGGACGCTAAACGGTGTAATCTCTATCAGAGAATATTACAATATCAAAGGATTTTATAAAAAAGAATTTAGGACGCTAAAACGGTGCAATCTCTATCAGAGAATATTACAATATCAAAGGGTATAATAAAACAGAATTTAGGACGCTAAAACGGTGCAATCTCTATCAGAGAATATTACAATATCAAAGGCTTATATAAAACAGAATTCAGGACGCTAAAACGGTGCAATCTCTATCAGAGAATATTACCATATAAAAGGGTTTTATAAAACAGAATTTAAGACGCTAAAACGGTGCAATCTCTATTAGAGAATATAACAATATCAAAGAGTTTAATAAAACAGAATTTAGGACGCTAAAACGGTGCAATCTCTATCAGAGAATATTACAATATCCAAGGGGGTTATAAAACAGAATTAATGACACTAAAACGGTGCAATCTCTATCAGAGAATATTACAATATCAAAGGGTTTTATAAAACAGAATTTAGGACGCTAAAACGGTGCAACATCTATCAGAGAATATTACAATATCAAAGGGTTTTATAAAACAGGATTTAGGACGCTAAAACGATGCAATCTCTATCAGAGAATATTACAATATCAAAGGGTTTTAGAAAACAGAATTTAGGACGTTAAAACAGTGCAATCTCTATCAGAGAATATAACAATATCTAAAGGGTTTATAAAACAGAATTTAGGACGCTTAAACGGTGCAATCTCTATCAGAGAATATTACAATATCAAAGGGTTTTATAAAACAGAATTTAGGAGTCTAAAACGGTGCAATCTCTATGAGAGAATATTACAATATCAAAGGGTTTTATAAAACAGAATTCCGCACGCTAAAACGGTGCAATCTCTATCTGAGAATATTACAATATCAAAGGGTTTTATAAAACCGAATTAAGGACGCTAAAACCGTGCAATCTCTATCAGAGAATAGTACAATATCAAAGTGTGTTATAAAACAGAATTTAGGACGCTAAACAGTGTAATCTCTATCAGAGCATATTACAATATCCAAGGGTTTTATAAAACAGAATTTAGGACGCTAAAACGGTGCAATCTATATCAGAGAATATTACAATATCAAAGGGTTTTATAAAACAGAATTTAGGACGCTAAAACGGTGCAATCTCTATCAGAGAATATTACAATATCAAAGGGTTTTATAAAACAGTATTTCAGACGCTAAAACGGTGCAATCTCCATCAGAGAATATTACAATATTATAGGGTTTTATAAAACAGAATTTAGGACGCTAAAACGGTGCAATCTTTATCAGAGAATATGACAATATCAAAGGGTTTATAAAAGAGAATTTAGGACGCTAAAACTGTGCAATACATATCAGAGAATATTACAATATCAAAGGGTTTTATAAAACAGAATTTAGGACGTTAAAACGGTGCAATCTCTATCAGAGAATATAACAATATCTAAGGGTTTATAAAACAGAATTAAGGACGCTAAAACGGTGCAATCTCTATCAGAGAATATTACAATACCCAAGGTTTTTATAAAACAGAATTTAGGACGCTAAAACGGTGCAATCTCTATCAGAGAATGTTATAATATCAAAGGGTTTTATAAAACAGAATTTAGGACGCTAAAACGGTGCAATCTCTGAGAGAATATTACAATATCAAAGAGTTTTATAAAACAGAATTTAGGACGCTAAAAAAGGGCAATCCCTATCCGAGACTATTACAATATCAAAGGGTTTTATAAAACAGAATTTAGGACGCTAAAACGGTGCAATCTCTATCAGAGAATATTACAATATCAAAGGGTTTTACAAAACAGAATTTAGGACGCTAAAACTGTGCAATCTCTATCAGAGAATATGACAATATCAAAGGCTTATATAAAACAGAATTTAGGACGCTAAAACGGTGCAATCTCTATCAGAGAATATTACAATATCAAAGGGGGTGATAAAACAGAATTTAGGACACTAAAACGGTGCAATCTCTATCAGAGAATATTACAATATCAAAGGGTTTAATAAAACAGAACTTAGGACGCTAAAACGGTGCAATCTCTATCAGAGAATATTACAATATCCAAGGGGGTTATAAAACAGAATTAAGGCCAGTAAAACGGTGCAATCTCTATCAGAGAATATTACAATATCAAAGGGTTTTATAAAACAGAATTTAGGACGCTAAAACGGTGCAACATCTATCAGAGAATATTACAATATCAAAGGGTTTTATAAAAGAGAATTTAGGACGCTAAAACGGTGCAATCTTTATCAGAGAATATTACAATATCAAAGGGTTTTATAAAACAGAATTTCGGACGCTAAAACGGTGCAATCTCTATCAGAGAATATTACAATATCAAAGGGTTTTATAAAACAGAATTTAGGACGCTAGAACGGTGCAATCTCTATCAGAGAATATTACCATATAAAAGGGTTTTATAAAACAGAATTTAAGACGCTAAAACGGTGCAATCTCTATTAGAGAATATAACAATATCAAAGGGTTTTATAAAACAGAATTTAGGACGCTAAAACGGTGCAATCTCTATCAGAGAATATTACAATATCAAAGGGTTTATAAAACAGAATTTAGGACGCTAAAACGGTGCAATTTCTTTCAGAGAATATGACAATATAAAAGGGTT
Source organism: Sepiola atlantica (assembly GCA_963556195.1). NCBI lineage: Eukaryota > Metazoa > Mollusca > Cephalopoda > Sepiida > Sepiolidae > Sepiola > Sepiola atlantica. The sequence continues at coordinate 1,652,771 of CAUVYP010000462.1, forward strand.
TTAGAAAACAGAATTTAGGACGTTAAAACAGTGCAATCTCTATCAGAGAATATAACAATATCCAAGGGGGTTATAAAACAGAATTTAGGACGCTTAAACGGTGCAATCTCTATCAGAGAATATTACAATATCAAAGGGTTTTATAAAACAGAATTTAGGAGTCTAAAACGGTGCAATTTCTATGAGAGAATATTACAATATCAAAGGGTTTTATAAAACAGAATTTAGGACGCTAAAACGGTGCAATCCCTATCTGAGACTATTACAATATCAAAGGGTTTTATAAAACAGAATTTAGGACGCTAAAACGGTGCAATCTCTATCAGAGAAAATTACAATATCAAAGGGTTTCATGAAACAGAATTTAGGACGCTAAACGGTGCAATCTCTATCAGAGAATATAACAATATCCAAGGGGGTTATAAAACAGAATTTAGGACGCTTAAACGGTGCAATCTCTATCAGAGAATATTACAATATCAAAGGGTTTTATAAAACAGAATTTAGGAGTCTAAAACGGTGCAATTTCTATGAGAGAATATTACAATATCAAAGGGTTTTATAAAACAGAATTTAGGACGCTAAAACGGTGCAATCCCTATCTGAGACTATTACAATATCAAAGGGTTTTATAAAACAGAATTTAGGACGCTAAAACGGTGCAATCTCTATCAGAGAATATCACAATATCTAAGGGTTTATAAAACAGAATTTAGGACGCTAAAACGGTGCAATCTCTATCAGAGACTATTACAATACCCAAGGGTTTTATAAAACAGAATTTAGGACGCTAAAACGGTGCAATCTCTATCAGAGAATGTTATAATATCAAAGGGTTTTATAAAACAGGATTTAGGACGGTAAAACGGTGCAATCTCTATCAGAGAATATTACAATATCAAAGGGTTTTATAAAACAGAATTTAGGACGCTAAAACGGTGCAATCTCTATCAGAGAATATTACAATATCAAAGGGTTTTATAAAACAGTATTTAGGACGCTAAAACGGTGCAATCTCTATCAGAGAATATTACAATATCAAAGGGTTTTATAAAACACAATTTAGGACGCTAAAACGGTGCAATCTCTATCAGAGAATATTACAATATCAAAGGGTTTTATAAAACAGAATTCAGGACGCTAGAACGGTGCAATCTCTATCAGAGAATATTACAATATAAAAGGGTTTTATAAAACAGAATTTAAGACGCTAAAACGGTGCAATCTCTATCAGAGAATATGACAATATCAAAGGGTTTTATAAAACAGAATTTAAGACGCTAAAACGGTGCAATCTCTATTAGAGAATATAACAATATCAAAGGGTTTTATAAAACAGTATTTAGGACGCTAAAACGGCGCAATCTCTATCAGAGAATATGAGAGTATCAAAGGCTTATTACAAACAGAATTTAGGACGCTAAAACGGTGCAATCTCTATCAGAGAATATTACAATATCCAAGGTGGTTATAAAAAAGAATTAAGGACACTAAAACGGTCTAATCTCTATCAGAGAATATTACAATATCAAAGGGTTTTATAAAACAGAATTTAGGATGCTAAAACGGTGCAATCTCTATCAGAGAATATTACAATATCAAAGGGTTTATAAAACAGAATTTAGGACGCTAAAACGGTGCAATTTCTATCAGAGAATATGACAATATAAAAGGGTTTTATAAAACAGAATTTAGGACGTTAAAACAGTGCAATCTCTATCAGAGAATATAACAATATCTAAAGGGTTTATAAAACAGAATTTAGGACGCGTAAACGGTGCAATCTCTATCAGAGAATATTACAATATCAAAGGATTTTATAAAACAGAATTTAGGACGCTAAAACGGTGCAATCCCTATCTGAGACTATTACAATATCAAAGGGTTTTATAAAACAGAATTTAGGACGCCAAAACGGTGCAATCTCTATCAGAGAATATTACAATATAAAAGGGTTTTATAAAACAGAATTTAGGACGCTAAAACGGTGCAATCTCTATCAGAGAATATTACAATATCAAAGGGTTTTATAAAACAGAACTTAGGACGCTAAAACGGTGCAATCTCAATCAGAGAATATTACAATATAAAACAGTTTATAAAACAGAATTTAGGACGCTAAACGGTGCAATCTCTATCAGAGAATATTACAATATAAAAGGGTTTTATAAAACAGAATTTAGGACGCTAAAACGGTGCAATCTCTATCAGAGAATATTACAATATCAAAGGGTTTTATAAAACAGAACTTAGGACGCTAAAACAGTGCAATCTCAATCAGAGAATATTACAATATAAAACAGTTTATAAAACAGAATTTAGGACGCTGTAACGGTGCAATCTCTATCAGAGAATATTACAATATCAAAGGGTTTTATGAAACAGAATTTAGGACGCTAAAACGGTGCAATCTCTATCAGAGAATATGACAATATCAAAGGCTTATATAAAACAGAATTTTGGACGCTAAAACGGTGCAATCTCTATCAAGGAATATTACAATATCAAAATGGGTTATAAAACAGAATTTAGGACACTAAAACGGTGCAATCTCTATCAGAGAATATTACAATATCAAAGGGTTTTATAAAACAGAATTTAGGACGCTAAAACAGTGCAATCTCTAACAGAGAATACTACAATATCAAAGGGTTTTATAAAACAGAATTTAGGACGCTAAAACGGTGCAATCTCTATCAGAGAATATTACAATATCAAAGTGTGTTATAAAACAGAATTTAGGACGCTAAAAACGTGCAATCCTTATCAGAGAATATTACAATATCAAAGGGTTTTATGAAGCAGAATTTAGGACGCTAAAACGGTGCAATCTCTATGAGAGAATATTACAATATCAAAGGGTTTTATGAAGCAGAATTTAGGACGCTAAAACGGTGCAATCTCTATGAGAGAATATTACAATATTAAAGGGTTTTATAAAACAGAATTTAGGACGCTAAAACGGTGCAATCTCAATCAGAGAATATTACAATATAAAACAGTTTATAAAACAGAATTTAGGACGCTGTAACGGTGCAATCTCTATCAGAGAATATTACAATATCAAAGGGTATTATAAAACAGAATTTAGGACGCTAAAACGGTGCAATCTCTATCAGAGAATATGACAATATCAAAGGGTTTTATAAAACAGAATTTAGGACGCTAAAACGGTGCAATCTCTATCAGAGAATATTACAATATCAAAGGGTTTTATAAAACAGAATTCAGGACGCTAGAACGGTGCAATCTCTATCAGAGAATTTTACAATATAAAAGGGTTTAATAAAACAGAATTGAAGACGCTAAAACGGTGCAATCTCTATCAGAGAATATGACAATATCAAAGGGTTTTATAAAACAGAATTTAAGACGCTAAAACGGTGCAATCTCTATTAGAGAATATAACAATATCAAAGGGTTTTATAAAACAGTATTTAGGACGCTAAAACGGCGCAATCTCTATCAGAGAATATGACAGTATCAAAGGCTTATTACAAACAGAATTTAGGACGCTAAAACGGTGCAATCTCTATCAGAGAATATTACAATATCCAAGGTGGTTATAAAAAAGAATTAAGGACACTAAAACGGTGTAATCTCTATCAGAGAATATTACAATATCAAAGGGTTTTATAAAACAGAATTCAGGATGCTAAAACGGTGCAATCTCTATCAGAGAATATTACAATATCAAAGGGTTTATAAAACAGAATTTAGGACGCTAAAACGGTGCAATTTCTATCACAGAATATGACAATATAAAAGGGTTTTATAAAACAGAATTTAGGACGTTAAAACAGTGCAATCTCTATCAGAGAATATAACAATATCTAAAGGGTTTATAAAACAGAATTTAGGACGCGTAAACGGTGCAATCTCTATCAGAGAATATTACAATATCAAAGGGTTTTATAAAACAGAATTTAGGACGCTAAAACGGTGCAATCCCTATCTGAGACTATTACAATATCAAAGGGTTTTATAAAACAGAATTTAGGACGCCAAAACGGTGCAATCTCTATCAGAGAATATTACAATATAAAAGGGTTTTATAAAACAGAATTTAGGACGCTAAAACGGTGCAATCTCTATCAGAGAATATTACAATATCAAAGGGTTTTATAAAACAGAACTTAGGACGCTAAAACGGTGCAATCTCAATCAGAGAATATTACAATATAAAAGGGTTTATAAAACAGAACTTAGGACGCTAAACGGTGCAATCTCTATCAGAGAATATTACAATATCAAAGGGTTTTATAAAACAGAATTTAGGACGCTAAAACGGTGCAATCTCTATCAGAGAATATTACAATATCAAAGGGTTTTATAAAACAGAACTTAGGACGCTAAAACAGTGCAATCTCAATCAGAGAATATTACAATATAAAACAGTTTATAAAACAGAATTTAGGACGCTGTAACGGTGCAATCTCTATCAGAGAATATTACAATATCAAAGGGTTTTATGAAACAGAATTTAGGACGCTAAAACGGTGCAATCTCTATCAGAGAATATGACAATATCAAAGGCTTATATAAAACAGAATTTTGGACGCTAAAACGGTGCAATCTCTATCAAGGAATATTACAATATCAAAATGGGTTATAAAACAGAATTTAGGACACTAAAACGGTGCAATCTCTATCAGAGAATATTACAATATCAAAGGGTTTTATAAAACAGAATTTAGGACGCTAAAACGGTGCAATCTCTAACAGAGAATACTACAATATCAAAGGGTTTTATAAAACAGAATTTAGGACGCTAAAACGGTGCAATCTCTATCAGAGAATATTACAATATCAAAGTGTGTTATAAAACAGAATTTAGGACGCTAAAACGGTGCAATCCTTATCAGAGAATATTACAATATCAAAGGGTTTTATGAAGCAGAATTTAGGACGCTAAAACGGTGCAATCTCTATGAGAGAATATTACAATATCAAAGGGTTTTATAAAACAGAATTTAGGACGCTAAAACGGTGCAATCTCAATCAGAGAATATTACAATATAAAACAGTTTATAAAACAGAATTTAGGACGCTGTAACGGTGCAATCTCTATCAGAGAATATGACAATATCAAAGGGTTTTATAAAACAGAATTTAGGACGCTAAAACGGTGCAATCTCTATCAGAGAATATTACAATATCAAAGGGTATAATAAAACAGAATTTAGGACGCTAAAACGGTGCAATCTCTATCAGAGAATATTACAATATCAAAGGGTTTTATAAAACAGAATTTAGGACGCTAGAACGGTGCAATCTCTATCAGAGAATATTACAATATAAAAGGGTTTTATAAAACAGAATTTAAGACGCTAAAACGGTGCAATCTCTATTAGAGAATATAACAATATCAAAGGGTTTTATAAAACAGAATTTAGGACGCTAAAACGGTGCAATCTCTATCAGAGAATATTACAATATCAAAGGGTTTATAAAACAGAATTTAGGACGCTAAAACGGTGCAATTTCTATCAGAGAATATGACAATATAAAAGGGTTTTAGAAAACAGAATTTAGGACGTTAAAACAGTGCAATCTCTATCAGAGAATATAACAATATCTAAGGGTTTATAAAACAGAATTTAGGACGCTAAAACAGTGCAATCTCTATCAGAGAATACTACAATATCAAAGGGTTTTATAAAACAGAATTAAGGACGCTAAAACGGTGCAATCTCTATCAGAGAATGTTATAATATCAAAGTGTGTTATAAAACAGAATTTAGGACGCTAAAACGGTGCAATCTCTGAGAGAATATTACAATATAAAAGAGTTTTATAAAACAGAATTTGGGACGCTAAAACGGTGCAATCCCTATCTGAGACTATTACAATATCAAAGGGTTTTATAAAACAGAATTTAGGACGCTAAAACGGTGCAACATCTATCAGAGAATATTACAATATCAAAGGGTTTTATAAAACAGGATTTAGGACGCTAAAACGGTGCAATCTCTATCAGAGAATATTACAATATCAAAGGCTTATATAAAACAGAATTACGGACGCTAAAACGGTGCAATCTCTATCAGAGAATATTACAATATCAAAGAGTTTTATAAAACAGAATTAAGGAAGCTAAAACGGTGCAATCTCATTCAGAGAATAGTACAATATCAAAGGGTTTTATAAAACAGAATTTAGGACGCTAAACGGTGTAATCTCTATCAGAGAATATTACAATATCAAAGGGTATAATAAAACAGAATTTAGGACGCTAAAACGGTGCAATCTGTATCAGAGAATATTACAATATCAAAGGGTTTTATAAAACAGAATTTAGGACGCTAGAACGGTGCAATCTCTATCAGAGAATATTACAATATAAAAGGGTTTTATAAAACAGAATTGAAGACGCTAAAACGGTGCAATCTCTATCAGAGAATATGCCAATATCAAAGGGTTTTATAAAACAGAATTTAAGACGCTAAAACGGTGCAATCTCTATTAGAGAATATAACAATATTATAGGGTTTTATAAAACAGTATTTATGACGCTAAAACGGTGCAATCTCTATCAGAGAATATGACACTATAAAAGGCTTATGAGAAACAGAATTTAGGACGCTAAAACGGTGCAATCTCTATCAGAGAATATTACAATATCCAAGGTGGTTATAAAAAAGAATTAAGGACACTAAAACGGTCTAATTTCGATCAGAGAATATTACAATATCAAAGGGTTTTATAAAACAGAATTTAGGATGCTAAAACGGGGAAATCTCTATCAGAGAATATTACAATATCAAAGGGTTTATAAAACAGAATTTAGGACGCTAAAACGGTGCAATTTCTATCAGAGAATATTACAATATAAAAGGGTTTTATAAAACAGAATTTAGGACGTTAAAACAGTGCAATCTCTATCAGAGAATATAACAATATCTAAAGGGTTTATAAAACAGAATTTAGGACGCGTAAACGGTGCAATCTCTATCAGAGAATATTACAATATCAAAGGGTTTTATAAAACAGAATTTAGGACGCTAAAACGGTGCAATCTCTATGAGAGAATATTACAATATCAAAAAGTTTTATAAAACAGAATTTAGGACGCTAAAACGGTGCAATCCTTATCTGAGACTATTACAATATCAAAGGGTTTTATAAAACAGAATTTAGGACGCTAAAACGGTGCCATCTCTATCAGAAAATATCACAATATCAAAGGGTTTCATGAAACAGAATTTAGGACGCTAAACGGTGCAATCTCTATCAGAGAATATTACAATATCAAAGGGTTTTATAAAACAGAATTTAGGACGCTAAAACGGTGCAATCTCTATCAGAGAATATTATAATATCAAAAGGTTTTATAAAACAGAATTTAGGACGCTAAAACGGTGCAATCTCAATCAGAGAATATTACAATATAAAACAGTTTATAAAACAGAATTTAGGACGCTGTAACAGTGCAATCTCTATCAGAGAATATTACAATATCAAAGGGTTTTATAAAACAGAATTTAGGACGCTAAAACGGTGCAATCTCTATCAGAGAATATGACAATATCAAAGGCTTATATAAAACAGAATTTAGGACACTAAAACTGTGCAATCTCTATCAGAGAATATTACAATATCAAAGGGTTTTATAAAACAGAATTTAGGACGCTAAAACGGTGCAATCTCTATCAGAGAATACTACAATATCAAAGGGTTTTATAAAACAGAATTTCGGACGCTAAAACGGTGCAATCTCTATCAGAGAATATTACAATATCAAAGTGTGTTATAAAACAGAATTTAGGACGCTAAAACTGTGCAATCCTTATCAGAGAATATTACAATATCAAAGGGTTTTATGAAGCAGAATTTAGGACGCTAAAACGGTGCAATCTCTATGAGAGAATATTACAATATCAAAGGGTTTTATAAAACAGAATTTAGGACGCTAAAACGGTACAATCTCTATCAGAGAATATTACAATATCAAAGGGTTTATAAAACAGAATTTAGGACGCTAAAACGGTGCAATCTTTATCAGAGAATATTACTATATCAAAGGGTTTTATGAAGCAAAATTTATGACTCTAAAACGGTGCAATCTCTATCAGAGAATATTACAATATCAAAGGGTTTTATAAAACAGAATTTAGGACGCTAAAACGGTGCAATCTCTATCAGAGAATATTACAATATAAAAGGGTTTCATGAAACAGAATTTAGGACGCTAAACGGTGCAATCTCTGTCAGAGAATATTACAATATAAAAGGGTGTATTAAACAGAATTAGAGGACGCTAAAACGGTGCAATCTCTATCAGAGAATATTACAATATCAAAGGGTTTTATAATACAGAATTTAAGACGCTAAAACGGTGCAATCTCTATCAGAGAATATTACAATATAAAAGGGTTTTATAAAACAGAATTAAGGACGCTAAAACGGTGCAATCTCTATCAGAGAATATTACAATATAAAAGGGTTTGATAAAACAGAACTTAGGACGCTAAAACGGTGCAATATCAATCAGAGAATATTATAATATAAAACAGTATATAAAACAGAATTTAGGACGCTATAACGGTGCAATCTCTATCAGAGAATATTACAATATCAAAGGGTTTTATAAAACAGAATTTAGGATGCTAAAACGGTGCAATCTCTATCAGAGAATACGACAATATCAAAGGCTTATATAAAACAGAATTTCGGACGCTAAAACGGTGCAATCTCTATCAGAGAATATGACAATATCAAAGGCTTATATAAAACAGAATTTAGGACACTAAAACTGTGCAATCTCTATCAGAGAATATTACAATATCAAAGGGTTTTATAAAACAGAATTTAGGACGCTAAAACGGTGCAATCTCTATCAGAGAATACTACAATATCAAAGGGTTTTATAAAACAGAATTTAGGACGCTAAAACGGTGCAATCTCTATCAGAGAATATTACAATATCAAAGTGTGTTATAAAACAGAATTTAGGACGCTAAAACTGTGCAATCCTTATCAGAGAATATTACAATATCAAAGGGTTTTATGAAGCAGAATTTAGGACGCTAAAACGGTGCAATCTCTATGAGAGAATATTACAATATCAAAGGGTTTTATAAAACAGAATTTAGGACGCTAAAACGGTACAATCTCTATCAGAGAATATTACAATATCAAAGGGTTTTATAAAACAGAATTTAGGACGCTAAAACGGTGCAATCTTTATCAGAGAATATTACTATATCAAAGGGTTTTATGAAGCAAAATTTACGACTCTAAAACAGTGCAATCTCTATCAGAGAATATTACAATATCAAAGGGTTTTATAAAACAGAATTTAGGACGCTAAAACGGTGCAATCTCTATCAGAGAATATTACAATATAAAAGGGTTTCATGAAACAGAATTTAGGACGCTAAACGGTGCAATCTCTATCAGAGAATATTACAATATAAAAGGGTGTATTAAACAGAATTAGAGGACGCTAAAACGGTGCAATCTCTATCAGAGAATATTACAATATCAAAGGGTTTTATAATACAGAATTTAAGACGCTAAAACGGTGCAATCTCTATCAGAGAATATTACAATATCAAAGGGTTTTATAAAACAGAATTAAGGACGCTAAAACAGTGCAATCTCTATCAGAGAATATTACAATATAAAAGGGTTTGATAAAACAGAACTTAGGACGCTAAAACGGTGCAATATCAATCAGAGAATATTATAATATAAAACAGTATATAAAACAGAATTTAGGACGCTATAACGGTGCAATCTCTATCAGAGAATATTACAATATCAAAGGGTTTTATAAAACAGAATTTAGGATGCTAAAACGGTGCAATCTCTATCAGAGAATACGACAATATCAAAGGCTTATATAAAACAGAATTTTGGACGCTAAAACGGTGCAATCTCTATCAGAGAATATTACAATATCAAAGGGGGTTATAAAACAGTATTTAGGACACTACAACGGTGCAATCTCTATCAGAGAATATTACAATATCAAAGGGTTTTATAAAACAGAATTTAGGACGCTAAAACGGTGCAATCTCTATGAGAGAATATTACAATATCAAAGGGTTTTATAAAACAGAATTTAGGACGCTAAAACGGTGCAATCTTTATCAGAGAACATTACAATATCAAAGGGTTTTATGAAGCAGAATTTAGGACGCTAAAACGGTGCAATCTCTATCAGAGAATATTACCATATCAAAGGGTTTTATGAAGCAAAATTTAGGACGCTAAAACGGTGCAATCTCTATCCGACAATATTACAATATCAAAGGGTTTTATAAAACAGAACTTAGGACGCTAAAACGGTGCAATCTCAATCAGAGAATATTACAATATAAAACAGTTTATAAAACAGAATTTAGGACGCTAAAACGGTGCAATCTCTATCAGAGAATATTACAATATCAAAGGGTTTTATAAAACAGAACTTAGGACGCTAAAACGGTGCAATCTCAATCAGAGAATATTACAATATAAAACAGTTTATAAAACAGAATTTAGGACGCTGTAACGGTGCAATCTCTATCAGAGAATATTACAATATAAAAGGGTTTTATAAAACAGAATTTAAGACGCTAAAACGGTGCAATCTCTATCAGAGAATATGATAATATTAAAGGCTTATATAAAACAGAATTTTGGACGCTAAAACGGTGCAATCTCTATCAGAGAATATTACAATATCAAAGGGTTTTATAAAACAGAATTTAGGACGCTAAAACGGTGCAATTTTTATCAGAGAATATTACTATATCAAAGGGTTTTATGAAGCAAAATTTAGGACTCTAAAACGGTGCAATCTCTATCAGAGTATATTACAATATCAAAGGGTTTTATAAAACAGAATTTAGGACGCTAAAACGGTGCAATCTCTATCAGAGAATATTACAATATCAAAGGGTTTTATAAAACAGTACTAAGGACGCTAAAACGGTGCAATCTCAATCAGAGAATATTACAATATCAAAGGGTTTTATAAAACATAACTTAGGACGCTAAAACGGTGCAATCTCAATCAGAGAATATTACAATATAAAACAGTTTATAAAACAGAATTTAGGACGCTGTAACGGTGCAATCTCTATCAGAGAATATTACAATATCAAAGGGTTTTATAAAACAGAATTTAGGACGCTAAAACGGTGCAATCTCTATCAGAGAATAGTACAATATCAAAGGCTTATATAAAACAGACTTTTGGACGCTAAAACGGTGCAATCTCTATCAGAGAATATTACAATATCAAAGGGGGTTATACAACAGAATTTAGGACACATAAACGGTGCAATCTCTATCAGAGGATATTTCAATATCAAAGGGTTTTATAAAACAGAATTTAGGACGCTAAAACGGTGCAATCTCTATCAGAGAATACTACAATATCAAAGGGTTTTATAAAACAGAATTTAGGACGCTAAAACGGTGCAATCTCTATCAGAGAATATTACAATATCAAAGTGTGTTATAAAACAGAATTTAGGACGCTAAAACGGTGCAATCTTTATCAGAGAATATTACAATATCAAAGGGTTTAAGAAGCAGAATTTAGGACGCTAAAACGGTGCAATCTCTATCAGAGTATATTACAATATCAAAGGGTTTTATAAAACAGAATTTAGGACGCTAAAACGGTGCAATCCCTATCAGAGAATATTACAATATCAAAGGGTTTTATAAAACAGTACTTAGGACGCTAAAACGGTGCAATCTCAATCAGAGAATATTACAATATAAAACAGTTTATAAAACAGCATTTAGGACGCTGTAAAAGTGCAATCTCTATCAGAGAATATTACAATATCAAAGGGTTTTATAAAACAGAATTTAAAACGCTAAAACGGTGCAATCTCTATCAGAGAATATGACAATATCAAAGGCTTATATAAAACAGAATTTAGAACGCTAAAACGGTGCAATCTCTATCAGAGAATATTACAATATGAAAGGGGGTTATAAAACAGAATTTAGGACACTAAAACGGTGCAATCTCTTTCAGAGAATATTACAATATGAAAGGGTTTTATAAAACAGAATTTAGGACACTAAAACGGTGCAATCTCTATCAGAGAATATTACAATATCAAAGGGTTTTATAAAACAGAATTTAGGACGCTAAAACGGTGCAAACTCTATCAGAGAATATTACAATATCAAAGGGTTTTATTAAACAGAATTTAGGACGCTAAAACGGTGCAATCTCTATCAGAGAATATTACAATATCAAAGGGTTTTATAAAACAGAACTTAGGACGCTAAAACGGTGCAATCTCTATCAGAGAATGTTACAATATAAAAGGGTTTATAAAACAGAATTTAGGACGCTAAAACGGTGCAATCTCTATCAGAGAATATTACAATATTAAAGGGTTTTATAAAACAGAATTTAGAACGCTAAAACGGTGCAATCTCTATCAGAGAATATGACAATATCAAAGGCTTATATAAAACAGAATTCAGAGCGCTAAAACGGTGCAATCTCTTTCAGAGAATATTACAATATCAAAGGGTTTTATACAACAGTATTTAGCACGCTGAAACGGTGCAATCTCTATCTGAGAATATTACAATATCAAAGGGTTTTATAAAACAGAATTTAGGACGCTAAACGGTGTAATCTCTATCAGAGAATATTACAATATCAAAGGGTTTTATTAAACAGAATTTAGGACGCTAAAACGGTGCAATCTCTATCAGAGAATATTACAATGTCAAAGGGTATAATAAAACAGAATGTAGGACGCTAAAACGGTGCAATCTCTATCAGAGAATATTACAATATCAAAGGGTTTTATAAAACAGAATTTAGGACGCTAGAACGGTGCAATCTCTATCAGAGAATATTACAATATAAAAGGGTTTTATAAAACAGAATTTCAGACGCTAAAACGGTGCAATCTCTATCAGAGAATATGACAGTATCAAAGGGTTTTATAAAACAGAATTTAGGACGCTAGAACGGTTCAATCTCTATCAGAGAATATTACAATATAAAAGGGTTTTATAAAACAGAATTTAAGACGCTAAAAGGGTGCAATCTCTATCAGAGAATATTACAATATCAAAGGGTTTTATAAAACAGAATTTAAGACGCTAAAACGGTGCAATCTCTATTAGAGAATATAACAATATCAAAGGGTTTTATAAAACAGTATTTAGGACGCTAAAACGGTGCACTCTCTATCAGAGAATATTACAATATTATAGGGTTTTATAAAAAAAAATTTAGGACGCTAAAACGGTGCAATTTCTATCAGAGAATATGACAATATCAAAGGCTTATTCAAAACAGAATTTAGGAGTCTAAAACGGTGCAATCTCTATTAGAGAATATAACAATATCAAAGGGTTTTATAAAACAGTATTTAGGACGCTAAAACGGTGCACTCTCTATCAGAGAATATTACAATATTATAGGGTTTTATAAAAAAAAATTTAGGACGCTAAAACGGTGCAATCTCTATCAGAGAATATTACAATATCCAAGGTGGTTATGAAAAGAATTAAGGACACTAAAACGGTCCAATCTCTATCAGAGAATATTACAATATCAAAGGGTTTTATAAAACAGAATTTAGGACGCTAAAACGGTGCAATCTGTATCAGAGAATATTACAATATAAAAGGGTTTATAAAACAGAATTTAGGACGCTAAAACGGTGCAATTTCTATCAGAATATATGACAATATAAAAGGGTTTTATAAAACAGAATTTAGGACGTTAAAACAGTGCAATCTCTATCAGAGAATATAACAATATCTAAAGGGTTTATAAAACAGAATTAAGGACGCTTAAACGGTGCAATCTCTATCAGAGAATATTATAATATCAAAGGGTTTTATAAAACAGAATTTAGGACGCTAAAACGGTGCAATCTCTATGAGAGAATATTACAATATCAAAGGGTTTTATAAAACAGAATTTAGGACGCTAAAACGGTGCAATCCATATCTAAGACTATTACAATATCAAAGGGTTTTATAAAACAGAATTTAGGACGCTAAAACGGTGCAATCTCTATCAGAGAATATTACAATATCAAAGGGTTTCATGAAACAGAATTTAAGTCGCTAAACGGTGCAATCTCTATCAGAGAATATTACAATATCAAAGGTTTTTATAAAACAGAATAAGAGGACGCTAAAACGGTGCAATCTCTATCAGAGAATATTACAATATCAAAGGGTTTTATAATACAGAATTTAAGACGCTAAAACGGTGCAATCTCTATCAGAGAATATTACAATATCAAAGGGTTTTATAAAACAGAATTTAGGACGCTAAAACGGTGCAATCTCTATCAGAGAATACTACAATATAAAAGGGTTTTATAAAACAGAATTTAGGACGCGAAAACGCTGCAATCTCTATCAGAGAATATTACAATATCAAAGTGTGTTATAAAACAGAATTTAGGACGCTAAAACGGTGCAATCTTTATCAGAGAATATTACAATATCAAAGGGTTTTATGAAGCAGAATTTAGGACGCTAAAACGGTGCAATCTCTATGAGAGAATATTACAATATCAAAGGGTTTTATAAAACAGAATTTAGGACGCTAAAACGGTGCAATTTCTATGAGAGAATATTACAATATCAAAGGGTTTTATAAAACAGAATTTAGGACGCTAAAACGGTGCAATCCCTATCTGAGACTATTACAATATCAAAGGGTTTTATAAAACAGAATTTAGGACGCTAAAACGGTGCAATCTCTATCAGAGAATATCACAATATCTAAGGGTTTATAAAACAGAATTTAGGACGCTAAAACGGTGCAATCTCTATCAGAGACTATTACAATACCCAAGGGTTTTATAAAACAGAATTTAGGACGCTAAAACGGTGCAATCTCTATCAGAGAATGTTATAATATCAAAGGGTTTTATAAAACAGGATTTAGGACGGTAAAACGGTGCAATCTCTATCAGAGAATATCAAAGCGTTTTATAATATTACAGAGAATATTACAATATCAAAGGGTTTTATGAAGCAGAATTTAGGACGCTAAAACGGTGCAATCTTTATCAGAGAATATTACTATATAAAAGGGTTTTATGAAGCAAAATTTAGGACTCTAAAACGGTGCAATCTCTATCAGAGAATATTACAATATAAAAGGGTTTTATAAAACAGAATTTAGGACGCTAAAACGGTGCAACATCTATCAGAGAATATTACAATATCAAAGGGTTTTATAAAACAGAATTTAGGACGCTAAAACGGTGCAATCTCTATCAGAGAATATTACAATATCAAAGGGTTTTATAAAACAGAACTTAGGACGCTAAAACGGTGCAATCTCTATCAGAGAATATTACAATATAAAAGGGTTTTATAAAACAGAATTAGAGGACGCTAAAACGGTGCAATCTCTATCAGAGAATATTACAATATCAAAGGGTTTAATAATACAGAATTTAAGACGCTAAAACGGTGCAATCTCTATCAGAGAATATTACAATATCAAAGGGTTTTATAAAACAGAACTTAGGACGCTAAAACGGTGCAATCTCAATCAGAGAATATTACAATATAAAACAGTTTATAAAACAGAATTTAGGACGCTGTAACGGTGCAATCTCTATCAGAGAATATTACAATATCAAAGGGTTTTATAAAACAGAATTTAGGACGCTAAAACGGTGCAATCTCTATCAGAGAATAGTACAATATCAAAGGCTTATATAAAACAGACTTTTGGACGCTAAAACGGTGCAATCTCTATCAGAGAATATTACAATATCAAAGGGGGTTATACAACAGAATTTAGGACACATAAACGGTGCAATCTCTATCAGAGAATATTACAATATCAAAGGGTTTTATAAAACAGAATTTAGGACGCTAAAACGGTGCAATCTCTATCAGAGAATACTACAATATCAAAGGGTTTTATAAAACAGAATTTAGGACGCTAAAACGGTGCAATCTCTATCAGAGAATATTACAATATCAAAGTGTGTTATAAAACAGAATTTAGGACGCTAAAACGGTGCAATCTTTATCAGAGAATATTACAATATCAAAGGGTTTATGAAGCAGAATTTAGGACGCTAAAACGGTGCAATCTCTATGAGAGAATATTACAATATCAAAGGGTTTTATAAAACAGAATTTAGGACGCTAAAACGGTGCAATCTCTATCAGAGAATATTACAATATCAAAGGGTTTTATCAAACAGAATTTAGGACGCTAAAACGGTGCAATCTTTATCAGAGAATATTACTATATCAAAGGGTTTTATGAAGCAAAATCTAGGACTCTAAAACGGTGCAATCTCTATCAGAGAATATTACAATATCAAAGGGTTTTATAAAACAGAATTTACGACGCTAAAACGGTGCAATCTCTATCAGAGAATATTACAATATCAAAGGGTTTTATAAAACAGAACTTAGGACGCTAAAACGGTGCAATCTCAATCAGAGAATATTACAATATAAAACAGTTTATAAAACAGAATTTAGAACGCTAAAACGGTGCAATCTCTATCAGAGAATATTACAATATCAAAGGGTTTTATAAAACAGAACTTAGGACGCTAAAACGGTGCAATCTCAATCAGAGAATATTACAATATAAAACAGTTTATAAAACAGAATTTAGGACGCTGTAACGGTGCAATCTCTATCAGAGAATATGACAATATTAAAGGCTTATATAAAACGGAATTTTGGACGCTAAAACGGTGCAATCTCTATCAGAGAATATTACAATATAAAAGGGGGTTATAAAACAGAATTTAGGACACTAAAACGGTGCAATCTCTATCAGAGAATACTACAATATCAAAGGGTTTTATAAAACAGAATTTAGGACGCTAAAACGGTGCAATCTCTGTCAGAGAATATTACAATATCAAAGGTTTGTATGAAGCAGAATTTAGGACGCTAAAACGGTGCAATCTTTATCAGACAATATTACAATATCAAAGGTTTGTATGAAGCAGAATTTAGGACGCTAAAACGGTGCAATCTTTATCAGAGAATATTACAATATATAAGGGTTGTATGAAGCAGAATTTAGGACGCTAAAACGGTGCAATCTTTATCAGAGAATATTACAATATCAAAGGGTTTTATTAAACAGAATTTAGGACGCTAAAACGGTGCAATCTCTATCAGAGAATATTACAATATCAAAGGGTTTTATAAAACAGAATTTTAGACGCTAAAACGGTGCAATCTTTATCAGAGAATATTACTATATCAAAGGGTTTTATGAAGCAAAATTTAGGACTCTAAAACGGTGCAATCTCTATCAGAGAATATTACAATATCAAAGGGTTTTATAAAACAGAATTTAAAACGCTAAAACGGTGCAACATCTATCAGAGAATATTACAATATCAAAGGGTTTTATAAAACAGAATTTAAAACGCTAAAACGGTGCAACATCTATCAGAGAATATTACAATATCAAAGGGTTTTATAAAACAGAATTTAGGACGCTAAAACGGTGCAATCTCTATCAGAGAATATTACAATATCAAAGGGTTTTATAAAACAGTATTTAGGACGCTAAAACAGTGCAATCTCTATCAGAGAATATTACAATATCAAAGGGTTTTATAAAACAGTATTTAGGACGCTAAAACGGTGCAATCTCTATCAGAGAATATTACAATATCAAAGGGTTTTATAAAACAGAATTTAGGACGCTAAAACGGTGCAATCTCTATCAGAGAATATTACAATATCAAAAGGTTTTATAAAACAGAACTTAGGACGCTAAAACTATGCAATCTCAATCAGAGAATATTACAATATAAAAGGGTTTATAAAACAGAATTTAGGACGCTAAAACGGTGCAATCTCTATCAGAGAATATTACAATATTAAAGGGTTTTATAAAACAGAATTTAGGACGCTAAAACGGTGCAATCTCTATCAGAGAATATGACAATATCAAAGGCTTATATAAAACAGAATTCAGAGCGCTGAAACGGTGCAATCTCTATCAGAGAATATTACAATATCAAAGGGTTTTATAAAACAGAATTAAAAACGCTAAAACGGTGCAACATCTATCAGAGAATATTACAATATCAAAGGGTTTTATAAAACAGAATTTAAAACGCTAAAACGGTGCAACATCTATCAGAGAATATTACAATATCAAAGTGTTTTATAAAACATGATTTAGGACGCTAAAACGGTGCAATCTCTATCAGAGAATATTACAATATCAAAGGGTTTTATAAAACAGAATTTACGACGCTAAAACGGTGCAATCTCTATCAGAGAATATTACAATATCAAAGGGTTTTATAAAACAGAATTTAGGACGCTAAAACGGTGCAATCTCTATCAGAGAATATTACAATATCAAAAGGTTATATAAAACAGAACTTAGGACGCTAAAACTATGCAATCTCAATCAGAGAATATTACAATATAAAAGGGTTTATAAAACAGAATTTAGGACGCTAAAACGGTGCAATCTCTATCTGAGAATATTACAATATAAAAGGGTTTTATAAAATAGAATTAAGGACGCTAAAACGGTGCAATCTCTATCAGAGAATAGTACAATATCAAAGGGTTTTATAAAACAGAATTTAGGACGCTAAACGGTGTAATCTCTATCAGAGAATATTACAATATCAAAGGGTTTTAAAAAACAGAATTCAGGACGCTAAAACGGTGCAATCTCTATCACAGAATATGACAATATCAAAGTGTTTTATAAAACAGAATTTAGGACGCTAAAACGGTGCAATCTCTAGCAGAGAATATTACAATATCAAAGGGTTTTATAAAACAGAATTTAGGACGCGAGAACGGTGCAATCTCTATCAGAGAATATTACAATATAAAAGGGTTTTATAAAACAGAATTTAAGACGCTACAACGGTGCAATCTCTATCAGAGAATAGTACAATATCAAAGGGTTTTATAAAACAGAATTTAAGACGCTAAAACGGTGCAATCTCTATCAGAGAATATAACAATATCAAAGTGTTTTATAAAACAGTATTTAAGACGCTAAAACGGTGCAATCTCTATCAGAGATTTTTACAATATTATAGGGTTTTATAAAACAGAATTTAGGACGCTAAAACGGTGCAATCTCTATCAGAGAATATTACAATATCCAAGGGGGTTATAAAACAGAATTAAGGACACTAAAACGGTGCAATCTCTATCAGCGAATATTACAATATCAAAGGGTTTTATAAAACAGAATTTAGGACGCTAAACGGTGCAATCTGTATCAGAGAATATTACAATATCAAAGGGTTTATAAAACAGAATTTAGGACGCTAAAACGGTGCAATTTCTATCAGATAATATGACAATATAAAAGGGTTTTATAACACAGAATTTAGGACGTTAAACAGTGCAATCTCTATCAGAGAATATAACAATATCTAAGGGTTTATAAAACAGAATTTAGGACGCTAAAACGGTGCAATCTCTATCAGAGAATATTACAATACTAAAGGGTTTTATAAAACAGAATTTACGACGCTAAAACGGTGCAATCTCTATCAGAGAATATTATAATATTAAAAGGTTTTATAAAACAGAATTTAAGACGCTAAAACGGTGCAATCTCTATCAGAGAATATTACAACATCAAAGGTTTTTATAAAACAGAATTAGAGGACGCTAAAACGGTGCAATCTCTATCAGAGAATATTACAATATCAAAGGGTTTTATAATACAGAATTTAAGACGCTAAAACGGTCCAATCTCTAGCAGAGAATATTACAATATCAAAGGGTTTAATAAAACAGAATTTAGGACGCTAAAACGGTGCAATCTCTATCAGAGAATATTACAATATCAAAGGGTTTTATAAAACAGAATTTAGGACGTTAAAACGGTGCAATCTTTATCAGAGAATATTACTATATCAAAGGGTTTTATGAATCAAAATTTAGGACTCTAAAACGGTGCCATCTCTATCAGAGAATATTACAATATTAAAGGGTTTATAAAACAGAATTTAGGACGCTAAAACCGTGCAATCTCTATCAGAGAATATTACAATATCAAAGGGTTTTATAAAACAGAACTTAGGACGCTAAAACGGTGCAATCTCAATCAGAGAATATTACAATATAAAACAGTTTATAAAACAGAATTTAGGACGCTGTAACGGTGCAATCTCTATCAGAGAATATTACAATATAAAAGGGGGTTATAAAACAGAATTTAGGACACTAAAACGGTGCAATCTCTATCAGAGAATACTACAATATCAAAGGGTTTTATAAAACAGAATTTAGGACGCTAAAACGGTGCAATCTCTGTCAGAGAATATTACAATATCAAAGGGTTGTATGAAGCAGAATTTAGGACGCTAAAACGGTGCAATCTTTATCAGACAATATTACAATATCAAAGGTTTGTATGAAGCAGAATTTAGGACGCTAAAACGGTGCAATCTTTATCAGAGAATATTACAATATCAAAGGGTTGTATGAAGCAGAATTTAGGACGCTAAAACGGTGCAATCTCTTTCAGAGAATATTACAATATCAAAGGGTTTTATAAAACAGAATTTAGGACGCTAAAACGGTGCAATCTCTATCAGAGAATATTACAATATACAAGGGTTTTATAAAACAGAATTTTAGACGCTAAAACGGTGCAATCTTTATCAGAGAATATTACTATATCAAAGGGTTTTATGAAGCAAAATTTAGGACTCTAAAACGGTGCAATCTCTATCAGAGAATATTACAATATCAAAGGGTTTTATAAAACAGAATTTAAAACGCTAAAACGGTGCAACATCTATCAGAGAATATTACAATATCAAAGGGTTTTATAAAACAGAATTTAAAACGCTAAAACGGTGCAACATCTATCAGAGAATATTACAATATCAAAGGGTTTTATAAAACAGAATTTAGGACGCTAAAACGGTGCAATCTCTATCAGAGAATATTACAATATCAAAGGGTTTTATAAAACAGTATTTAGGACGCTAAAACGGTGCAATCTCTATCAGAGAATATTACAATATCAAAGGGTTTTATAAAACAGAATTTAGGACGCTAAAACGGTGCAATCTCTATCAGAGAATATTACAATATCAAAGGGTTTTATAAAACAGAATTTAGGACGCTAAAACGGTGCAATCTCTATCAGAGAATATTACAATATCAAAAGGTTTTATAAAACAGAACTTAGGACGCTAAAACTATGCAATCTCAATCAGAGAATATTACAATATAAAAGGGTTTATAAAACAGAATTTAGGACGCTAAAACGGTGCAATCTCTATCAGAGAATATTACAATATTAAAGGGTTTTATAAAACAGAATTACGGACGCTAAAACGGTGCAATCTCTATCAGAGAATATGACAATATCAAAGGCTTATATAAAACAGAATTCAGAGCGCTAAAACGGTGCAATCTCTATCAGAGAATATTACAATATCAAAGGGTTTTATAAAACAGAATTAAAAACGCTAAAACGGTGCAACATCTATCAGAGAATATTACAATATCAAAGGGTTTTATAAAACAGAATTTAAAACGCTAAAACGGTGCAACATCTATCAGAGAATATTACAATATCAAAGGGTTTTATAAAACATGATTTAGGACGCTAAAACGGTGCAATCTCTATCAGAGAATATTACAATATCAAAGGGTTTTATAAAACAGAATTTACGACGCTAAAACGGTGCCATCTCTATCAGAGAATATTACAATATCAAAGGGTTTTATAAAACAGAATTTAGGACGCTAAAACGGTGCAATCTCTATCAGAGAATATTACAATATCAAAAGGTTATATAAAACAGAACTTAGGACGCTAAAACTATGCAATCTCAATCAGAGAATATTACAATATAAAAGGGTTTATAAAATAGAATTTAGGACGCTAAAACGGTGCAATCTCTATCTGAGAATATTGCAATATAAAAGGGTTTTATAAAATAGAATTAAGGACGCTAAAACGGTGCAATCTCTATCAGAGAATAGTACAATATCAAAGGGTTTTATAAAACAGAATTTAGGACGCTAAACGGTGTTATCTCTATCAGAGAATATTACAATATCAAAGGGTTTTAAAAAACAGAATTTAGGACGCTAAAACGGTGCAATCTCTAGCAGAGAATATTACAATATCAAAGGGTTTTATAAAACAGAATTTAGGACGCTAGAACGGTGCAATCTCTATCAGAGAATATTACAATATAAAAGGGTTTTATAAAACAGAATTTAAGACGCTACAACGGTGCAATCTCTATCAGAGAATAGTACAATATCAAAGGGTTTTATAAAACAGAATTTAAGACGCTAAAACGGTGCAATCTCTATCAGAGAATATAACAATATCAAAGTGTTTTATAAAACAGTATTTAAGACGCTAAAACGGTGCAATCTCTATCAGAGATTTTTACAATATTATAGGGTTTTATAAAACAGAATTTAGGACGCTAAAACGGTGCAATCTCTATCAGAGAATATTACAATATCAAAGGGGGTTATAAAACAGAATTAAGGACACAAAAACGGTGCAATCTCTATCAGAGAATATTACAATATCAAAGGGTTTTATAAAACAGAATTTAGGACGCTAAACGGTGCAATCTGTATCAGAGAATATTACAATATCAAAGGGTTTATAAAACAGAATTTAGGACGCTAAAACGGTGCAATTTCTATGAGATAATATGACAATATAAAAGGGTTTTATAAAACAGAATTTAGGACGTTAAACAGTGCAATCTCTATCAGAGAATATAACAATATCTAAGGGTTTATAAAACAGAATTTAGGACGCTAAAACGGTGCAATCTCTATCAGAGAATATTACAATACTAAAGGGTTTTATAAAACAGAATTTAGGACGCTAAAACGGTGCAATCTCTATCAGAGAATATTATAATATTAAAAGGTTTTATAAAACAGAATTTAAGACGCTAAAACGGTGCAATCTCTATCAGAGAATATTACAACATCAAAGGTTTTTATAAAACAGAATTAGAGGACGCTAAAACGGTGCAATCTCTATCAGAGAATATTACAATATCAAAGGGTTTAATAATACAGAATTTAAGACGCTAAAACGGTCCAATCTCTAGCAGAGAATATTACAATATCAAAGGGTTTTATAAAACAGAATTTACGACGCTAAAACGGTGCAATCTCTATCAGAGAATATTACAATATCAAAGGGTTTTATAAAACAGAATTTAGGACGTTAAAACTATGCAATCTTTATCAGAGAATATTACTATATCAAAGGGTTTTATGAATCAAAATTTAGGACTCAAAATGGTGCCATCTCTATCAGAGAATATTACAATATTAAAGGGTTTATAAAACAGAATTTAGGACGCTAAAACGGTGCAATCTCTATCAGAGAATATTACAATATCAAAGGGTTTTATAAAACAGAACTTAGGACGCTAAAACGGTGCAATCTCAATCAGAGAATATTACAATATAAAACAGTTTATAAAACAGAATTTAGGACGCTAAAACGGTGCAATCTCTATCAGAGAATATTACAATATCAAAAGGTTTTATAAAACAGAACTTAGGACGCTAAAACTATGCAATCTCAATCAGAGAATATTACAATATAAAATGGTTTATAAAACAGAATTTAGGACGCTAAAACGGTGAAATCTCTAACAGAGAATATTACAATATTAAGGGGTTTTATAAAACAGAATTTAGGACGCCAAAACGGTGCAATCTCTATCAGAGAATATGACAATATCAAAGGCTTATATAAAACAGAATTCAGAGCGCTAAAACGGTGCAATCTCTATCAGAGAATATTACAATATCAAAGGGTTTTATAAAACAGAATTTAGGACGCTAAAACGGTGCAATCTTTATCAGAGAATATTACAATATCAAAGGGTTTTTAAAGCAGAATTTAGGACGCTAAAACGGTGCAATCTCTATCAGAGAATATTACAATATCAAAGGGTTTTATAAAACAGAATTTAGGACGCTAAAACGGTGCAATCTCTATCAGAGAATATTACAATATCAAAGGGTTTTATAAAACAGAATTTACGACGCTAAAACGGTGCAGCTTTATCAGAGAATATTACAATATCAAAGTGTTTTATAAAATAGAATTTAGGACGCTAAAACGGTGCAATCTTTATCAGAGAATATTACAATATCAAAGGGTTTTATAAAGCAGAATTTAGGACGCTAAAACGGTGCAATCTCTATCAGAGAATATTACAATATCAAAGGGTTTTATAAAACAGAACTTAGGACGCTAAAACGGTGCAATCTCAATCAGAGAATATTAAAATATGAAACAGTTTTTAAAACAGAACTTAGGACGCTAAAACGGTGCAATCTCTATCAGAGAATATTACAATATCCAAGGGAGGTATAAAACAGAATTAAGTACACTAAAACGGTGCAATCACTATCAGAGAATATTACAATATCAAAGGGTTTTATAAAACAGAATTTAAAACGCTAAAACGGTGCAACATCTATCAGAGAATATTACAATATCAAAGGGTTTTATAAAACAGAATTTAAAACGCTAAAACGGTGCAACATCTATCAGAGAATATTACAATATCAAAGGGTTTTATAAAACAGAATTTAGGACGCTAAAACGGTGCAATCTCTATCAGAGAATATTACAATTTCAAAGGGTTTTATAAAACAGTATTTAGGACGCTAAAACGGTGCAATCTCTATCAGAGAATATTACAATATCAAAGGGTTTTATAAAACAGAATTTAAAACGCTAAAACGGTGCAATCTCTATCAGAGAATATTACAATATCAAAGGGTTTTATAAAACAGAACTTAGGACGCTAAAACTATGCAATCTCAATCAGAGAATATTACAATATAAAAGGGTTTATAAAACAGAATTTAGGACGCTAAAACGGTGCAATCTCTATCAGAGAATATTACAATATTAAAGGGTTTTATAAAACAGAATTTAGGACGCTAAAACGGTGCAATCTCTATCAGAGAATATGACAATATCAAAGGCTTATATAAAACAGAATTCAGAGCGCTACAACGGTGCAATCTCTATCAGAGAATATTACAATATCAAAGGGTTTTATAAAACAGAATTAAAAACGCTAAAACGGTGCAACATCTATCAGAGAATATTACAATATCAAAGGGTTTTATAAAACAGAATTTAAAACGCTAAAACGGTGCAACATCTATCAGAGAATATTACAATATCAAAGGGTTTTATAAAACATGATTTAGGACGCTAAAACGGTGCAATCTCTATCAGAGAATATTACAATATCAAAGGGTTTTATAAAACAGAATTTACGACGCTAAAACGGTGCAATCTCTATCAGAGAATATTACAATATCAAAGGGTTTTATAAAACAGAATTTAGGACGCTAAAACGGAGCAAAATCTATCAGAGAATATTACAATATCAAAGGGTTTTATAAAACAGAATTGAGGACGCTAAAACGGTGCAATCTCTATCAGAGAATATTACAATATCAAAAGGTTATATAAAACAGAACTTAGGACGCTAAAACTATGCAATCTCAATCAGAGAATATTACAATATAAAAGGGTTTATAAAACAGAATTTAGGACGCTGAAACGGTGCAATCTCTATATGAGAATATTACAATATAAAAAGGGTTTTATAAAATAGAATTAAAAACGCTAAAACGGTGCAATCTCTATCAGAGAATAGTACAATATCAAAGGGTTTTATAAAACAGAATTTAGGACGCTAAACGGTGTAATCTCTATCAGAGAATATTACAATATCTAAGGGTTTTAAAAAACAGAATTAAGGACGCTAAAACGGTGCAATCTCTATCACAGAATATGACAATATCAAAGTGTTTTATAAAACAGAATTTAGGACGCTAAAACGGTGCAATCTCTAGCAGAGAATATTACAATATCAAAGGGTTTTATAAAACAGAATTTAGGACGCTAGAACGGTGCAATCTCTATCAGAGAATATTACAATATCCAAGGGGGTTATAAAACAGAATTAAGGACACTAAAACGGTGCAATCTCTATCAGAGAATATTACAATATCAAAGGGTTTTATAAAACAGAATTTAGGACGCTAAACGGTGCAATCTGTATCAGAGAATATTACAATATCAAAGGGTTTATAAAACAGAATTTAGGACGCTAAAACGGTGCAATTTCTATCAGATAATATGACAATATAAAAGGGTTTTATAAAACAGAATTTAGGATGTTAAACAGTGCAATCTCTATCAGAGAACATAACAATATCTAAGGGTTTATAAAACAGAATTTAGGACGCTAAAACGGTGCAATCTCTATCAGAGAATATTACAATACTAAAGGGTTTTATAAAACAGAATTTAGGACGCTAAAACGGTGCAATCTCTATCAGAGAATATTATAATATTAAAAGGTTTTATAAAAAAGAATTTAAGACGCTAAAACGGTGCAATCTCTATCAGAGAATATTACAATATCAAAGGTTTTTATAAAACAGAATTAGAGGACGCTAAAACGGTGCAATCTCTATCAGAGAATATTACAATATCAAAGGGTTTTATAATACAGAATTTAAGACGCTAAAACGGTGCAATCTCTAGCAGAGAATATTACAATATCAAAGGGTTTTATAAAACAGAATTTAGGACGCTAAAACGGTGCAATCTCTATCAGAGAATATTACAATATCAAAGGGTTTTATAAAACAGAATTTAGGACGTTAAAACGGTGCAATCTTTATCAGAGAATATTACTATATCAAAAGGTTTTATGAATCAAAATTTAGGACTCTAAAACGGTGCCATCTCTATCAGAGAATATTACAATATTAAAGGGTTTATAAAACAGAATTTAGGACGCTAAAACGGTGCAATCTCAATCAGAGAATATTACAATATAAAACAGTTTATAAAACAGAATTTAGGACGCTGTAACGGTGCAATCTCTATCAGAGAATATTACAATATCAAAGGGTTTTATAAAACAGAATTTAGGACGCAAAACGGTGCAATCTCTATCAGAGAATATGACAATATCAAAGGCTTATATAAAACAGAATTTTGGACGCTAAAACGGTGCAATCTCTATCAGAGAATATTACAATATCCAAGGTGGTTATAAAACAGAATTAAGGACACTAAAACGGTGCAATCTCTATCAGAGAATATTACAATATCAAAGGGTTTTATAAAATAGAATTTAGGACGTTAAACAGTGCAATCTCTATCAGAGAATATAACAATATCTAAGGGTTTATAAAACAGAATTTAGGACGCTAAAACGGTGCAATCTCTATCAGAGAATATTACAATATCAAAGTGTGTAATAAAACAGAATTTAGGACGCTAAAACGGTGCAATCTTTATCAGAGAATATTACAATATCCAAGGGGGTTATAAAACAGAATTAAGGACACTAAAACGGTGCAATCTCTATCAGAGAATATTACAATATCAAAGGGTTTTATAAAATAGAATTTAGGACGTTAAACAGTGCAATCTCTATCAGAGAATATAACAATATCTAAGGGTTTATAAAACAGAATTTAGGACGCGAAAACGGTGCAATCTCTATCAGAGAATATTCCAATACTAAAGGGTTTTATAAAACAGAATTTAGGACGCTAAAACGGTGCAATCTCTATCAGAGAATATGACAATATCAAAGGCTTATATAAAACAGAATTTTGGACGCTAAAACGGTGCAATCTCTATCAGAGAATATTACAATATCAAAGGGGGTTATAAAACAGAATTTAAGACACTAAAACGGTGCAATCTCTATCAGAGAATATTACAATATCAAAGGGTTTTATTAAACAGAATTGAGGACGCTAAAACGGTGCAATCTCTATCAGAGAATACTACAATATCAAAGGGTTTTATAAAACAGAATTTAGGACGCTAAAACGGTGCAATCTTTATCAGAGAATATTACAATATCAAAGTGTGTTATAAAACAGAATTTAGGACGCCAAAATTATGCAATCTCTATCAGAGAATATTACAATATCAAAGGGTTTTTAAAGCAGAATTTAGGACGCTAAAACGGTGCAATCTCTATCAGAGAATATTACAATATCAAAGGGTTTCATTAAACAGAATTTAGGACGCTAAAACGGTGCAATCTCTATCAGAGAATATTACAATATCAAAGGGTTTTATAAAACAGAATTTACTACGCTAAAACGGTGCAGCTTGATCAGAGAATATTACAATATCAAAGTGTTTTATAAAACAGAATTTAGGACGCTAAAACGGTGCAATCTTTATCAGAGAATATTACAATATCAAACGGTTTTATAAAGCAGAATTTAGGACGCTAAAACGGTGCAATCTCTATCAGAGAATATTACAATATCAAAGGGTTTTATAAAACAGAACTTAGGACGCTAAAACGGTGCAATCTCAATCAGAGAATATTACAATATAAAACAGTTTATAAAACAGAATTTAGGAATCTAAAACGGTGCAATCTCTATCAGAGAATATTACAATGTCAAAGGGGGTTATAAAACAGAATTAAGGACACTAAAACGGTGCAATATCTATCAGAAAATATTACAATATCAAAGGGTTTTATAAAACAGAATTCAGGACGCTAAAACGGTGCAATCTCTATCAGAGAATATTACAATTCTACAGGGTTACATGAAACAGAATTTAGGACGCTAAACGGTGCAATCTCTATCAGAGAATATTACAATATCAAAGGGTTCGATAAAACAGAATTTAGGACGCTAAAACGGTGCAACCCTTATCAGAGAATATTACAATATCAAAGGGTTTTATAAAACAGAATTTAGGACGCCAAAACGGTGCAATCTCTATCAGAGAATATTACAATATAAAAGGATTTTATAAAACAGAATTTAGGACGCTAGAACGGTGCAATCTTTATCAGAGAATATTACAATATAAAAGGGTTTTATAAAACAGAATTTAGGACGCTAAAACGGTGCAATCTCTATCAGAGAATATGACAATATCAAAGGGTTTTATAAAACAGAATTTAGGACGCTAAAACGGTGCAATCTCTATCAGAGAATATAACAATATCAAAGGGTTTTATAAAACAGAATTTAGGACGCTAAAACGGTGCAATCTCTGTCAGAGAATATTACAATATAAAAGGGTTTTATAAAACAGAATTTAGGACGCTAAAACGGTGCAATCTCTATCAGAGAATATTACAATATCAAAGGGTTTTATAAAACAGAATTTAGGACGCTAAAACGGTGCAATCTCTATCAGAGAATATATCAATATCAAAGGGTTTTATAAAACAGTATTTAGGACGCTAAAACGGTGCAATCTCTATCAGAGAATATTACAATATTATAGGGTTTTATAAAACAGAATTTAGGACGCTAAAACGGTGCAATCTCTATCAGAGAATATGACAATATCAAAGGCTTATTTCCAACAGAATTTAGGACGCTAAAACGGTGCAATCTCTATCAGAGAATATTACAATATCAAAGGGTTTTATAAAACAGAATTTAGGACGTTAAACAGTGCAATCTCTATCAGAGAATATAACAATATCTAAGGGTTTATAAAACAGAATTTAGGACGCGAAAACGGTGCAATCTCTATCAGAGAATATTCCAATACTAAAGGGTTTTATAAAACAGAATTTAGGACGCTAAAACGGTGCAATCTCTATCAGAGAATATTATAATATTAAAAGGTTTTATACACCAGAATTTAAGACGCTAAAACGGTGCAATCTCTATGAGAGAATATTACAATATCGAAAGTTTTTATAAAACAGAATTTAGGACGCTAAAACGGTGCAATCTTTATCTGAGACTATTACAATATCAAAGGGTTTTATAAAACAGAATTTAGGACGCTAAAACGGTGCAATCTCTATTAGAGAATATTACAATATCAAAGGGTTTCATGAAACAGAATTTAGGACGCTAAACGGTGCAATCTCTATCAGAGAATATTACAATATCAAACGGTTTTATAATACAGAATTTAAGACGCTAAAACGGTGCAATCTCTATCAGAGAATATTACCATATCAAAGGTTTTATAAAACAGAATTTAGGACGCTAAAACGGTGCAATCTCTATCAGAGAATATTACAATATCAAAGGGTTTTATAAAACAGAATTTAGGACGTTAAAACGGTGCAATCTTTATCAGAGAATATTACTATATCAAATGGTTTTATGAATCAAAACTTAGGACTCTAAAACGGTGCAATCTATATCAGAGAATATTACAATATCAAAGGGTTTTATAAAACAGAATTTAGGACGCTAAAACCGTGCAATCTCTATCAGGGAATATTACAATATCAAAGGGTTTTATAAAACAGAACTTAGGACGCTAAAACGGTGCAATCTCAATCAGAGAATATTACAATATAAAACAGTTTATAAAACAGAATTTAGGACGCTGTAACGGTGCAATCTCTATCAGAGAATATTACAATATCAAAGGGTTTTATAAAACAGAATTTAGGACGCTAAAACGGTGCAATCTCTATCAGAGAATATGACAATATCAAAGGCTTATATAAAACAGAATTTCGGACGCTAAAACGGTGCAATCTCTATCAGAGAATATTACAATATCAAAGGGGGTTATAAAACAGAATTTAGGACACTAAAACGGTGCAATCTCTATCAGAGAATATTACAATATCAAAGGGTTTTATTAAACAGAATTGAGGACGCTGAAACGGTGCAATCTCTATCAGAGAATACTACAATATCAAAGGGTTTTATAAAACAGAATTTAGGACGCTAAAACGGTGCAATCTCTATCAGAGAATAGTACAATATCAAAGTGTGTTATAAAACAGAATTTAGGACGCCAAAATTATGCAATCTCTATCAGAGAATATTACAATATCAAAGGGTTTTTAAAGCAGAATTTAGGACGCTAAAACGGTGCAATCTCTATCAGAGAATATTACAATATCAAAGGGTTTTATGAAACAGAATTTAGGACGCTAAAACGGTGCAATCTCTATCAGAGAATATTACAATATCAAAGGGTTTTATAAAACAGAATTTACTACGCTAAAACGGTGCAGCTTGATCAGAGAATATTACAATATCAAAGTGTTTTATAAAACAGAATTTAGGACGCTAAAACGGTGCAATCTTTATCAGAGAATATTACAATATCAAAGGGTTTTATAAAGCAGAATTTAGGACGCTAAAACGGTGCAATCTCTATCAGAGAATATTACAATATCAAAGGGTTTTATAAAACAGATCTTAGGACGCTAAAACGGTGCAATCTCAATCAGAGAATATTACAATATAAAACAGTTTATAAAACAGAATTTAGGAATCTAAAACGGTGCAATCTCTATCAGAGAATATTACAATGTCAAAGGGGGTTATAAAACAGAATTAAGGACACTAAAACGGTGCAATATCTATCAGAAAATATTACAATATCAAAGGGTTTTATAAAACAGAATTCAGGACGCTAAAACGGTGCAATCTCTATCAGAGAATATTACAATTCTAAAGGGTTTCATGAAACAGAATTTAGGACGCTAAACGGTGCAATCTCTATCAGAGAATATTACAATATCAAAGGGTTTGATAAAACAGAATTTAGGACGCTAAAACGGTGCAACCCTTATCAGAGAATATTACAATATCAAAGGGTTTTATAAAACAGAATTTAGGACGCCAAAACGGTGCAATCTCTATCAGAGAATATTACAATATCAAAGGATTTTATAAAACAGAATTTAGGACGCTAGAACGGTGCAATCTCTATCAGAGAATATTACAATATAAAAGGGTTTTATAAAGCAGAATTAAGGACGCTAAAACGGTGCAATTTCTATCAGAGAATATGACAATATCAAAAGGTTTTATAAAACAGAATTTAGGACGCTAAAACGGTGCAATCTCTATCAGAGAATATAACAATATCAAAGGGTTTTATAAAACAGTATTTAGGACGCTAAAACGGTGCAATCTCTATCAGAGAATATTACAATATTAAAGGGTTTATAAAACAGAATTTAGGACGCTAAAACGGTGCAATCTCTATCAGAGAATATGACAATATCAAAGGCTTATTTAAAACAGACTTTAGGACGCTAAAACGGTGCAATCTCTATCAGAGAATATTACAATATCCAAGGGGGTTATAAAACAGAATTAAGGACACTAAAACGGTGCAATCTCTATCAGAGAATATGACAATATCAAAGGGTTTTATAAAACAGAATTTAGGACGCTAAAACGGGGCAATCTGTATCAGAGAATATTACAATATCAAAAGGTTTTATAAAACAGAATTTAGGACGCTAAAACAGTGCAATTTCTATCAGAGAATATGACAATATAAATAGGTTTTATAAAACAGAATTTAGGACGTTAAAACAGTGCAATCTCTATCAGAGAATATAACAATATCTAAGGGTTTGTAAAACAGAATTTAGGACGCTAAAACGGTGCAATCTCTATCAGAGAATATTACAATACTAAAGGGTTTTATAAAACAGAATTTAGGACGCTAAAAAGGTGCAATCCCTATCAGAGAATATTATAATATCAAAGGGTTTTATAAAACAGAATTTAAGACACTAAAACGGTGCAATCTTTATCAGAGAATATTACAATATCAAAGGGTTTTTAAAGCAGAATTTAGGACGCTAAAACGGTGCAATCTCTATCAGAGAATATTACAATATCAAAGGGTTTTATGAAACAGAATTTAGGACGCTAAAACGGTGCAATCTCTATCAGAGAATATTACAATATCAAAGGGTTTTATAAAACAGAATTTACGACGCTAAAACGGTGCAGCTTTATCAGAGAATATTACAATATCAAAGTGTTTTATAAAACAGAATTTAGGACGCTAAAACTGTGCAGTCTTTATCAGAGAATATTACAATATCAAACGGTTTTATAAAACAGAATTTAGGACACTAAAACGGTGCTATCTCTATCAGAGAATATTACAATATCAAACGGTTTTATAAAACAGAACTTAGGACGCTAAAACGGTGCAATCTACATCAGAGAATATTACAATATAAAACAGTTTATAAAACAGAATTTAGGAATCTAAAACGGTGCAATCTCTATCAGAGAATATTACAATGTCAAAGGGGGTTATAAAACAGAATTTAGGACACTTACACGGTGCAATCTCTATCCGAGAATATTACAATATCAAAGGGTTTTATAAAACAGAATTTAGGACGCTAAAACGGTGCAACCCTTATCAGAGAATGTTACAATATCAAAGGGTTTTATAAAACAGAATTTAGGACGCCAAAACGGTGCAATCTCTATCAGAGAATATTACAATATCAAAGGATTTTATAAAACAGAATTTAGGACGCTAGAACGGTGCAATCTCTATCAGAGAATATTACAATATAAAAGGGTTTTATAAAACAGAATTTAGAACGCTAAAACGGTGCAATCTCTTTCAGAGAATATGACAATATCAAAGGGTTTTATAAAACAGAATTTAGGACGCTAAAACGGTGCAATCTCTATCAGAGAATATAAGAATATCAAAGGGTTTTATAAAACAGTATTTAGGACGCTAAAACGGTGCGATCTCTATCAGAGAATATTACAATATTAAAGGGTTTATAAAACAGAATTTAGGACGCTAAAACGGTGCAATCTCTATCAGAGAATATGACAATATCAAAGGCTTATTTAAAACAGAATTTAGGACGCTTAAACGGTGCAATCTCTATCAGAGAATATTACAATATCCAAGGGGGTTATAAAACAGAATTAAGGACACTAAAACGGTGCAATCTCTATCAGAGAATATGACAATATCAAAGGGTTTTATAAAACAGAATTTAGGACGCTAAAACGGGGCAATCTGTATCAGAAAATATTACAATATCAAAAGGTTTTATAAAACAGAATTTAGGACGCTAAAACGGTGCAATTTCTATCAGAGAATATGACAATATAAAAGGGTTTTATAAAACAGAATTTAGGACGTTAAAACAGTGCAATCTCTATCAGAGAATATAACAATATCTAAGGGTTTATAAAACAGAATTTAGGACGCTAAAACGGTGCAATCTCTATCAGTGAATATTACAATACTAAAGGGTTTTATAAAACAGAATTTAGGACTAAAACGGTGCAATCTCTATCAGAGAATATTATAATATCAAAGGGTTTTATAAAACAGAATTTAGGACGCTAAAACGGTGCAATCTCTATGAGAGAATATTACAATATCAAAGAGTTTTATAAAACAGAATTTAGGACGCTAAAACGGTGCAATCCCTATCTGAGACTATTACAATATCAAAGGGTTTTATGAAACCGAATTTAGGACGCTAAAACGGTGCAATCTCAATCAGAGAATATTACAATATAAAACAGTTTATAAAACAGACTTTAGGACGCTAAACGGTGCAATCTCTATCAGAGAATATTACAATATCAAAGGGTTTTATAAAACAGAATTTAGGACGCTAAGACGGTGCAATCTCTATCAGAGAATATGATAATATCAAAGGCTTATATAAAACAGAATTTAGGACGCTAAAACCGTGCAATCTCTATCAGAGAATATTACAATATTAAAGGGGGTTATAAAACAGAATTTAGGACACTAAAAAGGTGCAATCTCTATCAGAGAATATTACAATATCAAAGGGTATTATAAAACAGAATTTAGGACGCTTAAACGGGGCAATCTCTATCAGAAAATAGTACAATATCAAAGGGTTTTATAAAACAGAATTTAGGACGCTAAACGGTGTAATCTCTATCAGAGAATATTTCAATATCAAAGGGTTTTATAAAACAGAATTTAAGACGCTAAAACGGTGCAATCTCTATCAGAGTATATTACAATATCAAAAAGTTTTATAAAACAGAATTTAGGACGCTAAAACGGTGCAATCTCTATCAGAGAATATTACAATATCAAAGGGTTTTATAAAACAGAATTTAGGACGCTAGAACGGTGCAATCTCTATCAGAGAATATTACAATATAAAAGGGTTTATAAAACAGAATTTTGGACGCTAAAACGGTGCAATCTCTATCAGAGAATATGACAATATCAAAGGGTTTTATAAAACAGAATTTAGGACGCTAAAACGGTGCAATCTCTATCAGAGAATATAACAATATCAAAGGGTTTTATAAAACAGTATTTAGGACGCTAAAACGGTGCAATCTCTATCAGAGAATATTACAATATTAAAGGGTTTTATAAAACAGAATTTAGGACGCTAAAACGGTGCAATCTCTATCAGAGAATATTACAATATCAAAGTGTGTTATAAAACAGAATTTAGGACGCTGAAACAGTGCAATCTTTATCAGAGAATATTACAATATAAAAGGGTTTTATGAAGCAGAATTTAGGACGCTAAAACGGTGCACTCTCTATGAGAGAATATTACAACATCAAAGTGTGTTATAAAACAGAATTTAGGACGCAAACACGGTGCAATCTTTATCAGAGAATATTACAATATCAAAGGGTTTTATGAAGCAGAATTTAGGACGCTAAAACGGTGCAATCTCTATCAGAGAATATTACAATATCAAAGGGTTTTATAAAACAGAATTTAGGACGCTAAAACGGTGCAATCTCTATCAGAGAATATTACAATATCAAAGGGTTTTATAAAACAGAATTTCGGACGCTAAAACGGTGCAATCTCTATCAGAGAATATTACAATATAAAAGGGTTTGATAAAACAGAATTTAGGACGCTAAAACGGTGCAATCTTTATCAGAGAATATTACAATATCAAAGGGTTTTATAAAGCAGAATTAAGGACGCTAAAACGGTGCAATCTCTATCAGAGAATATTACAATATCAAAGGGTTTTATAAAACAGAACTTAGGACGCTAAGACGGTGCAATCTCAATCAGAGAATATAACAATATAAAACAGTTAATAAAACAGAATTTAGGACGCTAAAACGGTGCAATCTCTATCAGAGAATATTACAATTTAAAAGGGTTTTATAAAACAGAATTTATGGCGCTAAAACGGTGCAATCTCTATCAGAGAATATGACAATATCAAAGGCTTATATAAAACAGAATTTAGGACGCTAAAACGGTGCAATCTCTATCAGAGAATATTACAATATCAAAGGGTTTTATAAAACAGAATTTTGAACACTAAAACGGTGCAATCTCTATCAGAGAATATTACAATATCAAAGGGTTTTATAAAAAAGAATTTAGGACGCTAAAACGGTGCAATCTCTATCAGAGAATAGTACAATATCAAAGGGTTTTATAAAACAGAATTTAGAACGCTAAAACGGTGCAATCTCTATCAGAGAATATTACAATATCAAAGGGTTTTATAAAACAGAATTTAGGACGCTAAAACGGTGCAATCTCTATCAGACCATATTACAATATCAAAGGGTTTTATAAAACAGAATTTAGGACGCTAGAACGGTGCAATCTCTATCAGAGAATATTACAATATAAAAGGGTTTTATAAAACAGAATTAAGGACGCTAAAACGGTGCAATCTCTATCAGAGAATATGACAATATCAAAGGGTTTTATAAAACATAATTTAAGACGCTAAAACGGTGCAATCTCTATCAGAGAATATAACAATATCAAAGAGTTTTATAAAACAGTATTTAGGACGCTAAAACGGTGCAATCTCTATCAGAGAATATTACAATATTAAAGGGTTTTATAAAACAGAATTTAGGACGCTAAAACGGTGCAATCTCTATCAGAGAATATGACAATATCAAAGGCTTATTTCCAACAGAATTTAGGACGCTAAAACGGTGCAATCTCTATCAGAGAATATTACAATATCCAAGGGGGTTATAAAACAGAATTAAGGAGACTAAAACGGTGCAATCTCTATCAGAGAATATTACAATATCAAAGGGTTTAATAAAACAGAATTTAGGACGCTAAAACGGTGCAATCTCTATCAGAGAATATTACAATATCAAAGGGTTTTATAAAACAGAATTTAGGACGCTAAAACGGTGCAATCTCTATCAGAGAATGCTACAATATCAAAGGGTTTGATAAAACAGAATTTAGGACGCTAAAACGGTGCAATCTCTATCAGAGAATATTACAATATCAAAGGGTGTTATAAAACAGAATTTAATACGCTAAAACGGTGCAATCTGTATCAGAGAATATTACTATATCAAACGGTTTTATGAAGAAGAATTTAGGACTCTAAAACTGTGCAATCTCTATCAGAGAATATTACAATATCAAAGAGTTTTATAAAACAGAATTCTGGACGCTAACACGGTGCAATCTCTATCAGAGAATATTACAATATCTAAGGGTTTTATTAAACAGAATTTAGGACGCTAAAACGGTGCATCCTTTATCAGAAAATATTACAATATACAAGGGTTTTATAAAACAGAATTAAGGACGCTAAAACGGTGCAATCTTTATCAGAGAATATTACAATATAAAAGGGTTTTATGAAGCAGAATTTTAGGACGCTAAAACGGTGCAATCTCTATCAGAGAATATTACAATATCAAAGGGTTTTATAAAAAAGAACTTAGGACGCTAAAACGGTGCAATCTCAATCAGAGAATATTACAATATGAAACAGTTTATAAAACAGAATTTAGGACGCTAAAACGGTGCAATCTCTATCAGAGAATATTACAATATCAAAGGGTTTTATAAAACAGAATTTAGGACGCTAAAACGGTGCAATATCTATCAGAGAATATTACAATATCAAAGGGTTTCATGAAACAGAATTAAGGACGCTAAACGGTGCAATCTCTATCAGAGAATATTACAATATCAAAAGGGTTTTATAAAACAGAATTTAGGACGCTAAAACGGTGCAATCTCTATCAGAGAATATTACAATATCAAAGGCTTATATAAAACAGAATTTAGGACGCTAAAACCGTGCAATCTCTATCAGAGAATATTACAATATCAAAGGGTTTTATAAAACAGAATTAAGGACGCTAAAACGGTGCAATCTCTATCAGAGAATAGTACAATATCAAAGGGTTTTATAAAACAGAATTTAGGACGCAAAACGGTGTAATCTCTATCAAGGAATATTACAATATCAAACGGTTTTATAAAACAGAATTTAGGACGCTAAAACGGTGCAATCTCTATCAGAGAATATTACAATATCAAAGGGTTTTATAAAACAGAATTTAGGACGCTAAAACGGTGCAATCTCTATCAGACAATATTACAATATCAAAGGGTTTTATAAAACAGAATTTAGGACGCTAAAACGGTGCAATCTCTATCAGAGAATATTACAATATAAAAGGGTTTTATAAAACAGAATTTAGGACGCTAAAACGGTGCAATCTCTATCAGAGAATATTACAATATCAAAGGGTTTTATAAAACAGAATTTAGGACGCTAAAACGGTGCAATCTCTATCAGAGAATATAACAATATCAAAGGGTTTTATAAAACAGTATTTAAGACGCTAAAACGGTGCAATCTCTATCAGAGAATATTACAATATTAAAGGGTTTTATAAAACAGAATTTAGGACGCTAAAACGGTGCAATCTCTATCAGAGAATATGACAATATCAAAGGCTTATTTCCAACAGAATTTAGGACGCTAAAACGGTGCAATCTCTATCAGAGAATATTA
Source organism: Sepiola atlantica (assembly GCA_963556195.1). Classification (NCBI taxonomy): domain Eukaryota; kingdom Metazoa; phylum Mollusca; class Cephalopoda; order Sepiida; family Sepiolidae; genus Sepiola; species Sepiola atlantica. The sequence goes on from CAUVYP010000462.1 coordinate 1,691,327, forward strand.
CAATATCAAAGGGTTTTATAAAACAGAATTTAGGACGCTAAAACGGTGCAATCTCTATCAGAGAATATTACAATATCAAAGAGTTTCATGAAACAGAATTAAGGACGCGAAACGGTGCAATCTCTATCAGAGAATATTACAATATCAAAAGGGTTTTATAAAACAGAATTTAGGACGCTAAAACGGTGCATCCTTTATAAGAGAATATGACAATATCAAAGGCTTATATAAAAAAGAATTTACGACGCTAAAACGGTGCAATCTTTATCAGAGAATATAACAATATCAAAGGGGGTTATGAAACAGAATTTAGGACACTAAAACGGTGCAATCTCTATCAGAGAATATTACAATATCAAAGGGTTTTATAAAACAGAATTAAGGACGGTAAAACGGTGCAATCTCTATCAGAGAATACTACAATATCAAAGGGTTTTATAAAACAGATTTAAGGACGCTAAAACGGTGCAATCTCTATCAGAGAATATTACAATATCAAAGTGTGTTATAAAACAGAATTTAGGACGCTAAAACGGTGCAATCTCTATCAGAGAATATTACAATATCAAAGGGTTTTATAAAACAGAATTTAGGACGCTAAAACGGTGCAATCTCTATCAGACAATATTACAATATCAAAGGGTTTTATAAAACAGAATTTAGGACGCTAAAACGGTGCAATCTCTATCAGAGAATATTACAATATAAAAGGGTTTTATAAAACAGAATTTAGGACGCTAAAACGGTGCAATCTCTATCAGAGAATATTACAATATCAAAGGGTTTTATAAAACAGAATTTAGGACGCTAAAACGATGCAATCTCTATCAGAGAATATATCAATATCAAAGGGTTTTATAAAACAGTATTTAGGACGCTAAAACGGTGCAATCTCTATCAGAGAATATTACAATATTAAAGGGTTTTATAAAACAGAATTTAGGACGCTAAAACGGTGCAATCTCTATCAGAGAATATGACAATATCAAAGGCTTATTTCCAACATAATTTAGGACGCTAAAACGGTGCAATCTCTATCAGAGAATATTACAATATCAAAGGGTTTTATAAAACAGAATTTAGGACGCAAAAACGGTGCAATCTCTATCAGAGAATATTACAATATCAAAGAGTTTCATGAAACAGAATTAAGGACGCGAAACGGTGCAATCTCTATCAGAGAATATTACAATATCAAAAGGGTTTTATAAAACAGAATTTAGGACGCTAAAACGGTGCATCCTTTATCAGAGAATATGACAATATCAAAGGCTTATATAAAAAAGAATTTACGACGCTAAAACGGTGCAATCTTTATCAGAGAATATTACAATATCAAAGGGGGTTATGAAACAGAATTTAGGACACTAAAACGGTGCAATCTCTATCAGAGAATATTACAATATCAAAGGGTTTTATAAAACAGTATTTAGGACGGTAAAACGGTGCAATCTCTATCAGAGAATACTACAATATCAAAGGGTTTTATAAAACAGAATTAAGGACGCTAAAACGGTGCAATCTCTATCAGAGAATATTACAATATCAAAGTGTGTTATAAAACAGAATTTAGGACGCTAAAACGGTGCAATCTCTATCAGAGAATATTACAATATCAAAGGGTTTTATAAAACAGTATTTAGGACGCTAAAACGGTGCAATCTCGATGAGAGAATATTACAATATCAAAGGGTTTTATCAAACAGAATTTTAGACGCTAAAACGGTGCAATCTCTATCAGAGAATATTACAATATCAAAGGGTTTCATGAAACAGAATTAAGGACGCTAAACGGTGCAATCTCTATCAGAGAATATTACAATATCAAAAGGGTTTTATAAAACAGAATTTAGGACGCTAAAACGGTGCAATCTCTATCAGAGAATATTACAATATCAAAGGGTTTTATAAAACAGAATTTAAAAAGCCTAAAACGGTACAATTTCTATCCGACAATATTAAAATATCAAAGGGTTTTATAAAAAAGAATTTAGGACGATAAAACGGTGCAATCTCTACAAGAGATTATTATAATATCAAATAATTTTATAAAACAGATTTAAGGACGCTAAAACGGTGCAATCTCTATCAGAGAATATTACAATATCAAAGGGTTTTATAAAACAGATTTAAGGACGCTAAAACGGTGCAATCTCTATCAGAGAATATTACAATATCAAAGTGTGTTATAAAACAGAATTTAGGACGCTAAAACGGTGCAATCTCTATCAGAGAATATTACAATATACAAGGGTTTTATAAAACAGAATTTAGGACGCTAAAACGGTGCAATCTCTATCAGACAATATTACAATATCAAAGGGTTTTATAAAACAGAATTTAGGACGCTAAAACGGTGCAATCTCTATCAGAGAATATTACAATATAAAAGGGTTTTATAAAACAGAATTTAGGACGGTAAAACGGTGCAATCTCTATCAGAGAATACTACAATATCAAAGGGTTTTATAAAACAGAATTAAGGACGCTAAAACGGTGCAATCTCTATCAGAGAATATTACAATATCAAAGTGTGTTATAAAACAGAATTTAGGACGCTAAAACGGTGCAATCTCTATCAGAGAATATTACAATATCAAAGGGTTTTATAAAACAGTATTTAGGACGCTAAAACGGTGCAATCTCGATGAGAGAATATTACAATATCAAAGGGTTTTATCAAACAGAATTTTAGACGCTAAAACGGTGCAATCTCTATCAGAGAATATTACAATATCAAAGGGTTTCATGAAACAGAATTAAGGACGCTAAACGGTGCAATCTCTATCAGAGAATATTACAATATCAAAAGGGTTTTATAAAACAGAATTTAGGACGCTAAAACGGTGCAATCTCTATCAGAGAATATTACAATATCAAAGGGTTTTATAAAACAGAATTTAAAAAGCCTAAAACGGTACAATTTCTATCCGACAATATTAAAATATCAAAGGGTTTTATAAAAAAGAATTTAGGACGATAAAACGGTGCAATCTCTACAAGAGATTATTATAATATCAAATAATTTTATAAAACAGATTTAAGGACGCTAAAACGGTGCAATCTCTATCAGAGAATATTACAATATCAAAGGGTTTTATAAAACAGATTTAAGGACGCTAAAACGGTGCAATCTCTATCAGAGAATATTACAATATCAAAGTGTGTTATAAAACAGAATTTAGGACGCTAAAACGGTGCAATCTCTATCAGAGAATATTACAATATACAAGGGTTTTATAAAACAGAATTTAGGACGCTAAAACGGTGCAATCTCTATCAGACAATATTACAATATCAAAGGGTTTTATAAAACAGAATTTAGGACGCTAAAACGGTGCAATCTCTATCAGAGAATATTACAATATAAAAGGGTTTTATAAAACAGAATTTAGGACGCTAAAACGGTGCAATCTCTATCAGAGAATATTACAATATCAAAGGGTTTTATGAAACAGAATTTAGGACGCTAAAACGGTGCAATCTCTATCAGAGAATATATCAATATCAAAGGGTTTTATAAAACAGTATTTAGGACGCTAAAACGGTGCAATCTCTATCAGAGAATATTACAATATTAAAGGGTTTTATAAAACAGAATTTAGGACGCTAAAACGGTGCAATCTCTATCAGAGAATATGACAATATCAAAGGCTTATTTCCAACAGAATTTAGGACGCTAAAACGGTGCAATCTCTTTCAGAGAATATTACAATATCAAAGGGTTTTATAAAACAGAATTTAGGACGCTAAAACGGTGCAATCTCTATCAGAGAATATTACAATATAAAGAGTTTCATGAAACAGAATTAAGGACGCGAAACGGTGCAATCTCTATCAGAGAATATTACAATATCAAAAGGGTTTTATAAAACAGAATTTAGGACGCTAAAACGGTGCTTCCTTTATCAGAGAATATGACAATATCAAAGGGGGTTATGAAACAGAATTTAGGACACTAAAACGGTGCAATCTCTATCAGAGAATATTACAATATCAAAGGGTTTTATAAAACAGAATTTAGGACGGTAAAACGGTGCAATCTCTATCAGAGAATACTACAATATCAAAGGGTTTTATAAAACAGAATTAAGGACGCTAAAACGGTGCAATCTCTATCAGAGAATATTACAATATCAAAGTGTGTTATAAAACAGAATTTAGGACGCTAAAACGGTGCAATCTCTATCAGAGAATATTACAATATCAAAGGGTTTTATAAAACAGAATTTAGGACGCTAAAACGGTGCAATCTCGATGAGAGAATATTACAATATCAAAGGGTTTTATAAAAAAGAATTTTAGACGCTAAAACGGTGCAATCTCTATCAGAGAATATTACAATATCAAAGGGTTTCATGAAACAGAATTAAGGACGCTAAACGGTGCAATCTCTATCAGAGAATATTACAATATCAAAAGGGTTTTATAAAACAGAATTTAGGACGCTAAAACGGTGCAATCTCTATCAGAGAATATTACAATATCAAAGGGTTTTATAAAACAGAATTTAAAAAGCCTAAAACGGTACAATTTCTATCCGACAATATTAAAATATCAAAGGGTTTTATAAAAAAGAATTTAGGACGATAAAACGGTGCAATCTCTACAAGAGATTATTATAATATCAAATAATTTTATAAAACAGAATTTAGGACGATAAAACGGTGCAACATCTATCAGAGAATATTACAATATCAAAGGGTTTTATAAAACAGGATTTATGACGCTAAAACGGTGCAATCACTATCAGAGAATATTACAATATCTAAGGGTTTTATAAAACAGAATTAAGGACGCTAAAACGGTGCAATCTCTATGAGAAAATATTACAATATCAAATGGTTTTATAAAACAGAATTTAGGACGCTAAAACGGTGCAATCCCTATCTGAGACTATTACAATATCAAAGGGTTTTATAAAACAGGATTTAGGACGCTAAAACGGTGCAATCTCTATCAGAGAATATTACAATATCAAAGGGTTTCATGAAACAGAATTTAGGACGCTAAACGGTGCAATCTCTATCAGAGAATATTACAATATCAAAGGGTTTTATAAAACAGAATTTAGGACGCTAAAACGGTGCAATCTCTATCAGAGAATATTACAATATCAAAGGGTTTTACTAAACAGAATTTAGGACGCTAAAACGGTGCAATCTCTATCAGAGAATATTACAAGATCAAAGGGTTTTATAAAACAGAATTTAGGACGCTAAAACGGTGCAATCTCTATCAGAGAATATTACAATATCAAAGGGTTTTATAAAGCAGAATTTAGGATGCCAAAACGGTGCAATCTCTATCAGAGAATATTACAATATCAAAGGGTTTTATAAAGCAGAATTTTCGACGCTAAAACGGTGCAATCTCTATCAGAGAATATTACAATATTAAAAGGTTTTATATAACAGAACTTAGGACGCTAAAACGGTGCAATCTCAATCAGAGAATATTACAATATAAAAGGGTTTATAAAACAGAATTTAGGACGCTAAAACGGTGCAATCTCTATCAGAGACTATTACAATATCAAAGGGTTTTATAAAACAGAATTTAGGACGCTAAAACGGTTCAATCTCTTTCAGAGAATATTACAATATCAAAGGCTTATATAAAACAGAATTAAGGACGCTAAAACGGTTCCATCTCTATCAGAGAATATTACAATATCAAAGAGGGGTATAAAACCGAATTTAGGACACTAAAACGGTGCAATCTCTATCAGAGAATACTACAATATCAAAGGCGGTTATAAAAAAGCATTAAGGACGCTAAAACGGTGCAATCTCTATCAGAGAATATTACCATATCAAAGGGTTTCATAAAACAGAATTTAGGACGCTAAAACGGTGCTATCTCTATCAGAGAATATTACAATATCAAAGGGTTTTATAAAACAGAATTTAGGACGTTAAAACGGTGCAATCTTTATAAGAGAATATAACAATATCAAAGGGTTTATAAAACAGAATTTAGGACGCTAAAACGGTGCAATCTCTATCAAAGAATATTACAATATCAAAGGGTTTTATAAAACAGAATTTAGGACGCTAAAACGGTGCAATCTCTATCAGAGAATATTACAATATCAAAGGGTTTTATAAAACAGAATTTAGGACGCTAAAACGGTGCAATCTCTATCAGACCATATTACAATATCAAAGTGTGTCATAAAACAGAATTTAGGACGCTAAAACGGTGCAATCTCTATCAGAGAATATTACAATATCAAAGGGTTTCATGAAACAGAATTAAGGACGCTAAACGGTGCAATCTCTATCAGAGAATATTACAATATCAAAAGGGTTTTATAAAACAGAATTTAGGACGCTAAAACGGTGCAATCTCTATCAGAGAATATTACAATATCAAAGGGTTTTATAAAACAGAATTTAAAAAGCCTAAAACGGTACAATTTCTATCCGACAATATTAAAATATCAAAGGGTTTTATAAAAAAGAATTTAGGACGATAAAACGGTGCAATCTCTACAAGAGATTATTATAATATCAAATAATTTTATAAAACAGAATTTAGGACGATAAAACGGTGCAACATCTATCAGAGAATATTACAATATCAAAGGGTTTTATAAAACAGGATTTATGACGCTAAAACGGTGCAATCACTATCAGAGAATATTACAATATCTAAGGGTTTTATAAAACAGAATTAAGGACGCTAAAACGGTGCAATCTCTATGAGAGAATATTACAATATCAAATGGTTTTATAAAACAGAATTAAGGACGCTAAAACGGTGCAATCCCTATCTGAGACTATTACATTATCAAAGGATTTTATAAAACAGGATTTAGGACGCTAAAACGGTGCAATCTCTATCAGAGAATATTACAATATCAAAGGGTTTCATGAAACAGAATTTAGGACGCTAAACGGTGCAATCTCTATCAGAGAATATTACAATATCAAAGAGTTTTATAAAACAGAATTTAGGACGCTAAAACGGTGCAATCTCTATCAGAGAATATTACAATATCAAAGGGTTTTACTAAACAGAATTTAGGACGCTAAAACGGTGCAATCTCTATCAGAGAATATTACAAGATCAAAGGGTTTTATAAAACAGAATTTAGGACGCTAAAAAGGTGCAATCTCTATCAGAGAATATTACAATATCAAAGGGTTTTATAAAGCAGAATTTAGGATGCCAAAACGGTGCAATCTCTATCAGAGAATATTACAATATCAAAGGGTTTTATAAAGCAGAATTTTCGACGCTAAAACGGTGCAATCTCTATCAGAGAATATTACAATATTAAAAGGTTTTATATAACAGAACTTAGGACGCTAAAACGGTGCAATCTCAATCAGAGAATATTACAATATAAAAGGGTTTATAAAACAGAATTTAGGACGCTAAAACGGTGCAATCTCTATCAGAGACTATTACAATATCAAAGGGTTTTATAAAACAGAATTTAGGACGCTAAAACGGTTCAATCTCTATCAGAGAATATTACAATATCAAAGGCTTATATAAAACAGAATTAAGGACGCTAAAACGGTGCCATCTCTATCAGAGAATATTACAATATCAAAGAGGGGTATAAAACCGAATTTAGGACACTAAAACGGTGCAATCTCTATCAGAGAATACTACAATATCAAAGGCGGTTATAAAAAAGCATTAAGGACGCTAAAACGGTGCAATCTCTATCAGAGAATATTACCATATCAAAGGGTTTCATAAAACAGAATTTAGGACGCTAAAACGGTGCTATCTCTATCAGTGAATATTACAATATCAAAGGGTTTTATAAAACAGAATTTAGGACGTTAAACCGGTGCAATCTTTATAAGAGAATATAACAATATCAAAGGGTTTATAAAACAGAATTTAGGACGGTAAAACGGTGCAATCTCTATCAAAGAATATTACAATATCAAAGGGTTTTATAAAACAGAATTTAGGACGCTAAAACGGTGCAATCTCTATCAGAGAATATTACAATATCAAAGGGTTTTATAAAACAGAATCTAGGACGCTAAAACGGTGCAATCTCTATCAGACCATATTACAATATCAAAGTGTGTTATAAAACAGAATTTAGGACGCTAAAACGGTGCAATCTCTATCAGAGAATCTTACAATATCAAAGGGTTTTATAAAACAGAATTTAGGACGCTAAAACGGTGCAATCTCTATGAGAGAATCGTACAATATCAAAGGGTTTTATAAAACGGAATTTAGGACTATAAACGGTGCAATCCATATCTGAGACTATTACAATATCAAAGGGTTTTATAAAACAGAATTTAGGACGCTAAAACGGTGCAATCTCTATCAGAGAATATTACAATATCAAAGGGTTTCATGAAACAGAATTTAGGACGCTAAACGGTGCAATCTCTATCAGAGAATAGTACAATATCAAAGGGTTTTATAAAACAGAATTTAGGACGCTAAAACGGTGCAATCTCTATCAGAGAATATTACAATATCAAAGGCTTTATAAAAAAGAATTTAGGACGATAAAACGGTGCTATCTCTACAAGAGATTATTACAATATCAAATTGTTTTATAAAACAGAATTTAGGACGATAAAACGGTGCAACATCTATCAGAGAATATTACAATATCAAAAGGTTTTATAAAACAGGATTTAGGACACAAAAACGGTGCAATCTCTATCAGAGAATATGACAATATCAAAGGGTATTATAAAACGGAATTTAGGACGTTAAAACGGTGCAATCTCTATCAGAGAATATTACAATATCAAAGGCTTTTATCCAACAGAATTTGGGACGCTAAAACGGTGCAATCTCTATCCGACAATATTACAATATCAAAGGGTTTTATAAAACAGAATTAAGGACGCTAAAACGGTGCAATCTCTATCAGAGATTATTACAATATAAAACGGTTTTATAAAACAGAATTTAGGACGCTGTAACGGTGCAATCTCTATCAGAGCATATTACAATATCAAAGTGTTTTATAAAACAGAATTTCGGACGCTAAAACGGTGCAATCTCTATCCGACCATATTACAATATCAAAGTGTTTTTTAAAACAGAATTTAGGACGCTAAAACGGTGCAATCTCTATCAGAGAATATTACAATATCAAAGTGTTTTATAAAACAGAATTTAGGACGCTAAAACGGTGCAATCTCTATCCCAGAATATTACAATATCAAAGGGTTTTATAAAACAGAATTAAGGACGCTAAAACGGTGCAATCTCTATCAGAGATTAGTACAATATCAAAGGGTTTTATAAAACAGAAGCTAGAACGCTGAAACGGTGCAATTTCTAGGAGAGAATATTACAATATCAAAGGGTTTTATAAAACAGAATTCAAGACGCTAAAACGGTGCAATCTCTATCAGAGATTATTACAATATCTTAAAGTTTAATAAAAAAGCATTTACAACTCTAAAACGGTAGAATCTCTATCCGACTATATTACAATATCCAAGCGTTTTATAAAACAGAATTTAGAACGCTAAAACGGTACAATCTCTATCAGAGAATATTACAATATCAAAGGGTTTTATAAAACAGAATTCCGGACGTTCAAACGGTGCAATCTGTATAAGAGAATATAACAATATCAAAGGGTTTTATAAAACAGAATTTAGGACGCTAAAACGGTGCAATCTCTATCAGAGAATATTACAATATCAAAGGCATTTATAAAACAGAATTTAAAACGCTAAAAGGGTACAAATTCTATCCGAGATTATTACAATATCATAGGGTTTTATAAAAAAGAATTTAAGACGCAAAAACGGTGCAATCTCTATCAGAGAATATGACAATATCAAAGGCTTTATAAAACAGAATTTAAGACGCTAAAACGGTGCAATCTCTATCAGAGAATATTACAATATCAAAGGGTTTTATAAAACAGAATTTAGAACGCTTAAACGGTGCAATCTCTATCCGACCATATCACAATATAAAATAGGTTGGGGAAAACAGAATTTAGGACGCTAAAACGGTGCAATCTTGATCAGAGAATATTACAATATCAAAGGGTTTTATAAAACAGAATTTAGGATGCTGTAACGGTGCAATCTCTATCAGAGCATATTATAATATCAAAGTGTTTTATAAAACAGAATTTAGGACGCTAAAACGGTCCAATCTCTATCATAGAATATTACAATATCAAAGGGTTTTATAAAACAGAATTTAGGACGCTAAAACGGTGCAATCTCTATCAGAGAATATGACAATATCAAAGGCTTTATAAAAAAGAATTTAGGACGATAAAACTGTGCAATCTCTACAAGAGATTATTACAATATCAAATTGTTTTATAAAACAGAATTTAGGACGATAAAACGGTGCAACATCTATCAGAGAATATTACAATATCAAAAGGTTTTATAAAACAGGATTTAGGACACAAAAACGGTGCAATCTCTATCAGAGAATATGACAATATCAAAGGGTTTTATAAAACGGAATTTAGGACGTTAAAACGGTGCAATCTCTATCAGAGAATATTACAATATCAAAGGCTTTTATAAAACAGAATTTGGGACGCAACAACGGTGCAATCTCTATCCGACAATATTACAATATCAAAGAGTTTTATAAAACAGAATTAAGGACGCTAAAACAATGCAATCTCTATCAGAGATTATTACAATATAAAACAGAATTTAGGACGCTGTAACGGTGCAATCTCTATCAGAGCATATTACAATATCAAAGTGTTTTATAAAACAGAATTCAGAACGCTAAAACGGTACAATCTGTATAAGAGAATATAACAATATCGAAGGTTTTTATAAAACAGAATTCCGGACGTTCAAACGGTGCAATCTCTATCAGAGAATATTACAATATCAAAGGCATTTATAAAACAGAATTTAAAACGCTAAAACGGTACAAATTCTATCCGACAATATTAAAATATCAAAGGGTTTTATAAAAAAGTATTTAAGACGCTAAAACGGTGCAATCTCTACAAGAGATTATTACAATATCAAATAGTTTTATAAAACAGAATTTAGGACGATAAAACGGTGCAATCTCTATCAGAGAATATGACAATATCAAAGGCTTTATAAAAAAGAATTTAGGACGATAAAACTGTGCAATCTCTACAAGAGATTATTACAATATCAAATTGTTTTATAAAACAGAATTTAGGACGATAAAACGGTGCAACATCTATCAGAGAATATTACAATATCAAAAGGTTTTATAAAACAGGATTTAGGACACAAAAACGGTGCAATCTCTATCAGAGAATATGACAATATCAAAGGGTTTTATAAAACGGAACTTAGGACGTTAAAACGGTGCAATCTCTATCAGAGAATATTACAATATCAAAGGCTTTTATAAAACAGAATTTGGGACGCTAAAACGGTGCAATCTCTATCCGACAATATTACAATATCAAAGAGTTTTATAAAACAGAATTAAGGACGCTAAAACGGTGCAATCTCTATCAGAGATTATTACAATATAAAACGGTTTTATAAAACAGAATTTAGGACGCTGTAACGGTGCAATCTGTATCAGAGCATATTACAATATCAAAGTGTTTTATAAAACAGAATTTCAGACGCTAAAACGGTGCAATCTCTATCCGACCATATAACAATATCAAAGTGTTTTTTAAAACAGAATTTAGGACGCTAAAACAGTGATATCTCTATCAGAGAATATTACAATATCAAATTGTTTTATAAAACAGACTTTAGGACGCTAAACGGTGCAATCTCTATCTCAGAATATTACAATATCAAAGAGTTTTATAAAACAGAATTTAGGACGCTAAAACGGTGCCATCTCTATCAGAGATTAGTACAATATCAAAGGGTTTTATAAAACAGAAGCTAGAACGCTGAAACGGTGCAATTTCTAGGAGAGAATATTACAATATCAGAGGGTTTTATAAAACAGAATTTAAGACGCAAAAACGGTGCAATCTCTATCAGAGATTATTACAATAACTTAAAGTTTTATAAAACAGCATTTAGGACGCTAAAACGGTAGAATCTCTATCCGACTATATTACAATATCAAAGCGTTTTATAAAACAGAATTCAGAACGCTAAAACGGCACAATCTCTATCAGAGAATATTACAATATCAAAGGTTTTTATAAAACAGAATTCCGGACGTTCAAACGGTGCAATCTGTATAAGAGAATATAACAATATCAAAGGGTTTTATAAAACAGAATTTAGGACGTTAAAACGGTGCAATCTCTATCAGAGAATATTACAATATCAAAGGCATTTATAAAACAGAATTTAAAACGCTAAAACGGTACAAATTCTATCCGACAATATTAAAATATCATAGGGTTTTATAAAAAAGTATTTAAGACGCTAAAACGGTGCAATCTCTACAAGAGATTATTACAATATCAAATAGTTTTATAAAACACAATTTAGGACGATAAAACGGTGCAATCTCTATCAGAGAATATGACAATATCAAACGGTTTTATAAAACAGAATTTAAGACGCTAAAACGGTGCAATCTCTATCAGAGAATATTACAATATCAAAGGGTTTTATAAAACAGAATTTAGAACGCTTAAACGGTGCAATCTCTATCCGACCATATTACAATACAAAAGAGGTTGGGGAAAACAGAATTTAGGACGCTAAAACGGTGCAATCTCGATCAGAGAATATTACAATATCAAAGGGTTTTATAAAACAGAATTTAGGATTCTGTAACAGTGCAATCTCTATCAGAGCATATTATAATATCAAAGTGTTTTATAAAACAGAATTTAGGACGCTAAAACGGTGCAATCTCTATCAGACCATATTACAATATCAAAGTGTTTTATAAAACAAAATTTAGGACGCTAAAACGGTGTAATCTATATCAGAGAATATTACAATATCAAAGGGTTTTATAAAACAGAATTTAGGACGCTAAAACGGTGCAATCTCTATCCCAGAATATTACAATATCCAAGGGTTTTATAAAACAGAATTTAGGACGCTAAAACGGTGCAATCTCTATCAGAGATCATGACAATATTAAAGTGTTTCATAAACAGAATTTATGACGCTAAAACGGTGCAATCTCTATCAGAGATTATTACAATATCGAAGGGTATTATACAACAGAATTGAGAACGCTGAAACGGTGCAATGTCTAGCAGAGAATATTACAATATCAAAGGGTTTAAAAAAACAGACTTTAAGACGCTAAAACGGTGCAATCTCTATCAGAGATTATTACAATATCTAAAGGTTTTATAAAAACGAATTTAGGACACTAAAACGGTAGAATCTCTATCCGACTATATTACAATATCAAAGAGAATTTATCTAACAGAATTTAGGACGCTAAACGGTGCAATCTCTACAAGAGATTATTACAATATCTAAAGGTTTTATAAAACAGAATTTAGGACACTAAAACGGTAGAATCCTTATCCGACTATATTACAATATCAAAGAGTTTTATAAAACAGAATTTAGGACGCTAAAACGGTGCAACCTCTATCAGAGAATATTACAATATCAAAGGGTTTTATAAAATAAGATTTAGGACGCTAAAACGGTGCAATCTCTCTCAGAGAATATTACAATATCAAAGGGTTTTATAAAACAGAATTTAGGACGCTAAAACCGTGCAATCTCTATAAGAGAATATTACAATATCAAAGGTTTTATAAAACAGAATTTAGGACGCTAAAACGGTACAATTTCTATCCGACAATATTACAATATCAAAAGGTTTTATAAAACAGAATTAAGGACGATAAAACGGTACAACCTCTATCAGAGAATATTACAATATCAAAGGGTTTTATAAAACAGGATTCTGGACGCTAAAACGGTGCAATCTCTATCAGAGAATTTTACAATATCAAAGGGTTTTATAAAACATAATTTAAGACGCTTAAACGGAGCAATCTCTATCAGAGAATATGACAATATCAAAGAGTTTAATAAAACAGAATTTAGGACGCTAAAACGGTGCAATCTCTATCAGAGATAATGACAATATCCAAGGGTTTTATAAAACAGAATTTAGGACGCTAAAACGGGACAATCTCTATTAGAGAATATTACAATATCAAAGGGTTTTATAAAACAGAATTTAGGACGCTAAAACGGTCCAATCTCTATCAGAGAATATTACAATATCAAAGGGTTTTATAAAACAGAATTTAGGACGCTGTAACGGTGCAATCTCTATCAGAGAATATTACAATATCAAAGGGTTTTATAAAACAGAATTTAGGACGCTAAAACGGTGCAATCTCTCTCCAACTATATTACCATATCAAAGAGTTTTATAAAACAGAATTTAGGACGCTAAAACGGTGCAATCTCTATCAGAGAATATAACAATATCAAAGGGTTTTATAAAACAGAATTTAGGACGCTAAAACGGTTCAATCTCTATCAGAGAATATTACAATACCAAAGGGTTTTATAATACAGAATTTAGGACGCTAAAACGGTGCAATCTCTATCAGAGATTATTACAATATCAAAGGGTTTTATAAACAGAATTTAGGACGCTAAAACGGTGCAATGTCTATAAGAGAATATGACAATATCAAAGAGTTTTATAAAACAGAATTTAAGACGCTAAAACGGTGCAATCTCTATCAGAGATTATTACAATATCAAAGGGTTTTATAAAACAGAATTAAAGACGCTAAAACGGTGCAATCTCTGTCAGAGAATATTACAATATCAAAGGGTTTCATTAAACAGAATTTAGGACGCTAAAACGGTGCAATCTCTATGAGAGAATATTACAATATCAAAGGGTTTTATAAAACAGAATTTAGGACGCTAAAACGGTACAATCTCTATCAGAGAATATTACAATATCAAAGGGTTTTATAAAACAGAATTTAGGACGCTGTAACGGTGCAATCTCTATCAGAGAATATTACAATATCAACGTGTTTTATAAAACAGAATTTAGGACGCTAAAACGGTGCAATCTCTATCAGAGAATATTACAATATCAAAGTGTTTTATAAAACAGAATTTAGGACGCTAAAACGGTGCATCTCTATCAGAGAATATTACAATATCAAAGGGTTTTATAAAACAGAATTGAGGACGCTAAAACGGTGCAATCTCTATCAGAGAATATTACAATATCAAAGGGTTTTATAAGACAGAATTTAGGACGCCAAACGGTGCAATCTCTATCAGAGAATATTACAATATCAAAGTGTTTTATAAAACAGAATTTAGGACGCTAAAACGGTGCAATCTCTATCAGAGATTATTACAATATCAAAGGGTTTTATAAAACAGAATTCCAAACGCTGGAACGGTGCAATTTCTGGCAGAGAATATTACAATATAAAAGAGTTTGATACAACAGAATTTAGGACGCTAAAACGGTGCAATCTCTATCAGAGATTATTACAATATCTAAAGGTTTTATAAAACAGAATTTAGGACGCTAAAACGGTAGAATCTCTATCCGACTATATTACAATATCAAAGAGAATTAAGGACGCTAAAACGGTGCAATCTCTATCAGAGAATATTACAATATCAAAGGCTTTATAAAACAGAATTTAGGACGCTAAAACGGTGCAATCTCTATCAGAGAATATAACAATATCAAAGGTTTTATAAAACAGAATTTAACACGCTAAAACGGTACAATTTCTATCCGACAATATTACAATATTAAAAGGTTTTATAAAACAGAATTTAGGACGATAAAACGGTGCAACCTCTATCAGAGAATATTACAATATCAAATGGTTTTATAAAACAGGATTTAGGACGCTAAAACGGTGCAATCTCTATCAGAGAATTTGACAATATCAAACGGTTCTATAAAGCATAAGTTGAGACGCTATTACAATATCAAAGAGTTTTATAAAACAGAATTTAGGACGCTAAAACGGTGCAGTCTCTATCAGAGAATATTACAATATCAAAGGGTTTTATAAAACCGAATTTTTGATACTAAAACGGTTCAATCTCTATCAGAGAATATTACAATATCAAAGGGTTTTATAAAACAGAATTTAGGACGCTAATACGGTACAATCTCTATCAGAGAATATTACCATATCAAAGTGTTTTATAGAACAGAATTTAGGAGTCTAAAACGGTGCAATCTCTATCAGAGATTATTACAATATCAAAGGGTTTTATGAAACAGAATTACAAACGCTGAAACGGTGCAATCTCTATCAGAGAATATTACAATATCAAAGGGTTTTATGAAACAGAATGTGAGACGCTAAAACGGTGCAATCTCTATCAGAGAATATTACAATATCAAAGGGTTTCATAAAACATAATTTAAGACGCTAAAACGGTGCAATCTCTATAAGAAAATATGACAATATCAAAGAGTTTTATAAAACAGAATTTAGGACGCTAAAACGGTGCAATCTCTGTCAGAGAATATTACAATATCAAAGGGTTTCATTAAACAGAATTTAGGACGCTAAATCGGTGCAATCTCTATCAGAGAATATGACAATATCTAAGTGTTTTATAAAACAGAATTTGGGACGCTAAAACAGTGCAATCTCTATCAGAGATAATGACAATATCAAAGTGTTTTATAAAACTGAATTTAGGACGCTAAAACGGTGCAATCTCTATTAGAGAATATTACAATATCAAAGGGTTTACGAAAACAGAATTAAAGACGCTAAAAGGGTGCAATCTCTATCAGAGGATATTACAATATAAAAGGATTTTAAAAAACAGAATTTAGGACGCTGTAACGGTGCAATCTCTATCAGAGAATATTACAATATCAAAGGGTTTTATAAAACAGAATTTAGGACGCTAAAACGGTGCAATCTCTCTCCGACTATATTACAATATCAAAGAGTTTTATAAAACAGAATTTAGGACGCTAAAACGGTGCAATCTCTATCAGAGTATATAACAATACCAAAGGGTTTTATAAAACAGAATTTAGGACGCTAAAACGGTTCAATCTCTATCAGAGAATATTACAATATCAAAGTGTTTTATAATACAGAATTTAGGACGCTAAAACGGTGCAATCTCTATCAGAGAATATTAAAATATTAATAGGTTTTATAAAACAGAATTTAGGACGCTAAAACGGTAGAATCTCTATCCGACCATATTACAATATCAAAGTGTTTAAAAAACAGAATTTAGGACGCTAAAACGGTGCATCTCTATCAGAGAATATTACAATATCAAAGGGTTTTATAAAACAGAATTTAGGACGCTAAAACGGTGCAATCTCTATCAGAGAATATTACAATATCAAAGGGTTTTATAAGACAGAATTTAGGACGCAAAACGGTGCAATCTCTATCAGAGAATATTACAATATCAAAGTGTTTTATAAAACAGAATTTAGGACGCTAAAACGGTGCAATCTCTATCAGAGATTATTACAATATCAAAGGGTTTTATAAAACAGAATTCCAAACGCTGGAACGGTGCAATTTCTGGCAGAGAATATTACAATATAAAAGAGTTTGATACAACAGAATTTAGGACGCTAAAAAGGTGCAATCTCATTCACAGATTATTACAATATCTAAAGGTTTTATAAAACAGAATTTAGGACGCTAAAACGGTAGAATCTCTATCCGACTATATTACAATATCAAAGAGAATTAAGGACGCTAAAACGGTGCAATCTCTATCAGAGAATATTACAACATCAAAGGCTTTATAAAACAGAATTTAGGACGCTAAAACGGTGCAATCTCTATCAGAGAATATAACAATATCAAAGGTTTTATAAAACAGAATTTAACACGCTAAAACGGTACAATTTCTATCCGACAATATTACAATATTAAAAGGTTTTATAAAACAGAATTTAGGACGATAAAACGGTGCAACCTCTATCAGAGAATATTACAATATCAAATGGTTTTATAAAACAGGATTTAGGACGCTAAAACGGTGCAATCTCTATCAGAGAATATTACAATATCAAAGGGTTTCATTAAACAGAATTTAGAACACTAAAACGGTGCAATCTCTACTAGAGAATATGACAATATCAAAGAGTTTTATAAAACAGAATTTAGGACGCTAATACGGTGTAATCTCTATCAGAGAATATAACAATATCAAAGGGTTTTATAAAACAGAATTTAGGACGCTAAAACGGTGCAATCTCTTTCAGAGAATACTACAATATCAAAGGGTTTTATAAAACAGAATTTAGGACGCTTAAACGGTACAATTTCCATCCGACAATATTACAATATCAAATGGTTTTATAAAACACAATTTAGGACGATAAAACGGTGCAACCTCTATCAGAGATAATTACAATATCAAAGGGTTTTATAAAACAGAATGTAAGACGCTAAAACGGTGCAATCTCTGTCAGAGAATATTACAATATCAAAGGGTTTCATTAAACAGAATTTAGAACACTAAAACGGTGCAATCTCTACTAGAGAATATGACAATATCAAAGAGTTTTATAAAACAGAATTTAGGACGCTAATACGGTGTAATCTCTATCAGAGAATATAACAATATCAAAGGGTTTTATAAAACAGAATTTAGGACGCTAAAACGGTGCAATCTCTTTCAGAGAATACTACAATATCAAAGGGTTTTATAAAACAGAATTTAGGACGCTTAAACGGTGCAATCTCTATCAGAGAATATTACAATATCAAAGCGTTTTACAAAACAGACTTTTGGACGCTATAACAGTGCAATCTCTATCAGAGAATATTACAATATAAAAGGGTTTCATTAAACAGAATTTAGGACGCTAAAACGGTGCAATCTCTATCAGAGAATATGACAATATCTAAGAGTTTTATAAAACAGAATTTAGGACGCTAAAACGGTGCAATCTCTATCAGAGAATATTACAATATCAAAGGGTTTTATAAAACAGAATTTAGGACGCTAAAACGGTCCAATCTCTATCATACCATATTACAATATCAAAGGGTTTTATAAAACAGAATGTAGGACGCTAAAAGGGTGCAATCTCTATCAGAGGATATTACAATATCAAAGGGTTTTAAAAAACAGAATTTAGGACGCTGTAACGGTGCAATCTCTATCAGAGAATATTACAATATCAAAGGGTTTTATAAAACAGAATTTAGGACGCTAAAACGGTGCAATCTCTCTCCGACTATATTACAATATCAAAGAGGTTTATAAAACAGAATTTAGGACGCTAAAACGGTGCAATCTCTATCAGAGAATATAACAATATCAAAGGGTTTTATAAAACAGAATTTAGGACGCTAAAACGGTTCAATCTCTATCAGAGAATATTACAATATCAAAGGGTTTTATAATACAGACTTTAGGACGCTAAAACGGTGCAATCTCTATCAGAGAATATTAAAATATTAAAAGGTTTGATAAAACAGAATTTAGGACGCTGAAACGGTAGAATCTCTTTCCGACTATATTACAATATCAAAGGGTTTTATAATACAGAATTTAGGACGCTAAAACGGTGCAACCTCTATCAGAGAATTTGACAATATCAAAGGGTTTACTAAAACAGAATTTAAGACGCTAAAACGGTGCAATCTCTATCAGAGAATATGACAATATCGAAGAGTTTTATAAAACAGAATTTAGGACGCTAAAACGGTGCAATCTCTATCAGAGAATATTACAATATCAAAGGGTTTCATTAAACAGAATTTAGGACGCTAAAACGGTGCAATCTGTATCAGAGAATATGACAATATCTAAGTTTTATAAAACAGAATTTAGGACGCTAAAACGGTGCAATCTCTATCAGAGATAATGACAATATCAAAGGGTTTTATAAAACAGAATTTAGGACGCTAAAACGGTGCAATCTCTATCAGAGAATATTACAATATCAAAGGGTTTTAAAAAACAGAATTTAAGACGCTAAAACGGTGCAATCTCTATCAGAGAATATTACAATATCAAAGGGTTTTATAAAACAGAATTTAGGACGCTAAAACGGTGCAATCTCTATCAGAGATAATGACAATATCAAAGGATTTTATAAAACAGAAATTATGACGCTAAAACGGTGCAATCTCTATTAGAGAATATGACACCATTAAAGGGTTTTATAAAACAGAATTTAGGACGCTAAAACGTTGCAATCTCTATCAGAGGATATTACAATATACAAGTGTTTTATAAAACAGAATTTAGGACGCTAAAACGGTTACATCTCTATCAGAGAATATTACAATATAAAAGGGTTTTATAATACAGAATTTAGGACGCTAAAACGGTGCAATCTCTATAAGAGAATATTACAATATTAAAGGGTTTTATAAAACAGAATTTAGGACGCTAAAACGGTGCGATCTCTACTAGAGAATATTACAATATCAAAGGCTTTTATAAAACAGAATTTAGGACGCTAAAACGGTACAATTTGTATCCGACAATATTACAATATCAAATGGTTTTATAAAAACAATTTAGGACGATAAAACTGTGCAACCTCTATCAGAGATTATTACAATATCAAAGGGTTTTATGAAACAGAATTAAAGACGCTAAAACGGCGCAATCTCTGTCAGAGAATATTACAATATCAAAGGGTTTCATTAAACAGAATTTAGGACACTAAAACGGTGCAATCTCTATAAGAGAATATGATAATATCAAAGAGTTTTATAAAACAGAATTTGAGACGCTAAAACGGTGCAATCTCTATCAGAGAATATAACAATATCAAAGGGTTTTATAAAACAGAATTTAGGACGCTAAAACGGTGCAATCTCTTTCAGAGAATATTACAATATCAAAGAGTTTTATAAAACAGAATTTAGGACACTAAAACGGTGCAATCTCTTTCAGAGAATATTACAATATCAAAGGGTTTTATAAAACAGAATTTAGGACGCTGTAACGGTGCAATCTCTATCAGAGAATATTACAATATCAAAGGGTTTCATTAAACAGAATTTAGGACGCTAAAACGGTGCAATCTCTATCAGAGAATATGACAATATCTAAGAGTTTTATAAAACAGAATTTGGGACGCTAAAACGGTGCAATCTCTATCAGAGAATATTACAATATCAAAGGGTTTTATAAAACAGAATTTAGGACGCTAAAACGGTCCAATCTCTATCATAGAATATTACAATATCAAAGGCTTTTATAAAACAGAATTTAGGACGCTAAAAGGGTGCAATCTCTATCAGAGGATATTACAATATCAAAGGGGTTTAAAAAACAGAATTTAGGACGCTGTAACGGTGCAATCTCTATCGGAGAATATTACAATATCAAAGGGTTTTATAAAACAGAATTTAGGACGCTAAAACGGTGCAATCTCTCTCCGACTATATTACAATATCAAAGAGTTTTAAAAAACAGAATTTAGGACGCTAAAACGGTGCAATCTCTATCAGAAAATATAACAATATCAAAGGGTTTTATAAAACAGAATGTAGGACGCAAAAACGGTTCAATCTCTATCAGAGAATATTACAATATCAAAGGGTTTTGTAATACAGAATTTAGGACGCTAAAACGGTGCAATCTCTATCAGAGAATATTAAAATATTAAAAGGTTTTATAAAACAGAATTTAGGACGCTAAAACGGTAGAATCTCTCTCCGACTATATTACAATATCAAAGAGTTTTATAAAACAGAATTTAGGACGCTAAAACGGTGCAATCTGTATCAGAGAATATAACAATATCAAAGGGTTTTATAAAACAGAATTTAGGACGCTAAAACGGTTCAATCTCTATCAGAGAATATTACAATATCAAAGGGTTTTATAATACAGACTTTAGGACGCTAAAACGGTGCAATCTCTATCAGAGAATATTAAAATATTAAAAGGTTTGATAAAACAGAATTTAGGACGCTGAAACGGTAGAATCTCTATCAGAGAATATTACAATATCAAAGGGTTTTATAATACAGAATTTAGGACGCTAAAACAGTGCAACCTCTATCAGAGAATTTGACAATATCAAAGGGTTTCATAAAACATAATTTAAGACGCTAAAACGGTGCAATCTCTATCAGAGA
Organism: Sepiola atlantica; assembly: GCA_963556195.1. Lineage (NCBI taxonomy): Eukaryota > Metazoa > Mollusca > Cephalopoda > Sepiida > Sepiolidae > Sepiola > Sepiola atlantica. The sequence continues at coordinate 1,713,282 of CAUVYP010000462.1, forward strand.
ATATGACAATATCAAAGAGTTTTATAAAACAGAATTTAGGACGCTAAAACGGTGCAATCTCTATCAGAGAATATTACAATATCAAAGGGTTTCATTAAACAGAATTTAGGACGCTAAAACGGTGCAATCTGTATCAGAGAATATGACAATATCTAAGTTTTATAAAACAGAATTTAGGACGCTAAAACGGTGCAATCTCTATCAGAGAATTTGACAATATCAAAGGGTTTTATAAAACAGAATTTAAGACGCTAAAACGGTGCAATCTCTATTAGAGAATATGACAATATCAAAGGGTTTACTAAAACAGAATTTAGGACGCTAAAACGGTGCAATCTCTATCAGAGAATATTACAATATCAAAGGGTTTAAAAAAACAGAATTTAAGACGCTAAAACGGTGCAATCTCTATCAGAGAATATTACAATATCAAAGGGTTTTATAAAACAGAATTTAGGACGCTAAAACGGTGCAATCTCTATCAGAGATAATGACAATATCAAAGGATTTTATAAAACAGAAATTATGACGCTAAAACGGTGCAATCTCTATTAGAGAATATGACACCATTAAAGGGTTTTCTAAAACAGAATTTAGGACAATAAAACGTTGCAATCTCTATCAGAGGATATTACAATATCAAGGTGTTTTATAAAACAGAAATTAGGACGCTAAAACGGTTCAATCTCTATCAGAGAATATTACAATATCAAAGGGTTTTATAATACAGAATTTAGGACGCAAAAACGGTGCAATCTCTATAAGAGAATATTACAATATTAAAGGGTTTTATAAAACAGAATTTAGGACGCTAAAACGGTGCGATCTCTACTAGAGAATATTACAATATCAAAGGCTTTTATAAAACAGAATTTAGGACGGTAAAACGGTACAATTTCTATCCGACAATATTACAATATCAAATGGTTTTATAAAACACAATTTAGGACGATAAAACTGTGCAACCTCTATCAGAGATTATTACAATATCAAAGGGTTTTATAAAACAGAATTTAGGACGCTAAAAGGGTGCAATCTCTATCAGAGGATATTACAATATCAAAGGGGTTTAAAAAACAGAATTTAGGACGCTGTAACGGTGCAATCTCTATCGGAGAATATTACAATATCAAAGGGTTTTATAAAACAGAATTTAGGACGCTAAAACGGTGCAATCTCTCTCCGACTATATTACAATATCAAAGAGTTTTATAAAACAGAATTTAGGACGCTAAAACGGTGCAATCTCTATCAGAGAATATTACAATATCAAAGGGTTTTATAAAACAGAATTTAGGACGCTGTAACGGTGCAATCTCTATCAGAGAATATTACAATATCAAAGGGTTTCATTAAACAGAATTTAGGACGCTAAAACGGTGCAATCTCTATCAGAGAATATGACAATATCTAAGAGTTTTATAAAACAGAATTTGGGACGCTAAAACGGTAGAATCTCTATCCGACTATATTACAATATCAGAGAGTTTTATAAAACAGAATTTAAGACGCTAAAACGGTGCAATCTTTATCAGAGAATATTACAATATCAAAGTGTTTTATAAAACAGAATGTGAGACGCTAAAACGGTGCAATCTCTATCAGAGAATATTACAATATCAAAGGGTTTATAAAACAGAATTTAGGACGCTAAAACGGTACAATTTCTATCCGACCATATTACAATATCAAAGGGTTTTATAAAACAGAATTTAAGACGATAAAACGGTGCAACCTCTATCAGAGAATATTACAATATCAAAGGGTTTTATTATACAGAATTCAGGACGCTAAAACGGTGCAATCTCTATCAGAGAATTTGACAATATCAAAGGGTTTTATAAAACATAATTTAAGACGCTAAAACGGTGCAATCTCTATCAGAGAATATGACAATATCAAAGAGTTTTATAAAACAGAATTTAGGACGCTAAAACGGTGCAATCTCTATCAGAGAATATTACAATATCAAAGGGTTTCATTAAACAGAATTTAGGACGCTAAAACGGTGCAATCTCCATCAGAGAATATGACAATATCTAAGAGTTTTATAAAACAGAAGTTAGGACGCTAAAACGGTGCAATCTCTATCAGAGATAATGACAATATCAAAAGGTTTTATAAAACAGAATTTAGGACGCTAAAACGGTGCAATCTCTATTAGAGAATATGACAATATCAAAGGGTTTACTAAAACAGCATTTAGGACGCTAAAACGTAGCAATCTCTATCCGACCATATTACAATATAAAAGAGTTTTATAAAACAGAATTAAGGACGCTAAAACGGTGCAATCTCTATCAGAATTATTATATTATCAAATGGTTTTATAAAACAGAATTTAAGAGGCTAAATGGTGGCATCTCTCTCCGACTATATTACAATATCAGATAGTTTTATAAAACAGAATTTAGGACGCTAAAACGGTGCAATCTCTATCAGAGAATATTACAATATCAAAGGGTTTTATAATACAGAATTTAGGACGCTAAAACGGTCCAATCTCTATCAGAGAATATTACAATATTATAGGGTTTTATAAAACCGAATTTAGGATGCTAAAACGGTGCAATCTCTACTAGAGAATATTACTATATTATAGGGTTTTATAAAACAGAATTTAGGATGCTAAAACGGTGCAATCTCTACTAGAGAATATTACTATATCAAAGGGTTTTATAAAACAGAATTTAGGACGCTAAAACGGTGCAATCTCTATCAGAGAATATTACAATATCAAAGAGTTTTATAAAACAGAATTTAGGACGCTAAAACGGTACAATTTCTATCCGACAATATTACAATATCAAATGGTTTTATGAAACCGAATTTAGGACGCTAAAACGGTGCAATCCATATCAGAGATTCTTACAATATCAAATGGTTTTATAAAACACAATTTAGGACGATAAAACGGTGCAACCTCTATCAGAGATTATTACAATATCAAAGGGTTTTATAAAACAGAATTAAAGACGCTAAAACGGTGCAATCTCTGTCAGAGAATATTACAATATCAAAGGGTTTCATTAAACAGAATTTAGGACACTAAAACGGTGCAATCTCTATCAGAGAATATGACAATATCAAAGAGTTTTATAAAACAGAATTTAGGACGCTAAAACGGTGCAATCTCTATCAGAGAATATAACAATATCAAAGGGTTTTATAAAACAGAATTTAGGACGCTAAAACGGTGCAATCTCTATCAGAGAATATGACAATATCTAAGGGTTTTATAAAACAGAATTTTGGACGCTAAAACGGTGCAATCTCTATTAGAGAATATTACAATATCAAAGGGTTTTATAAAACAGAATTTAGGACGCTGTAACGGTGCTATCTCTATCAGAGAATATTACAATATCAAAGTGTTTTATAAAACAGAATTTAGGACGCTGAAACGGTGCAATCTCTATCAGAGATTATTACAATATCAAAGAGTTTTATGAAACAGAATTTCGAACGCTGAAACGGTGCAATTTCTAGCAAAGAATATTACAATATCAAAGAGTTTTATAAAACAGAATTTCGGACGCTAAAACGGTGCAATCTCTATCAGAGATTATTACAATATCTAAAGGTTTTATAAAACAGAATTTAGGACGCTAAAACTGTGCAATCTCTATCCGACTATATTACAATATCAAAGAGTTTTATAAAACAGAATTTAGGACGCTAAAACTGTGCAATCTCTATCAGAGAATATTACAATATAAAAGGGTTTTATAAAACAGAATTTAGGACGCTAAAACGGTGCAATCTCTATCAGAGAATATTACAATATCAAAGGGTTTTACAAAACAGAATGTGAGACGCTAAAACGGTGCAATCTCTATCAGAGAATATTACAATATCAAAGGGTTTTATAAAACAGAATTTAGGACGCTAAAACGGTACAATTTCTATCCGACCATATTACAATATCAAAGGGTTTTATAAAACAGAATTTAGGACGCTAAAACGGTAGAATCTCTATCCGACTATATTACAATATCAAAGAGTTTAATAAAACAGAATTTAGGACGCTAAAACGGTGCAATCTCTATCAGAGAATATTACAATATCAAAGTGTTTTATAAAACAGAATGTGAGACGCTGAAACGGTGCAATCTCTATCAGAGAATATTACAATATGAAAGGGTTTATAAAACAGAATTTAGGACGCTAAAACGGTACAATTTCTATCCGACTATATTACAATATCAAAGGGTTTTATAAAACAGAATTTAGGACAATAAAACGGTGCAATCTCTATCAGAGAATATTACAATATCAAAGGGTTTTATAATACAGAATTCAGGACGCTAAAACGGTGCAATCTCTATCAGAGAATTTGACAATATCAAAGGGTTTTATAAAACATAATTTAAGACGCTAAAACGGTGCAATCTCTATCAGAGAATATGACAATATCAAAGTGTTGTATAAAACAGAATTTAGGACGCTAAAACGGTGCAATCTCTATCAGAGAATATTACAATATCAAAGGGTTTCATTAAACAGAATTTAGGACGCTAAAACGGTGCAATCTCCATCAGAGAATATGACAATATCTAAGAGTTTTATAAAACAGAAGTTAGGACGCTAAAACGGTGCAATATCTATCAGAGAATATTACAATATCAAAAGGTTTTATAAAACAGAATTTAGGACGCTAAAACGGTGCAATCTCTATCAGAGAATATTACAATATCAAAGTGTTTTATAAAACAGAATTTAGGACGCTGAAACGGTGCAATCTCTATCAGAGATTATTACAATATCAAAGAGTTTTATGAAACAGAATTTCGAACGCTGAAACGGTGCAATTTCTAGCAAAGAATATTACAATATCAAAGAGTTTTATAAAACAGAATTTCGGACGCTAAAACGGTGCAATCTCTATCAGAGATTATTACAATATCTAAAGGTTTTATAAAACAGAATTTAGGACGCTAAAACTGTGCAATCTCTATCCGACTATATTACAATATCAAAGAGTTTTATAAAACAGAATTTAGGACGCTAAAACTGTGCAATCTCTATCAGAGAATATTACAATATAAAAGGGTTTTATAAAACAGAATTTAGGACGCTAAAACGGTGCAATCTCTATCAGAGAATATTACAATATCAAAGGGTTTTACAAAACAGAATGTGAGACGCTAAAACGGTGCAATCTCTATCAGAGAATATTACAATATCAAAGGGTTTTATAAAACAGAATTTAGGACGCTAAAACGGTACAATTTCTATCCGACCATATTACAATATCAAAGGGTTTTATAAAACAGAATTTAGGACGCTAAAACGGTAGAATCTCTATCCGACTATATTACAATATCAAAGAGTTTAATAAAACAGAATTTAGGACGCTAAAACGGTGCAATCTCTATCAGAGAATATTACAATATCAAAGTGTTTTATAAAACAGAATGTGAGACGCTGAAACGGTGCAATCTCTATCAGAGAATATTACAATATGAAAGGGTTTATAAAACAGAATTTAGGACGCTAAAACGGTACAATTTCTATCCGACTATATTACAATATCAAAGGGTTTTATAAAACAGAATTTAGGACGATAAAACGGTGCAATCTCTATCAGAGAATATTACAATATCAAAGGGTTTTATAATACAGAATTCAGGACGCTAAAACGGTGCAATCTCTATCAGAGAATTTGACAATATCAAAGGGTTTTATAAAACATAATTTAAGACGCTAAAACGGTGCAATCTCTATCAGAGAATATGACAATATCAAAGTGTTGTATAAAACAGAATTTAGGACGCTAAAACGGTGCAATCTCTATCAGAGAATATTACAATATCAAAGGGTTTCATTAAACAGAATTTAGGACGCTAAAACGGTGCAATCTCCATCAGAGAATATGACAATATCTAAGAGTTTTATAAAACAGAAGTTAGGACGCTAAAACGGTGCAATATCTATCAGAGAATATTACAATATCAAAAGGTTTTATAAAACAGAATTTAGGACGCTAAAACGGTGCAACTTCTATTAGAGAATATGACAATATCAAAGGGTTTACTAAAACAGCATTTAGGACGCTAAAACGTAGCAATCTCTATCCGACCATATTACAATATAAAAGAGTTTTATAAAACAGAATTAAGGACGCTAAAACGGTGCAATCTCTATCAGAAGTTATTATATTATCAAATGGTTTTATAAAACAGAATTTAAGAGGCTAAATGGTGGCATCTCTCTCCGACTATATTACAATATCAGATAGTTTTATAAAACAGAATTTAGGACGCTAAAACGGTGCAATCTCTATCAGAGAATATTACAATATCAAAGGGTTTTATAAAACAGAATTTAGGACGCTAAAACGGTTCAATCTCTATCAGAGAATATTACAATATCAAAGGGTTTTATAATACAGAATTTAGGACGCTAAAACGGTGCAATCTCTATCAGAGAATATTACAATATAATAGGGTTTTATAAAACAGAATTTAGGATGCTAAAACGGTGCAATCTCTACTAGAGAATATTACTATATCAAAGGGTTTTATAAAACAGAATTTAGGACGCTAAAACGGTGCAATCTCTATCAGAGAATATTACAATATCAAAGAGTTTTATAAAACAGAATTTAGGACGCTAAAACGGTACAATTTCTATCCGACAATATTACAATATCAAATGGTTTTATAAAACCGAATTTAGGACACTAAAACGGTGCAATCCATATCAGAGATTATTACAATATCAAATGGTTTTATACAACACAATTTAGGACGATAAAACGGTGCAACCTCTATCAGAGATTATTACAATATCAAAGGGTTTTATAAAACAGAATTAAAGACGCTAAAACGGTGCAATCTCTGTCAGAGAATATTACAATATCAAAGGGTTTCATTAAACAGAATTTAGGACACTAAAACGGTGCAATCTCTATCAGAGAATATGACAATATCAAAGAGTTTTATAAAACAGAATTTAGGACGCTAAAACGGTGCAATCTCTATCAGAGAATATAACAATATCAAAGGGTTTTATAAAACAGAATATAGGACGCTTAAACGGTGCAATCTCTATCAGAGAATATGACGATATCTAAGGGTTTTATAAAACAGAATTTAGGACGCAAAACGGTGCAATCTCTATCAGAGAATATTACAATATCAAAGGGTTTTATAAAACAGAATTTAGGACGCTGTAACGGTGCAATCTCTATCAGAGAATATTACAATATCAAAGTGTTTTATAAAACAGAATTTAGGACGCTGAAACGGTGCAATCTCTATCAGAGATTATTACAATATCAAAGAGTTTTATGAAACAGAATTTCGAACGCTGAAACGGTGCAATTTCTAGCAAAGAATATTACAATATCAAAGAGTTTTATAAAACAGAATTTCGGACGCTAAAACGGTGCAATCTCTATCAGAGATTATTACAATATCTAAAGGTTTTATAAAACAGAATTTAGGACGCTAACACGGTAGAATCTCTATCCGACTATATTACAATATCAAAGAGTTTTATAAAACAGAATTTAGGACGCTAAAACTGTGCAATCTCTATCAGAGAATATTACAATATAAAAGGGTTTTATAAAACAGAATTTAGGACGCTAAAACGGTGCAATCTCTATCAGAGAATATTACAATATCAAAGGGTTTTACAAAACAGAATGTGAGACGCTAAAACGGTGCAATCTCTATCAGTGAATATTACAATATCAAAGGGTTTATAAAACAGTATTTAGGACGCTAAAACGGTACAATTTCTATCCGACCCTATTACAATATCAAAGGGTTTTATAAAACAGAATTTAGGACGATAAAACGGTGCAACCTCTATCAGAGAATATTACAATATCAAAGGGTTTTATAATACAGAATTTAGGACGCTAAAACGGTGCAATATCTATCAGAGAATTTGACAATATCAAAGGGTTTTATAAAACATAATTTAAGACGCTAAAACGGTGCAATCCCTATCAGAGAATATTACAATATCAAAGGGTTTATAAAACAGAATTTAGGACGCTAAAACGGTACAATTTCTATCCGACCATATTACAATATCAAAGGGTTTTATAAAACAGAATTTAGGACGATAAAACGGTGAACCTCTATCAGAGAATATTACAATATCAAAGGGTTTCATAATACAGAATTTAGGACGCTAAAACGGTGCAACCTCTATCAGAGAATTTTACAATATAAAAGGGTTTCATAAAACATAATTTAAGACGCTAAAACGGTGCAATCTCTATCAGAGAATATGACAATATCAAAGAGTTTTATAAAACAGAATTTAGGACGCTAAAACGGTGCAATCTCTATCAGAGAATATTACAATATCAAAGGGTTTCATTAAACAGAATTTAGGACGCTAAAACGGTGCAATCTGTATCAGAGAATATGACAATATCAAAGGATTTTATAAAACAGAATTTAGGACGCTAAAACGGTGCAATCTCTATTAGAGAATACGACAATATAAAAGGGTTTACTGAAACAGAATTTAGGACGCTAAAACGGTGCAATCTCTATCAGAGAATATTACAATATCAAAGGGTTTTAAAAAACAGAATTTAGGACGCTGTAACGGTGAAATCTCTATCAGAGAATATTACAATATCAAAGGGTTTTATAAAACAGAATTTAGGACGCTAAAACGGTGCAATCTCTATCAGAGATAATGACAATATCAAAGGGTTTTATAAAACAGAATTAAGGACGCTAAAACGGTGCAATCTCTATTAGAGAATATGACCATATTAAAGGGTTTTCTAAAACAGAATTTAGGACGCTAAAACGTTGCAATCTCTATCAGAGGATATTACAATATCAAAGTGTTTTATAAAACAGAATTTAGGACGCTAAAACGGTTCAATCTCTATCAGAGAATATTACAATATCAAAGGGTTTTATAATACAGAATTTAGGACGCTAAAACGGTGCAATCTCTATCAGAGAATATTACAATATTAAAGGGTTTTATAAAACAGAATTTAGGACGCTAAAACGGTGCGATCTCTACTAGAGAATATTACAATATCAAAGGCTTTTATAAAACAGAATTTAGGACGCTAAACGGTACAATTTATATCCGACAATATTACAATATCAAATGGTTTTATAAAACACAATTTAGGACGATAAAACGGTGCAACCTCTATCAGAGATTATTACAATATCAAAGGGTTTTATAAAACAGAATTAAAGAGCTAAAACTGTGCAATCTCTGTCAGAGAATATTACAATATCAAAGGGTTTCATTAAACAGAATTTAGGACACTAAAACGGTGCAATCTCTATCAGAGAATATGACAATATCAAAGAGTTTTATAAAACAGAATTTAGCACGCTAAAACGGTGCAATCTCTATCAGAGAATATAACAATATCAAAGGGTTTTATAAAACAGAATTTAGGACGCTAAAACGGTGCAATCTCTTTCAGAGAATATTACAATATCAAAGCGTTTTATAAAACATAATTTAAGACGCTAAAACGGTGCAATCTCTATCATAGAATATTACAATATCAAAGGGTTTTATAAAACAGACTTTAGGACGCTGTAACGGTGCAATCTCTATCAGAGAATATGGCAATATCTAAGAGTTTTATAAAACAGAATTTGGGACGCTAAAACGGTGCAATCTCTATCAGAGAATATTAAAATATCAAAGGGTTTTATAAAACAGAATTTAGGACGCTAAAACGGTCCAATCTCTATCATAGAATATTACAATATCAAAGGGTTTTATAAAACAGAATCAAGGACGCTAAAAGGGTGCAATCTCTATCAGAGGATATTACAATATCAAAGGGTTTTATAAAACAGAATTTAGGACGCAAAAAACGGTGCAATCTCTCTCCGACTATATTACAATATCAAAGTGTTTAATAAAACAGAATTTAGGACGCTAAAACGGTGCAATCTCTATCAGAGAATATAACAATATCAAAGTGTTTTATAAAACAGAATGTGAGACGCTAAAACGGTGCAATCTCTATAAGAGAATATTACAATATCAAAGGGTTTATAAAACAGAATTTAGGACGCTAAAACGGTACAATTTCTATCCGACCATATTACAATATCAAAGGGTTTTATAAAACAAAATTTAGGACGATAAAACGGTGCAACCTCTATCAGAGAATATTACAATACCAAAGGGTTTCATAAAACAGAATTAAAGACGCTAAAACGGTGCAATCTCTGTCAGAGAATATTACAATATCAAAGGGTTTCATTAAACAGCATTTAGGACACTAAAACGGTGCAATCTCTATCAGAGAATATGACAATATCAAAGAGTTTTATAAAACAGAATTTAGGACGCTAAAACGGTGCAATCTCTATCAGAGAATATAACAATATCAAAGGGTTTTATAAAACAGAATTTAGGACGCTAAAACGGTGCAATCTCTATCAGAGAATATTACAATATCAAAGGGTTTTATAAAACAGAATTTTGGACGCTAAAACGGTGCAATCTCTATCAGAGAATATTACAATATCAAAGGGTTTTATAAAACAGCATTTAGGACGCAGTAACGGTGCAATCTCTATCAGAGAATATTACAATATAAAAGTGTTTTATAAAACAGAATTTAGGACACTAAAACGGTGCAATCTCTATCAGAGAATATTACAATATCAAAGTGTTTTATAGAACAGAATTTAGGACGCTAAAACGGTGCAATCTCTATTAGAGAATATGACAATATCAAACGGTTTACTAAAACAGAATTTAGGACGCTAAAACGTAGCAATCTCTATCCGACCATATTACAATATAAAAGAGTTTTATAAAACAGAATTTAGGACGCTAAAACGGTGCAATCTCTATCAGAAGTTATTATATTATCAAATGGTTTTATAAAACAGAATTTAAAAGGCTAAACGGTGGCATCTCTCTCCGACAATATTACAATATCAAATAGTTTTATAAAACAGAATTTAGGACGCTAAAACGGTGCAATGTCTATCAGAGAATATTACAATATCAAAGGGTTTTATAAAACAGACCTTAGGACGCTAAAACGGTTCAATCTCTATCAGAGAATATTACAATATCAAAAGGTTTTATAATACAGAATTTAGGACGCTAAAACGGTGCAATCTCTATCAGAGAATATTACAATATTAAAGGGTTTTATAAAACAGAATTTAGGACGCTAAAACGGTGCAATCTCTACTAGAGAATATTACTATATCAAAGGCTTTTATAAAACAGAATTTAGGACGCTAAAACGGTGCAATCTCTATCAGAGAATATTACAATATCAAAGGGTTTTATAAAACAGAATTTAGGACGCTAAAACGGTACAATTTCTATCCGACAATATTACAATATCAAATGGTTTTATAAAACCGAATTTAGGACGCTAAAACGGTGCAATCCATATCAGAGAATATTACAATATCAAAGGGTTTTATAAAACAGAATTTAGGACGCTAAAACGGTGCAATCTCTATCAGAGAATATTACAATATCAAAGTGTTTTATAGAACAGAATTTAGGACGCTAAAACGGTGCAATCTGTATCAGAGAATATTACAATATTAAAATGTGGAATAAAACAGAATTTAGGACGCTAAAACGGTGCAATCTCTATCAGAGAATATTACAATATCAAAGGGTTATATAAAACAGAATTTAGGACGCAAAACGGTGCAATCTCTATCAGAGAATATTACAATATCAAAGTGTTTTATAAAACAGAATTTAGGACGCTGAAACGGTGCACTCTCTATCAGAGATTATTACAATATCAAAGAGTTTGATAAAACAGAATTTCGAAGGCTGAAACGGTGCAATTTCTAGCAAAGAATATTACAATATCAAAGAGTTTTATAAAACAGAATTTACGACGCTAAAACGGTGCAACTCTATCAGAGATTATTACAATATCTAAAGGTTTTATAAAATCGAATTTAGGACGCTAATCCGGTAGAATCTCTATCCGACTATATTACAATATCAAAGAGTTTTATAAAACAGAATTTAGGACGCTAAAACGGTGCAATCTCTATCAGAGAATATTACAATATCAAAGAGTTTTATAAAACAGAATTTAGGACGCTAAAACGGTACAATTTCTATCCGACAATATTACAATATCAAATGGTTTTATAAAACCGAATTTAGGACGCTAAAACGGTGCAATCCATATCAGAGATTATTACAATATCAAATGGTTTTATAAAACACAATTTAAGACGATAAAACGGTGCAACCTCTATCAGAGATTATTACAATATCAAAGGGTTTTATAAAACAGAATTAAAGACGCTAAAACGGTGCAATCTCTGTCAGAGAATATTACAATATCAAAGGTTTTCATTAAACAGAATTTAGGACACTAAAACGGTGCAATCTCTATCAGAGAATATGACAATATCAAAGAGTTTTATAAAACAGAATTTAGGACGCTAAAACGGTGCAATCTCTATCAGAGAATATAACAATATCAAAGGGTTTTATAAAACAGAATTTAGGACGCTAAAACGGTGCAATCTCTATCAGAGAATATGACGATATCTAAGGGTTTTATAAAACAGAATTTTGGACGCTAAAACGGTGCAATCTCTATCAGAGAATATTACAATATCAAAGGGTTTTATAAAACAGAATTTAGGACGCTGTAACGGTGCAATCTCTATCAGAGAATATTACAGTATCAAAGTGTTTTATAAAACAGAATTTAGGACGCTGAAACGGTGCAATCTCTATCAGAGATTATTACAATTTCAAAGAGTTTTATAGAAACAGAATTTCGAACGCTGAAACGGTGCAATTTCTAGCAAAGAATATTACAATATCAAAGAGTTTTATAAAACAGAATTTCGGACGCTCCAACGGTACAATGTCTATCCGACATAATTACAATATCTAAGGGTTTTATAAAACAGAATTTGGGACGCTAAAACGGTGCAATCTCTATCAGAGATTATTACAGTATCAAATGTTTTTATATAACACAATTAAGGACGGTAAAGCGGTGCAACCTCTATCAGAGAATATTACAATATCACGGGGTTTTATAAAACAGGATTTAGGACGCTAAAACGGTGCAATCTCTATCAGAGATTATTACAATATCAAATGGTTTTATAAAACAGTATTTAGGACGCTAACACGGTAGAATCTCTATCCGACTATATTACAATATCAAAGAGTTTTATAAAACAGAATTTAGGACGCTAAAACGGTGCAATCTCTACTCGACCATATTACAATATCTAAGAGTTTTATAAAACAGAATTTAGGACGCTAAAACGGTGCAATCTCTATCAGAGAATATTACAATATCAAAGGGTTTTATAAAACAGAATTTAAGACGCTAAACGGTGCGATCTCTGTCAGAGAATATTACAATATCAAAGGGTTTTATAAAACAGAATTTAGGACGCTAACACGGTGGCATCTCTCTCCGACTATATTACAATATCAAAGAGTTTTATTAAACAGAATTTAGGACGCTAAAACGGTGCAATCTCTATCAGAGAATATAACAATATCAAAGGGTTTTATAAAACAGAATTTAGGACGCAAAAAACGGTTCAATCTCTATCAGAGTATATTACAATATCAAAGGGTTTTATAAAACAGAATTTAGGACGCGAAAACGGTGCAATCTCTATCAGAGAATATTACAATATCAAAGAGTTTTATAAAACAGAATTTAGGACGCTAAAACGGTGCAATCTCTATCAGAGAATATTACAAAATCAAAGTGTTTTATAAACCAGAATTTAGGACGCAAAAACTGTGCAATCTCTATCAGAGAATATTACAATATCAAAGTGTTTTATAAAACAGAATTCAGGACGCGAAAACGGTGCAATCTCTATCAGAGATTATTACAATATCAAAAGATTTTATAAAACAGAATTACGAACGCTGAAACGGTGCAATTTCTAGCAGAGAATATTACAATATCAAAGGGTTTTATAAACCAGAATTTAGGACGCTAAAACGGTGCAATCTCTATCAGAGATTATTACAATATCTAAAGGTTTTATAAAACAGCATTTAGGACGCTAAAACTATAGAATCTCTATCCGACTATATTACAATATAAAAGAGTTTTATAAAACAGACTTTAAGACGCTAAAACGGTGCAATCACTATCACGGAAGATTACAATATCAAAGGGTTTCATAAAACAGAATTTAGGACGCTAAAACGGTGCAATCTCTATCAGAGAATATTACAATATCAAAGGCTTTTATAAAACAGAATTTAGGACGCTGTAACGGTTCAATCTCTATCCGAGAATATTACAATATCAAAGGGTTTTATAAAACAGAATTTAGGACGCTAAAACGTTGCAATCTCTATCCGATTATATTACAATATCAAAGAGTTTTATAAAACCGAATTTAGGACGCTAAAACGGTGCAATCTCTATCAGAGATTATAACAATATCAAATGGTTTTCTAAAACACAATTTAGGACGCTAAAACGGTGCAACCTCTATCAGAGAATATTACAATATCAAAGGGTTTTATAAAACAGGATTTAGGACGCTGAAACGGTGCAATCTCTATCAAAGAATATTACAATATCAAAGGGTTTTATAAAACAGAATTTAAGACGCTACAACGATGCAATCTCTATCAGAGAATATTACAATATCAAAGGGTTTTATAAAACAGAATTAAAGACGCTAAACGGTGCAATCGCTATCAGAGAATATGACAATATAAAAGAGTTTTATAAAACAGAATTTAGGACGCTAAAACGGTGCAATCGCTATCAGAGAATATTACAATATCAAAGGGTTTTATAAAACAGAATTTAAGACGCTAAAACGGTGCAATCTCTATCAGAGAATATGACAATATCAAAGGGTTTAATAAAACAGAATTAAAGACGCTTAAAGTGTGCAATCTCTATCAGAGAATATTACAATATCAAAGGGTTTTATAAAACAGAATTTAGGACGCAAAAAACGGTGCAATCTCTATCAGAGAATATTACAATATCAAAGGGTTTTGTAAAACAGAATTTAGGACAGTAAAATATTGCAATCTCTATCCGACCATATTACAATATAAAAGAGTTTTATGAAACAGAATTTAGGACGCTAAAACGGTGCAATCTCTATCAGAAGTTATTATAATATCAAAGGGTTTTATAAAACAGAATTTAAAGCGCGAAACGGTGGTATCTCTCTCCGACTATATTACAATATCAAAGAGTTTTATAAAACAGAATTACGAACGCGGAAACTGTGCAATTTCTAGCAGAGAATATGACAATATCTAAGAGTTTTTTAAAACAGAATTTAGGACGCTAAAACGGTGCAATCTCTATCAGAGATAATGACAATATCAAAGGGTTTTATAAAACAGAATTAGGGACGCTAAAACGGTGCAATCTCTATTAGAGAATATGACAATATCAAAGGGTTTTTTAAAACAGGATTAAGGACGCTAAAACTGTGCAATCTCAATCAGAGAATATTACAATATCAAAGGGTTTTATAAAACAGAATTTAGGACGCTATAACGGTTCGATCTCTATCAGAGAATATTACAACATCAAAGGGTTTTATAAAACAGAATTTAGGACGCTAAAACGTTGCAATCTTTATCCGACCATATTACAATATCTAAGAGTTTTATAAAACAGAACTTAGGACGCTAAAACGGTACAATCTCTATCAGAGATTATAAACATATCAAATGGTTTTATAAAACACAATTTAGGACGCTAAAACGGTGCAACCTCTATCAGAGAATATTACAACATCAAAGGGTTTGTTAAAACAAGATTTAGGACGCACCAACGGTGCAATCTCTATCAGAGAATATTACAATATCAAAGGGTTTTATAAAACAGAATTTCAGACGCTAAAACGGTGCAATCTCTATCAGAGAATATGACAATATCAAAGAGTTTTATAAAACAGAATTTAGGACGCTAAAACGGTGCAATCTCTATCAGAGATCATGACAATATCAAAGGGTTTTATAAAACAGAATTTAAGACGCTAAAACGGTGCAATCTCTATCAGAGAATATGACAATATCAAAGGGTTTTATAAAACAGAATTTAGGACGCTAAAACGGTGCAATCTCGATCAGAGAATATGACAATATCAAAGGGTTTTATAAAACAGAATTTAGGACGCTAAAACGGTGCAATCGCTATCAGAGAATATTACAATATCAAAGGGTTTTATAAAACAGAATTAAGGACGCTAAAACGGTGCAATCTCTATCAGAGATAATGACAATATCAAAGGGTTTTATAAAACAGAATTCAGGACGCTAAAACGGTGCAATCTCTATCAGAGAATATGACAATATCAAAGGGTTTATAAAACAGAATTTAGGACGCTAAAAAGGTGCAATCTCTATCAGAGAATATTACAATATCAAAGGGTTTTATAAAACAGAATTTAGGACGCTAAAACGGTGCAATCGATATCAGAGAATATTACAATACCAAAGGGTTTTGTAAAACAGAATTTAGGACGCTAAAACGGTGCAATCTCTATCCGACCATATTACAATATAAAAGAGTTTTATAAAACAGAATTTAGGACGCTAAAACGGTGCAATATCTATCAGAAGTTATTATAATATCAAAGGGTTTTATAAAACAGAATTTAGGACGCTAAAACGGTGCAATCTCTATCAGAGAATATAACAATATCAAAGTGTTTTATAAAACAGAATTTAGGACGCTAAAACGGTTCAATCTCTATCAAAGAATATTACAATATCAAAGGCTTTTATAAAACAGAATTTAGGACGCTAAAACGGTGCAATCTCTATCCGAGAATATTACAATATCAAAGGGTTTTATAAAACAGAATTTAGGACGCTAAAACGGTGCAATCTCTATCAGAGAATATAACAATATCAAAGTGTTTTATAAAACAGAATTTAGGACGCTAAAACGGTTCAATCTCTATCAGAGAATATTACAATATCAAAGGCTTTTATAAAACAGAATTTAGGACGCTAAAACGGTGCAATCTCTATCCGAGAATATTACAATATCAAAGGGTTTTATAAAACAGAATTTAGGACGCTAAAACGGTGCAATCTCTATCAGAGAATATGACAATATCAAGAAGTTTTGTAAAACAGAATTTAGGACGCTAAAACGGTGCAATCGCTATCAGAGACTATTACAATATCAAACGGTTTTACAAAACAGAATTTAGGACGCTAAAACGGTGCAATCTCTATCAGAAAATATGACAATATCAAAGGGTTTTATAAAACAGAATTAAGGACGCTAAAAAGGTGCCATCTCTATCAGAGAATATTACAATATCAAATGGTTCTATAAAAAAGAATTTAGGACGCTAAAACGGTGCAATCTCTATCAGAGAATATTACAATATCAAAGGGTTTTGTAAAACAGAATTTAGGACGCTAATACGTAGCAATCTCTATCCGACCATATTACAATATAAAAGAGTTTTATAAAACAGAATTTAGGACGCTAAAACGGTGCAATCTCTATCAGAAGTTATTATATTATCAAATAGTTTTATAAAACAGAATTTAAGAGGCTAAACGGTGGCATCTCTCTCCGACTATATTACAATATCAAAGAGTTTTATAAAACATAATTTAGGACGCTAAAACGGTTCAATCTCTATCAGAGAATATTACAATATCAAAGGGTTTTATAAAACAGAATTTAAGACGCTACAACGATGCAATCTCTATCAGAGAATATGACAATATCAAAGGGTTTTATAAAACAGAATTTAAAACGCTAAACGGTGCGATCGTTATCAGAGAATATTACAATATCAAAGAGTTTTATAAAACAGAATTTAGGACGCTAAAACGGTGCAATCGCTATCAGAGAATATTAAAATATCAAAGGGTTTTATAAAACAGAATTTAAGACGCTAAAACGGTGCAATCTCTATCAGAGAATATGACAATATCAAAGGGTTTCATTAAACAGAATTTAGGACGCTAAAACGGTGCAATCGCTAGAAGAGAATATTACAATATCAAAAGGTTTTATAAAACAGAATTTGGGACGGTAAAACGGTGCAATCTCTATCAGAGATAATGACAATATCAAAGGGTTTTATAAAACAGAATTTAGGACGCTAAAACGGTGCAATCTCTATCAGAGAATATTACAATATCAAAGGGTTTTGTAAAACCGAATTTAGGACGCTAAAATGTTGCAATCTCTATCCGACCATATTACAATATAAAAGAGTTTTATGAAACAGAATTTAGGACGCTAAAACGGTGCAATCTCTATCAGAAGTTATTATAACATCAAAGGGTTTTATAAAACAGAATTTAAGACGCTAAACGGTGGCATCTCTCTCCGACTATATTACAATATCCAAGAGTTTTGTAAAACAGAATTTAGGACGCTAAACCGGTGCAATCTCTATCAGAGAATATTACAATATCAAAGGGTTGTATAAAACAGAATTTAGGACGCTAAAACGGGGCAATCTCTATCAGAGAATATTACAATATCAAAGGGTTTTATAAAACAGAATTTAGGACGCTAAAACGGTGCAACCTCTATCAGAGAATATTACAATATCAAAGAGTTTTATAAAACCGGATTATGGACGCTTAAACGGTGCAATCTCTATCAGAGACTATTACAACATCAAAGGGTTTTATAAAACAGAATTTAAGACGCGACAACGATGCAATCTCTATCAGAGAATATTACAATATCAAAGGGTTTTATAAAACAGAATTTAAGACGCTAAACGGTGCAATCGCTATCAGAAAATATGACAATATCAAAGAGTTTTATAAAACAGAATTTAGGACGCTAAAACGGTGCAATCGCTATCAGAGAATATTAAAATATCAAAGGGTTTTATAAAACAGAATTTAAGACGCTAAAACGGTGCAATCTCTATCAGAGAATATGACAATATCAAAGGGTTTTATTAAACAAAATTTAAGACGCTAAAACGGTGCAATCGCTATCAGAGAATATTACAATATCAAAGGGTTTTATAAAACAGAACTTGGGACGCTAAAACGGTGCAATCTCTATCAGAGATAATGACAATATCAAAGGGTTTTATAAGACAGAATTTAGGACGCTAAAACGGTGCAATCTCTATCAGAGAATATTACAATATCAAAGGGTTTTGTAAAACCGAATTTAGGACACTAAAATGTTGCAATCTCTATCCGACCATATTACAATATAAAAGAGTTTTATGAAACAGAATTTAGGACGCTAAAACGGTGCAATCTCTATCAGAAGTTATTATAACATCAAAGGGTTTTATAAAACAGAATTTAAGACGCTAAACGGTGGCATCTCTCTCCGACTATATTACAATATCAAAGAGTTTTATAAAACAGAATTTAGGACGCTAAAACGGTGCAATCTCTATCAGAGAATATAACAATATCAAACGGTGTTATAAAACAGAATTTAGGACGCTAAAACGGTTCAATCTCTATCAGAGAATATTACAATATCAAAGGGTTTTATAAAACAGAATTTAGGACGCTAAAACGGTGCAATCTCTATCAGAGATAATGACAATATCAAAGGGTTTTATAAAACCGAATTTAGGACGCTAAAACGGTGCAATCTCTATCAGAGAATATTACAATATCAAAGGGTTTTATAAAACAGAATTTAGGACGCTAAAACGGGGCTATCTCTATCAGAGAATATTACAATATCAAAGGGTTTTATAAAACAGAATTTTGGACGCTAAAACGGTGCAACCTCTATCAGACATAATGACAATATCAAAGAGTTTTATAAAACCGGATTATGGACGCTAAAACGGTGCAATCTCTATCAGAGAATATTACAACATCAAAGGGTTTTATAAAACAGAATTTAAGACGCGACAACGATGCAATCTCTATCAGAGAATATAACAATATCAAAGGGTTTTATAAAACAGAATTTAAGTCGCTAAAACGGTGCAATCTCTATCAGAGAATATGACAATATCAAAGGGTTTTATTAAACAAAATTTAAGACGCTAAAACGGTGCAATCGCTATCAGAGAATATTAAATTATCAAAGGGTTTTATAAAACAGAATTTGGGACGCTAAAACGGTGCAATCTCTATCAGAGATAATGACAATATCAAAGGGTTTTATAAAACAGAATTTAGGACGCTAAAACGGTGCAATCTCTATCAGAGAATATTACAATATCAAAGGGTTTTATAAAACCGAATTTAGGACGCTAAAATGTTGCAATCTCTATCCGACCATATTACAATATAAAAGAGTTTTATAAAACAGAATTTAGGACGCTAAAACGCTGCAATCTCTATCAGAAGTTATTATAATATCAAAGGGTTTTATAAAACAGAATTTAAGACGCAAAACGGTGGCATCTCTCTCCGACTATATTACAATATCAAAGAGTTTTATAAAACAGAATTTAGGACGCTAAAACGGTGCAATCTCAATCAGAGAATATAACAATATCCAA
Organism: Sepiola atlantica; assembly: GCA_963556195.1. NCBI lineage: Eukaryota > Metazoa > Mollusca > Cephalopoda > Sepiida > Sepiolidae > Sepiola > Sepiola atlantica. The sequence goes on from CAUVYP010000462.1 coordinate 1,733,714, forward strand.
CGGTTTTATAAAAAAGAATTTAGGACGCTAAAACGGTTCAATCTCTATCAGTGAATATTACAATATCAAAGGGTTTTATAAAACAGAATTTAGAACGCTAAAACGGTGCAATCTCTATCCGAGAATATTACAATATCAAAGGGTTTTATAAAACAGAATTTAGGACGCCCAACGGTGCAATCTCTATCAGAGAATATGACAATATCAAAGGGTTTTATAAAACAGAATTTAGGACGCTAAAACGGTGCAATCGCTATCAGAGAATATTACAATATCAAAGGGTTTTATAAAACAGAATTTAGGACGCTAAAACGGTGCAGTCTCTATCAGAGATAATGACAATATCAAAGTGTTTTATAAAACAGAATTTAGGAAGCTAAAACGGTGCAATCTCTATCGGAGAATGTGACAATATCAAAGGGTTTTATTAAACAGAATTTAGGACGCTAAAACGGTGCAATCTCTATCAGAGAATATTACAATATCAAAGGGTTTTATAAAACAGCATTTAGGACGCTAAAACGTAGCAATCTCTATCCGACCATATTACAATATCAAAGTGTTTTATAAAACAGAATTTAGGACGCTAAAACGGTGCAATCGCTATCAGAAGTTATTATAATATCAAAAGGTTTTATAAAACAGAATTTAAGACGCTAAACGGTGGCATCTCTCTCCGACTATATTACAATATCAAAGAGTTTTATAAAACAGAATTCAGGACGCTAAAACGGTGCAATCTCTATCAGAGAATATTACAATATAAAAGGGTTTTACAAAAACGAATTTAGGACGCTAAAACGGTTCAATCTCTATCAGAGAATATTACAATACCAAAGGGTTTTATAAAACAGAATTTAAGACGCTAAAACGGTGCAATCTCTATCAGAGAACATTACAATACTAAAGGGTTTTATAAAACAGAATTGAAAACGCTAAAACGGTGCAATCTCTATCAGAGAATATGACAATATCAAAGGGTTTTATAAAACAGAATTTAAGACGCTAAACGGTGCAATCGCTATCAGAGAATATGACAATATCAAAGAGTTTTATAAAAAAGAATTTAGGACGCTAAAATGGTGCAATCTCTATCCGACCATATTACAATATAAAAGTGTTTTATAAAACAGAATTTAGGACGCTAAAACGGTGCAATCTCCATCAGAGAATATTACAATATCAAAAGGGTATTATAAAACAGAATTTATGACGCTACAACGGTGCAATCTCTATCAGAGAATATTACAATATGAAAGGGGTTTATAAAACAGAATTTAAGACACTACAACGATGCAATCTCTATCAGAGAATATTACAATATCAAAGGGTTTTATAAAACAGAATTTAAGACGCTAAACGGTGCAATCACTATCAGAGAATATGACAATATCAAAGGGTTTTTTAAAACAGAATTTAAAACGCTAAAACGGTGCAATCGCTATCAGAGAATATTACAATATCAAAGGGTTTTATAAAACAGAATTAAAGACGCTAAAACGGTGCAATCTCTATCAGAGAATATGACAATATCAAAGGGTTTTATAAAACAGAATTTAAAACGCTAAAACGGTGCAATCGCTATCAGAGAATATTACAATATCAAAGGGTTTTATAAAACAGAATTTAGGACGCTAAAACGGTGCAATCTCTATCAGAGATAATGACAATATCAAAGAGTTTTATAATACAGAATTTAGGACGCTAAAACGGTGCAAACTCTATCAGCGAATATGACAATATTAAAGGGATTTATAAAACAGAATTTAGGACGCTAAAACGGTGCAATCTCTATCAGAGATAATGACAATATCAAAGGGTTTTATAAAACAGAATTTAGGACGCTAAAACGGTGCAATCTCTATCAGAGAATATGACAATATCAAAGGGTTTTATAAAACAGAATTTAAGACGCTAAAAAGGTGCAATGTCTATCAGAGAATATTACAATATCAAAGGGTTTTATAAAACAGAATTTAGGACGCTAAAACGGTGCAATCTCTATCAGAGATAATGACAATATCAAAGGGTTTTATAAAACAGAATTTAGGACGCGAAAACCGAGCAATCGCTATCAGAGAATATTACAATATCAAAGGGTTTTATAAAAACGAATTTAGGACGCTAAAACGGTGCAATCTCTATCAGATATAATGACAATATCAAAGGGTTTTATAAAACAGAATTTAGGACGCTAAAACGGTGCAATCTCTATCAGAGAATATGACAATATCAAAGGGTTTTATAAAACAGAATATAGGACGCTAAAACGGTTCAATCTCTATCAGAGAATATTACAATATCAAAGGGTTTTATAAAACAGAATTTAGGACGCTAAAACGGTGCAATCTCTATCAGAGAATATTACAATATCAAAGGGGCTTGTAAAAAGAAATTTAGGACGCTAAAATGTTGCAATTTCTTTCCGACCATATTGCAACATAAAAGAGTTTTATAAAAAAGAATTTAGGACGCTAAAACGGTGCAATCTCTATCAGAAGTTATTATAATATCAAAGGGTTTTATAAAACAGAATTTAAGACGCTAAACGGTGGCATCTCTCTCCGACTATATTACAATATGAAAGATTTTTATAAAACAGAATTTAGGACGCTAAAACGGTGCAATCTCTATCAGAGAATATAACAATATCAAAGGGTTTTATAAAACAGAATTTAGGACGCTAAAACGGTTTAATCTCGATCAGAGAATATTACAATATCTAAGGGTTTTATAAAACAGAATTTAGGACGCTAAAACGGTGCAATCTCTATCAGAGAATATTACAATATCAAAGGGTTTTATAAAACAGAATTTAGGACGCTGTAACGGTGCAATCTCTATCAGAGAATATTACAATATCAAAGTGTTTCATAAAACAGAATTTAGGACGCTAAAACGGTGCAATCTCTATCCGACAATATTACAATATCAAAGTGTTTTATAAAACAGAATTTAGGACGCTAAAACGGTGCAATCTTTATCAGAGAATATTACAATATCAAAGGGTTTTATAAAACAGAATTTAGGACGCTAAAACGGTGCAATCTCTATCAGAGATTATTACAATATCAAAGGGTTTTATAAAACAGAATTACGAACGCTGAAACGGTGCAATTTCTAGCAGAGAATATTACAATATCAAAGGTTTTTATAAACCAGAATTTAGGACGCTAAAACGGTGCAATCTCTATCAGAGATTATTACAATATTAAAGGGTTTTATAAAACAGCATTTAGGACGCTAAAACTATAGAATCTCTATCCGACTATATTACAATATTAAAGAGTTTTATAAAACAGAATTTAGGACGCTAAAACGGTGCAATCTCTATCAGAGAATATAACAATATCAAAGGCTTTTATAAAACAGAATTTAGTACGCTAAATCGGTGCAATCTCTATCAGAGAATATGACAATATCAAAGGGTTTTATAAAACAGAATTTAAGACGCTAAAACGGTGCAATCTCTATCAGAGAATATTACAATATCAAAGGGTGACATTAAACAGAATTTAGGACGATAAAACGGTGCAATCTCTATCAGAGATTATAACAACATCAAATGGTTTTATATAACACAATTTAGGACGCTAAAACGGTGCAACCTCTATCAGAGAATATGACAATATCAAAGGGTTTTATAAAACAGAATTTAGGACGCTAAAACGGTGCAATCTCTATCAGAGAATATGACAATATCAAAGGGTTTTATAAAACAGAATTTAGGACGCTAAAATGTTGCAATCTCTATCCGACCATATTACAATATAAAAGAGTTTTATAAAACAGAATTTAGGACGCTAAAACGGTGCAATCTCTATCAGAAGTTATTATAATATCAAAGGGTTTTATAAAACAGAATTTAAGACGCTAAACGGTTGCATCTCTCTCCGACTATATTACCATATCAAAGAGTTTTATAAAACAGAATTTAGGACGCATAAACTGTGCAATCTCAATCAGAGAATATGACAATATCAAACGGTTTTATAAAACAGAATTAAGGACGCTAAAACGGTTCAATCTCTATCAGAGAATATTACAATATCAAAGGGTTTTATAAAACAGAATTTAGAACTCTAAAACGGTGCAATCTCTATCCGAGAATATTACAATATCAAAGGGTTTTATAAAACAGAATTAAGGACGCCCAACGGTGCAATCTCTATCAGAGAATATGACAATATCAACGGGTTTTATAAAACAGAATTTAAGACGCTAAAACGGTGCAATCGCTATCAGAGAATATTACAATATCAAAGGGTTTTATAAAACAGAATTTAGGACGCTAAAACGGTGCAATCTCTTTCAGAGATAATGACAATATCAAAGGGTTTTATAAAACAGAATTTAGGACGCTAAAACGGTGCAATCTCTATCAGAGAATGTGACAATATCAAAGGGTTTTATTAAACAGAATTTAGGACGCTAAAACGGTGCAATCTCTATCAGAGAATATTACAATATCAAAGGGTTTTGTTAAACAGCATTTAGGACGCTAAAACGTAGCAATCTCTATCCGACCATATTACAATATAAAAGAGTTTTATAAAACAGAATTTAGGACGCTAAAACGGTGCAATCGCTATCAGAAGTTATCATCATATCAAAAAGTTTTATAAAACAGAATTTAAGACGCTAAACGGTGGCATCTCTCTCCGACTATATTACAATATCAAAGAGTTTTATAAAACAGAATTCAGGACGCTAAAACGGTGCAATCTCTATCAGAGAATATAACAATATCAAAGGGTTTTATAAAACAGAATTTAGGACGCTAAAACGGTTCAATCTCTATCAGAGAATATTACAATACCAAAGGGTTTTATAAAACAGAATTTAAGACGCTAAAACGGTGCAATCTCTATCAGAGAATATCACAATACTAAAGGGTTTTATAAAACAGAATTGAAAACGCTGTCACGGTGCAATCTCTATCAGAGAATATGACAATATCAAAAAGTTTTATAAAACAGAATTTAAGACGCTAAACGGTGCAATCGCTATCAGAGAATATGACAATATCAAAGAGTTTTATAAAACAGACTTAAGGACGCTAAAATGGTGCAATCTCTATCCGACCATATTACAATATAAAAGTGTTTTATAAAACAGAATTTAGGACGCTAAAACGGTGCAATCTCCATCAGAGAATATTACAATATCAAAAGGGTATTATAAAACAGAATTTAGGACGCTAAAACGGTGCAATCTCTATCAGAGAATATTACAATATGAAAGGGTTTTATAAAACAGAATTTAAGACACTACAACGATGCAATCTCTATCAGAGAATATGACAATATCAAAGGGTTTTATAAAACAGAATTTAAGACGCTAAACGGTGCAATCGCTATCAGAGAATATGACAATATCAAAGGGTTTTATAAAACAGAATTAAAGACGCTAAAACGGTGCAATCTCTATCAGAGAATATGACAATATCAAAGGGTTTTATAAAACAGAATTTAAAACGCTAAAACGGTGCAATCGCTATCAGAGAATATTACAATTTCAAAGGGTTTTATAAAACAGGATTTAGGACGCTAAAACGGTGCAATCTCTATCAGAGATAATGACAATATCAAAGGGTTTTATAAAACAGAATTTAGGACGCTAAAACGGTGCAATCTCTATCAGAGAATATGACAATATCAAAGGGTTTTATAAAACAGAATTTAGGACGCTAAAAAGGTGCAATCTCTATAAGAGAATATTACAATATCAAAGGGTTTTGTAAAACGGAATTTAGGACGCTAAAACGTAGCAATCTCTATCCGACCATATTACAATATAAAAGAGTTTTATAAAACAGAATTAAGGACGGTAAAACGGTGCAATCTCTTTCAGAAGTTATTATAATATCAAAAGGTTTTATAAAACAGAATTTAAGACGCTAAACTGTTGCATCTCTCTCCGACTATATTACAATATCAAAGAGTTTTATAAAACAGAATTTAGGACGCTAAAACGGTCCAATCTCTACCAGAGAATATAACAATATCAAAGGGTTTTATAAAACAGAATTTAGGACGCTAAAACGGTTCAATCACTTTCAGAGAATATTACATTATCAAAGGGTTTTATAAAACAGAATTTAGGACGCTAAAACGGTGCAATCTCTATCAGAGAATATTACAATACTAAAGGGTTTTATAAAACAGAATTTAAATCGCTGTCACGGTGCAATCTCTATCAGAGAATATTACAATATCAAAGGGTTTTATAAAACAGAATTTAGGACGCTAAAACGGTGCAATCTCCATCAGAGAATATTACAATATCAAAAGGGTTTTATAAAACAGAATTAAGGACGCTAAAACGGTGCAACCTCTATGAGAGAATATTACAATATCAAAGGGTTTTATAAAACAGGATTTAGGACGCTAAAACGGTGCAGCTCTATCAGAGAATATTACAATATCAAAGGGTTTTATAAAACAGAATTTAAGACGCTACAACGATGCAATCTCTATCAGAGAATATGACAATATCAAATTGTTTTATAAAGCAGAATTTAAGACGCTAAACGGTGCAATCGCTATCAGAGAATATGACAATATCAAAGAGTTTTATAAAACAGAATTTAGGACGCTAAAACTGTGCAATATCTATCAGAGAATATGACAATATCAAAGGGTTTTATAAAACAGAATTTAGGACGCTAAAAAGGTGCAATCTCTATCAGAGAATATTACAATATCAAAGGGTTTTATAAAACAGAATTTAGGACGCTAAAACGGTGCAATCTCTATCAGAGAATATTACAATATCAAAGGGTTTTGTAAAACAGAAATTAGGACGCTAACATGTGGCAATTTCTATCCGACCATATTACAACATAAAAGCGTTTTATAAAACAGAATTAAGGACGCTAAAACGGTGCAATCTCTATCAGAAGTTATTATAATATCAAAGGGTTTTATAAAACAGAATTTAAGACGCTAAACGGTGGCATCTCTCTCCGACTATATTACAATATCAAAGATTTTTATAAAACAGAATTAAGGACGCTAAAACGGTGCAATCTCTATCAGAGAATATAACAATATCAAAGGGTTTTATAAAACAGAATTTAGGACGCTAAAACGGTTCAATCTCGATCAGAGAATATTACAATATCAAAGGGTTTTATAAAACAGAATTTAGGACGCTAAAACGGTGCAATCTCTATCAGAGAATATTACAATATCAAAGGGTTTTATAAAACAGAATTTAGGACGCTAAAACAGTGCAATCTCTATCAGAGAATATTACAATGTCAAAGTGTTTTATAAAACAGAATTTAGGACGCTAAAACGGTGCAATCTCTATCCGACCATATTACAATATCAAAGTGTTTTATAAAACAGAATTTAGGACGCTAAAACGGTGCAATCTCTATCAGAGAATATTACAATATCAAAGGGTCTTATAAAACAGAATTTAGGACGCTAAAACGGTGCAATCTCTATCAGAGAATATTACAATATCAAAGGTTTTTATAAACCAGCATTTAGGACGCTAAAACGGTGCAATCTCTATCAAAGATTATTACAATATTAAAGGGTTTTATAAAACAGCATTTAGGACGCTAAAACTTTAGAATCTCTATCCGACTATATTACAATATTAAAGAGTTTTATAAAACAGAATTTATGACGCTAAAACGGTGCAATCTCTATCAGAGAATATTACAATATCAAAGGCTTTTATAAAACAGAATTTAGGACGCTAAAACGGTGCAATCTCTATCAGAGAATATTATAATATCAAAGGGTTTTATAAAACAGAATTTAAGACGCTAAAACGGTGCAATCTCTATCAGAGAATATTACAATATCAAAGGGTGACATTAAACCGAATTTAGGACGATAAAACGGTGCAATCTCTATCAGAGAATATTACAATATCAAAGAGTTTTATAAAACAGAATTTAGGACGCTAAAACGGTGCAATCTCTATCAGAGATAATGACAATATCAAAGGGTTTTATAAAAACGAATTAAGGACGCTAAAACGGTGCAATCTCTATTAGAGCATATGACAATATCAAAGGGTTATATAAAACAGAATTTAGGACGCTAAAACGGTGCAATGTCTATCAGAGAATATTACAACATCAAAGGGTTTTATAAAACAGAATTTAGGACGTTAAACGTTGCAATCTCTATCCGACCATATTAAAATATGAAAGATTTTTATAAAACAGAATTTAGGACGCTAAAACGGTGCAATCTCTATCAGAGAATATAACAATATCAAAGGGTTTTATAAAACAGAATTTAGGACGCTAAAACGGTTCAATTTCGATCAGAGAATATTACAATATCAAAGGGTTTTATAAAACAGAATTTAGGACGCAAAAACGGTGCAATCTCTATCAGAGAATATTACAATATCAAAGGGTTTTATAAAACAGAATTTAGGACGCTGTAACGGTGCAATCTCTATCAGAGAATATTACAATATCAAAGTGTTTCATAAAACAGAATTTAGGACGCTAAAACGGTGCAATCTCTATCCGACCATATTACAATATCAAAGTGTTTTATAAAACAGAATTTAGGACGCTAAAACGGTGCAATCTCTATCAGAGAATATTACAATATCAAAGGGTTTTATAAAACAGAATTTAGGACGCTAGAACGGTGCAATCTCTATCAGAGATTATTACAATATCAAAGGGTTTTATAAAACAGAATTACGAACGCTGAAACGGTGCAATTTCTATCAGAGAATATTACAATATCAAAGGGTTTTATAAACCAGAATTTAGGACGCTAAAACGGTGCAATCTCTATCAGAGATTATTTCAATATTAAAGGGTTTTATAAAACAGCATTTAGGACGCTAAAACTATAGAATCTGTATCCGACTATATTACAATATTAAAGAGTTTTATAAAACAGAATTTAGGACGCTAAACCGGTGCAATCTCTATCAGAGAATATTACAATATTTAAGGCTTTTGTAAAACAGAATTTAGGACGCTAAAACGGTGCAATCTCTATCAGAGAATATTATAATACCAAAGGGTTTTATAAAACAGAATTTAAGACGCTAAAACGGTGCAATCTCTATCAGAGAATATTACAATATCAAAGGGTGACATTAAACAGAATTTAGGACGATAAAACGGTGCAATCTCTATCAGAGAATATGACAATATCAAAGAGTTTTATAAAACAGAATTAAGGACGCTAAAACGGTGCAATCTCTATCAGAGATAATGACAATATCAAAGGGTTTTATAAAAACGAATTAAGGACGCTTAAACGGTGCAATCTCTATTAGAGTATATGACAATATCAAAGAGTTTTATAAAACAGAATTTAGGACGCTAAAACGGTGCAATGTCTATCAGAGAATATTACAACATCAAAGTGTTTTATAAAACAGAATTTAGGACGTAAAACGTTGCAATCTCTATCCGACCATACTACAATATCTAAGAGTTTTATAAAACAGAATTTAGGACGCTAAAACGGTGCAATCTCTATCAGAGATTATAACAATATCAAATGGTTTTATAAAACACAATTTAGGACGCTAAAACGGTGCAACCTCTATCAGAGAATATGACATTATCAAAGAGTTTTATAAAACAGAATTTAGGACGCTAAAACGGTGCAACCTCTATCAGAGAATATGACAATATCAAAGGGTTTTATAAAACAGAATTTAGGACGCTAAAACAGAGCAATCGCTATCAAAGAATATTACAATATTAAAGGGTTTTATAAAAACGAATTTAGGACGCTTAAACGGTGCAATCTCTATCAGAGATAATGACAATATCAAAGGGTTTTATAAAACAGAATTTAGGACGCTAAAACGGTGCAATCTCTATCAGAGAATATGACAATATCAAAGGGTTTTATAAAACAGGATTTAGGACGCTAAAAAGGTGCAATCTCTATCAGAGAATATTACAATATGAAAGCGTTTCATAAAACAGAATTTAGGACGCTAGAACGGTGCAATCTCTATCAGAGAATATTACAATATCAAAAAAGTTTGTAAAAAGAAATTTAGGACGCTAAAACGTAGCAATCTTTATCCGACCATATTACAATATAAAAGAGTTTTATAAAACAGAATTAAGGACGCAAAAACGGTGCAATCTCTATCAGAAGTTATTATAATATAAAAGGGTTTTATAAAACAGAATTAAAGACGCTAAACGGTGGCATCTCTCTCCGACTATATAACAATATCAAAGAGTTTTATAAAACAGAATTTAGGACGCTAAAACGGTGCAATCTCTATTAGAGAATACAACAATATAAATTGGTTTTATAAAACAGAATTTAGGACGCTAAAACGGTTCAATCTCTATCAGAGAATATTACAATATCAAAGGGTTTTGTAAAACAGAATTTAGGACGCTAAAACGGTGCAATCTCTATCAGAGAATATTACAATATCCAAGGGTTTTATAAAACAGAATTTAGGAGGCTAAAACGATGCAATCTCTATCAGAGTATATAACAATATCAAAGGGTTTTATAAAACAGAATGTAATACGCTAAAACGGTGCAATCTCTATCCGACCATATTACAATATCAAAGCGAATTTAGTAGGCTAAAACTCTGCAATCTCTATCAGAGAATATTACAATATCAAAGGGTTTTATAAAACAGAATTTAAGACGCTAAAACGGTGCAATCTCTATCAGAGAATATTACAATATCAAAGGGTTTTATAAAACAGAATTTATGACGCTAAAACGGTGCAATCGCTATCAGAAGTTATTATAATATCAAAAGGTTTTATAAAACAGAATTTAAGACGCTAAACGGTGGCATCTCTCTCCGACTATATTACAATATCAAAGAGTTTTATAAAACAGAATTTAGGACGCTAAAACGGTGCAATCTCTATCAGAGAATATAACAATATCAAAGGGTTTTACAAAACAGAATTTAGGACGCTAAAACGGTTCAATCTCTATCAGAGAATATTACAATACCAAAGGGTTTTATAAAACAGAATTTAAGACGCTAAAACGGTGCAATCTCTATCAGAGAATATTACAATACTAAAGGGTTTTATAAAACAGAATTGAAAACGCTAAAACGGTGCAATCTCTATCAGAGAATATTACAATATCAAAGGGTTTTATAAAACAGAATTTAGGACACAAAAACGGTGCAATCTGTATCAGAGATTATTACAATATCAAAGGGTTTTATAAAACAGTATGTAGAACGCTGAAACGGTGCAATTTCTAGCAGAGCATATTACAATATCAAAGAGTTTTATACAACAGAATTTAGGACGCTAAAACGGTGCAATCTCTATCAGAGAATATAACAATATCAAAGGGTTTTATAAAACAGAATTTAGGACGCTAAAACGGTTCAATCTCGATCAGAGAATATTACAATATCAAAGGGTTTTATGAAACAGAATTTAGGACGCTAAAACGGTGCAATCTCTATCAGAGAATATTACAATATCAAAGGGTTTTATAAAACAGAATTTAGGACGCTGTAACGGTGCAATCTCTATCAGAGAATATTACAATATCAAAGTGTTTCATAAAACAGAATTTAGGACGCTAAAACGGTGCAATCTCTATCCGACCATATTACAATATCAAAGTGTTTTATGAAACAGAATTTAGGACGCTAAAACGGTGCAATCTCTATCAGAGAATATTACAATATCAAAGGGTTTTATAAAACAGAATTTAGGACGCTAAAACGGTGCAATCTCTATCAGAGATTATTATAATATCAAAGTGTTTTATAAAACAGAATTTAGGACGCTAAAACGGTGCAATCTCTATCAGAGAATATGACAATATCAAAGGGTTTTATAAAACAGAATTTAAGACGCTAAAACGGTGCAATCTCTATCCGAGAATATTACAATATCAAAGGGTGACATTAAACAGAATTTAGGACGATAAAACGGTGCAATCTCTATAAGAGAATATGACAATATCAAAGAGTTTTATAAAACAGAATTTAGGACGCTAAAACGGTGCAATCTCTATCAGAGATAATGACAATATCAAAGGGTTTTATAAAAACGAATTAAGGACGCTAAAACGGTGCAACATCTATTAGAGCATATGACAATATCAAAGGGTTTTATAAAACAGAATTTAGGACGCAAAAACGGTGCAATGTCTATCAGAGAATATTACAACATCAAAGGGTTTTATAAAACAGAATTTAGGACGTAAAACGTTGCAATCTCTATCCGACCATATTACAATATCTAAGAGTTTTATAAAACAGAATTTAGGACGCTAAAACGGTGCAATCTCTATCAGAGATTATAACAATATCAAATGGTTTTATAAAACACAATTTAGGACGCTAAAACGGTGCAACCTCTATCAAAGAATATGACAATATCAAAGGGTTTTATAAAACAGAATTTAGGACGCTAAACCGGTGCAATCTCTATCAGAGAATATGACAATATCAAAGGGTTTTATAAAACAGAATTTAGGACGCTAAAACGGAGCAATCGCTATCAGAGAATATTACAATACTAAAGGGTTTTATAAAAACGAATTTAGGACGCTAATACGGTGCAATCTCTATCAGAGAATATTACAATATCAAAGGGTTTTATAAAACAGAATTTAGGACGCTACAACGGTGCAATCTCTATCAGAGATTATGACAATATCAAAGGGTTTTATAAAACAGGATTTAGGACGCTAAAAAGGTGCAATCTCTATCAGAGAATATTACAATATGAAAGGGTTTCATAAAACAGAATTTAGGACGCTAAAACGGTGCAATCTCTATCAGAGAATATTACAATATCAAAGGGGTTTGTAAAAAGAAATTTAGGACGCTAAAACGTAGCAATCTCTATCCGACCATATTACAATACAAAAGAGTTTTATAAAACAGAATTAAGGACGCAAAAACGGTGCAATTTCTATCAGAAGTTATTATAATATCAAAGGGTTTTATAAAACAGAATTAAAGACGCTAAACGGTGGCATCTCTCTCCGACTATATAACAATATCAAAGAGTTTTATAAAACAGAATTTAGGACGCTAAAACGGTGCAATCTCTATTAGAGAATACAACAATATCAAAGGGTTTTATAAAACAGAATTTAGGACGCTAAAACGGTTCAATCTCTATCAGAGAATATTACAATATCAAAGGGTTTTGTAAAACAGAATTTAGGACGCTAAAACGGTGCAATCTCTATCAGAGAATATTACAATATCCAAGGGTTTTAATAAAACAGAATTTAGGACGCTAAAACGATGCAATCTCTATCAGAGTATATAACAATATCAAAGCGTTTCATAAAACAGAATGTAATACGCTAAAACGGTGCAATCTCTATCCGACCATATTACAATATCAAAGCGAATTTAGTACGCTAAAACGCTGCAATCTCTATCAGAGAATATTACAATATCAAAGGGTTTTATAAAACAGAATTTAAGACGCTAAAACGGTGCAATCTCTATCAGAGAATATTACAATATCAAAGGATTTATAAAACAGAATTTAGGACACAAAAACGGTGCAATCTGTATCAGAGATTATTACAATATCAAAGGGTTTTATAAAACAGTATGTAGAACGCTGAAACGGTGCAATTTCTAGCAGAGAATATTACAATATCAAAGAGTTTAAAAAAAAAAGAATTTAGGACGCTAAAACGGTGCAATCTCTATACGAGATTATTACAATATCAAAGAGTTTTATAAAACAGAATTTAGGACGCTTAAACAGTGCAATCTCTATCAGAGAATATTACCATATCAAAGTGTTTTATAAAACAGAATTTAGGACGCTAACACGGTTCAATTTCTATCCGCCAATATTACAATATCAAAGAGTTTTATAAAACAGAATTACAGACGCTAAAACGGTGCAATCTCTATAAGAGAATATTACAATATCAAAAGGTTTTATAAAACAGAATTTAAAACGCTAAAACGGTGCAATCTCTATCAGAGAATATTACAATTCCAAAAGGTTTTATAAAACAGAATTTAAGACGCTAAAACGGTAAAATCTCTACAAGAGATTATTACAATATCAAAGGGTTTATAAAACAGAATTTAGAACGCTAAAACAGTGCAATTTTTATCAGAGAATATTGCAATATCAACGGGTTTTATCAAACCGAATGAAAGACGCTAAAACGGTGCAATCTCTATCAGAGATAATGACAATATCAAAGGGTTTTATAAAACAGAATTTAACACGCTAAAACTGTGCAATCTCTATCAGAGACTATTACAATATCAAAGGGTTTTATAAAACAGAATTTAGGACGCAAAAACGGTGCAATCTCTATCAGAGAATATGACAATATCAAAGGGTTTTATAAAACAGAATTTAGGACGCTAAAACGGTGCAATCTCTATCAGAGAATATTACAATATCTAAGGGTTTTATAAAACAGAATTTAGGACGCTAAAACGGTGCAATCTCTATCAGAGATTATTACAATATCACAGGGTTTTATAAAAGAGAATTTAGGACGCTAAAACGGTGCAATCTCTATCAGAGAATAGTACAATATCAAAGGGTTTTATAAAACCGAATTTAAGACGCTAAAACGCTCCAATCTTTATCCGACTCAATTACAATATCAAAGTGTTTTATAAAACAGAATTTAGGACGCTAAAACGGTGCAATCTTTATCAGAGAATATTACAATATCAAAGGGTTTTATAACACAGAATTTAGTACGCGAAAACGGTGCAATCTCTATCAGAGAATATGACAATATCAAAGGGTTTTGTAAAACAGAATTTAATACGCTTAAACGGTGCAATCTCTACAAGAGATTATTAGAATATCCAAGCATTTTATAAAAAAGAATTTTGAACGCTGAAACGGTGCAATTTCTATCAGAGAATTTTTCAATATCAAAGGGTTTTATAAAAGAGAATTTAAGACGCTAAAACGGTGCAAACTCTATCACAGATAATGACAATATCAAAGGGTTTCATAAAACAGAATTTAGGACGCTAAAACTGTGCAATCTCTATCAGAGAATATTACAATATCAAAGGGTTTTATAAAAAAGAATTTAGGACGCTAAAACTGTGCAATCTTAACCAGAGAATATGACAATATCAAAGGGTTTTATAAAACAGAATTTAGGACGCTAAAACGGTGCAATCTCTATCAGAAAATATTACAATTCCAAAGGGTTTTATAAAACAGAATTTAGACGCTAAAACGGTTCAATCTCTATCAGAGATTATTACAATATAAAAGGGTTTTATAAAACAGACCTTAAACAGCTGAAACGGTGCAATCTCTATCAGAGAATATTGCAATATAAAAGAGTTTTATAAAACAGAATTTAAGATGCTAAAATGGTGCAATCTCTATCAGAGATTGTTCCAATATCAAAGGGTTTTATAAAACAGCCTTTAGGACGCTAAAACGGTGCAAGCTCTATCAGAGAATATTACAATAGCAAAGGCTGTCCTAAAACAGAATTTAGGACGCTAAAACGGTGCAATCTCTATCAGAGAATATGACAATCTCAAAGGGTTTTATAAAACAGAATTTAAACCGCTAAAACGGTGCAATTTCTATCAGAGAATATTGCAATATCAAAGAGTTTTATAAAACAGTATTTAGGACGCTAAAATGGTGGAATCTCTATCAGAGATTATTACAATATCAAAGGGTTTTATAAAACAGACTTTAGGACGCTAAAACGGTGCAATCTCTATCAGAGAATATTACAATATCAAAGGGTTTTATAAAACAGAATTTAGGACACTAAAACAGTGCAATCTCTATCTGACCATATTACAATATCAAAGGGTTTTGGAAAACCCAATTTAGGACGCTAAAACGGTGCAATCCCTATCCGAGAATATTACAACATCTAAGGGTTTTATAAAACAGAATTTAGGACGCTACAACGGTGCTATCTCGATCAGAGATTGTAACAATAGCTAAGGGTTTTATAACACAGAATTAAGAACGCTGAAACCGTGCAATTTCTAGCAGAGAATATTGCAATATCAAAGAGTTTTAGAAAACAGAATTTAAGACGCTAAAACGGTGCAATCATTATCAGAGATTATTACAATATCAAAGAGTTTCATAAAACAGAATTTACGACGCTAAAACAGTGCAATCTCTATCAGAGAATATTACAATATAAAAGTGTTTTATAAAACTGAATTTAGGATGCTGTAACGGTGCTATATCTATGAGAGTAGGTTACAATATCAAAGGGTTTTATAAAACCGAATTTAGGACGCTAAAACGGTGCAATCTATATCCGACCTAATTACAATATCAAAGTGTTTTATAAAACAGAATTTAGGACGCTCAAACGGTGCAATCTCTATCAGAGAATATTACAATATCAAGTTGTTTTATAAAACATAATTTAGGACGCTTAAACGGTGCAATCTCTATCAGACAATATTACAATATCAAATGGGTTTTATAAAACATAATTAAGGACGCTAAAACGGTGCAATCTCTATCAGAGAATATTACAATATCAAAGGGTTTAATAAAACAGAATTTAGGACGCTGAAACGGTGCAATCTCTATCAGAGAATATGACAATATAAAAGGGTTTTGTAAAACAGAATTTAATACGCTAAAACGGTGCAATATCTACAAGAGATTATTACAATATCAAAGCATTTGATAAAACAGAATTTTGAACGCTGAAACGGTGCAATTTCTATCAGAGAAAATACAATATCAAAGGGTTTTATAAAACAGAATGTAAGACGCTAAAACGGTGCAAACTCTATCAGAGATAATGACAATATAAAAAGGGTTTCATAAAAAAGAATGTAGGACGTTAAAACTGTTCAATCTCTACCAGAGAATATGACAATATCAAAGGGTTTTATAAAACAGAATTCAGGACGCTAAAACGGTGCAATCTCTATCAGAAAATATTACAATTCCAAAGGGTTTTATAAAACAGAATTTAGACGCTAAAACGGTTAAATCTCTATCAGAGATTATTACAATATCAAAGGGTTTTATAAAACAGACCGTAGACCGCTGAAACGGTTCAATTTCTATCAGAGAATATTGCAATATCAAAGAGTTTTATAAAACAGAATTTAAGACGCTAAAATGGTGCAATCTCTATCAGAGATTGTTACACTATCAAAGGGTTTTATAAAACAGACTTTAGGACGCTAAAACGGTGCAAACTCTATCAGAGAATATTACAATATCAAAAGGTTGTATAAAACAGAATTTAGGACACTAAAACGGTGCAATCTCTATCCGACCATATTACAATATCAAAGGGTTTTATAAAACCGCATTTAGGACGCTAAAACGGTGCAATCTCTATCAGAGAATATTACAATATCAAAGGGTTTCATAAAACAGAATTTAGGACGCTAAAACTGTGCAATCTCTATCAGAGAATATTACAATATCAAAGGGTTTTATAAAACAGAAATTAGGACGCTTAAACGGTGCAATCTCTATCAGAGAATATTACAATATCAAAGGGTTTTATAAAACAGAATTTAGCGCCGCTGAAACGGTGCAATCTCTATCAGAGATTATGACAATATCAAAGGGTTTTATAAAACAGAATTTAGGACGCTAAAACGGTGCAATCTCTATCAGAGAATATTAAAATATCAAAGGGTTTTATAAAACAGAATTTAGGACGCTAAAACGGTGCAATCTCTATCAGAGAATATTACCATATCAAAGTGTTTTATAAAACAGAATTTAGGACGCTAACACGGTTCAATTTCTATCCGCCAATATTACAATATCAAAGAGTTTTATAAAACAGAATTACGGACGCTAAAACGGTGCAATCTCTATCAGAGATTTTTACAATATCAAAGTGTTTTATAAAACTGAATTTAGGATGCTGTAACGGTGCCATCTCTATGAAAGAAGGTTATAATATCAAAGTGTTTTATGAAACATAATTGCGGACGCTAAAACGGTGCAATCTCTATAAGAGAATATTACAATATCAAAAGGTTTTATAAAACAGAATTTAAAACGCTAAAACGGTGCAATCTCTATCAGAGAATGTTACAATTCCAAAAGGTTTTATAAAACAGAATTTAAGACGCTAAAACGGTAAAATCTCTACAAGAGATTATTACAATATCAAAGGGTTTATAAAACAGAATTTAGAACGCTGAAACGGTGCAATTTTTATCAGAGAATATTGCAATATCAAAGGGTTTTATCAAACCGAATGTAAGACGCTAAAACGGTGCAATCTCTATCAGAGATAATGACAATATCAAAGGGTTTTATAAAACAGAATTTTACACGCTAAAACTGTGCAATCTCTATCAGAGAATATTACAATATCAAAGGGTTTTATAAAACAGAATTTAGGACGCTAAAACGGTGCAATCTCTATCAGAGAATATGACAATATCAAAGGGTTTTATAAAACAGAATTTAGGACGCTAAAACAGTGCAATCTCTATCAGAGAATATTACAATATCAAAGGGTTTTATAAAACAGAATTTAGGACGCTAAAACGGTGCAATCTCTATCAGAGAATATGACAATATCAAAGGGTTTTATAAAACAGAATTTAGGACGCTAAAACGGTGCAATATCTATCAGAGAATATTACAATATCTAAGGGTTGTATAAAACAGAATTTAGGACGCTAAAACGATGCAATCTCTATCAGAGTATATAACAATATAAAAAGGGTTTTATAAAACAGAATGTAAGACGCTAAAACGGTGCAATCTCTATCCGACCCTATTACACTATCAAAAGGTTTTATAAAAGCGAATTTAGTACGCTAAAACGCTGCAATCTCTATCAGAGAATATTACAATATCAAAGGGTTTTTTAAAACAGAATTTAAGACGCTAAAACGGTGCAATCTCTATCAGAGAATATTACAATATCAATGTGTTTTATAAAACAGAATTTAGGACGCTAAAACGGTGCAATCTCTATCAGAGATTATTACAATATCACAGGGTTTTATAAAAGAGAATTTAGGACGCTAAAACGGTGCAATCTCTATCAGAGAATAGTACAATATCAAAGGGTTTTATAAAATCGAATTTAAGACGCTAAAACGCTCCAATCTTTATCCGACCCAATTACAATATCAAAGTGTTTTATAAAACAGAATTTAGGACGCTAAAACGGTGCAATCTCTATCAGAGAATATTACAATATCAAACTGTTTTATAAAACATAATTTAGGACGCTAAAACGGTGCAATCTCTATCAGAGAATATTACAATATAAAATCGGTTTTATAAAACATCATTTAGGACGCTAAAACGGTGCAATCTTTATCAGAGAATATTACAATATCAAAGGGTTTTATAACACAGAATTTAGGACGCGAAAACGCTGCAATCTCTATCAGAGAATATGACAATATCAAAGGGTTTTGTAAAACAGAATTTAATACGCTAAAACGGTGCAATCTCTACAAGATATTATTAGAATATCCAAGCATTTTATAAAAAAGAATTTAGAACGCTAGAACGGTGCAATTTCTATCAGAAAATTTTTTAATATCAAAGGGTTTTATAAAAGAGAATTTAAGACGCTAAAACGGTGCAAACTCTATCAGAGATAATGACAATATCAAAGGGTTTCATAAAACAGAATTTAGGACGCTAAAACTGTGCAATCTCTATCAGAGAATATTACAATATCAAAGGGTTTTATAAAACAGAATTTAGGACGCTAAAACTGTGCAATCTTAACCAGAGAATATGACAATATCAAAATGTTTTATAAAACAGAATTTAGGACGCTAAAACGGTGCAATCTCTATCAGAGATTGTTCCAATATCAAAGGGTTTTATAAAACAGCCTTTAGGACGCTAAAACGGTGCAAGCTCTATCTGAGAATATTACAATAGCAAAGGCTGTCCTAAAACAGAATTTAGGACGCTAAAACGGTGCAATCTCTATCAGAGAATATGACAATATCAAAGGGTTTTATAAAACAGAATTTAAACCGCTAAAACGGTGCAATTTCTATCAGAGAATATTGCAATATCAAAGAGTTTTATAAAACAGTATTTAGGACGCTAAAATGGTGGAATCTCTATCAGAGATTATTACAATATCAAAGGGTGTTATAAAACAGACTTTAGGACGCTAAAACGGTGCAATCTCTATCAGAGAATATTACAATATCAAAGGGTTTTATAAAACAGAATTTAGGACACTAAAACAGTGCAATCTCTATCTGACCATATTACAATATCAAAGGGTTTTGGAAAACCCAATTTAGGACGCTAAAACGGTGCAATCCCTATCCGAGAATATTACAACATCAAAGGGTTTTATAAAACAGAATTTAGGACGCTACAACGGTGCAATCTCGATCAGAGATTGTAACAATAGCTAAGGGTTTTATAACACAGAATTAAGAACGCTGAAACCGTGCAATTTCTAGCAGAGAATATTGCAATATCAAAGAGTTTTAGAAAACAGAATTTAAGACGCTAAAACGGTGCAATCATTATCAGAGATTATTACAATATCAAAGAGTTTCATAAAACAGAATTTACGACGCTAAAACAGTGCAATCTCTATCAGAGAATATTACAATATAAAAGTGTTTTATAAAACTGAATTTAGGATGCTGTAACGGTGCAATATCTATGAGAGTAGGTTACAATATCAAAGGGTTTTATAAAACCGAATTTAGGACGCTAAAACGGTGCAATCTATATCCGACCTAATTACAATATCAAAGTGTTTTATAAAACAGAATTTAGGACGCTCAAACGGTGCAATCTCTATCAGAGAATATTACAATATCAAAGTGTTTTATAAAACATAATTTAGGACGCTTAAACGGTGCAATCTCTATCAGACAATATTACAATATCAAATGGGTTTTATAAAACATAATTTAGGACGCTAAAACGGTGCAATCTCTATCAGAGAATATTACAATATCAAAGGGTTTAATAAAACAGAATTTAGGACGCTAAAACGGTGCAATCTCTATCAGAGAATATAGCAATATAAAAGGGTTTTGTAAAACAGAATTTAATACGCTAAAACGGTGCAATATCTACAAGAGATTATTACAATATCAAAGCATTTGATAAAACAGAATTTTGAATGCTAAAACGGTGCAATTTCTATCAGAGAAAATACAATATCAAAGGGATTTATAAAACAGAATGTAAGACGCTAAAACGGTGCAAACTCTATCAGAGATAATGACAATATCAAAGGGTTTTATAAAAAAGAATTTAGGACGTTAAAACTGTGCAATCTCTATCAGAGAATATTACAATATCAAAGGGTTTTATAAAAACAAATTTAGTACGCTAAAACTGTGCAATCTTAACCAGAGAATATGACAATATCAAAGGGTTTTATAAAACAGAATTCAGGACGCTAAAACGGTGCAATCTCTATCAGAAAATATTACAATTCCAAAGGGTTTTATAAAAAAGAATTTAGACGCTAAAACGGTTCAATCTCTATCAGAGATTATTACAATATCAAAGGGTTTTATAAAACAGACCGTAGACCGCTGAAACGGTTCAATTTCTATCAGAGAATATTGCAATATCAAAGAGTTTTATAAAACAGAATTTAAGACGCTTAAATGGTGCAATCTCTATCAGAGATTGTTACACTATCAAAGGGTTTTATAGAACAGACTTTAGGACGCTAAAACGGTGCAAACTCTATCAGAGAATATTACAATATCAAAAGGTTGTATAAAACAGAATTTAGGACACTAAAACGGTGCAATCTCTATCCGACCATATTACAATATCAAAGGGTTTTATAAAACCGCATTTAGGACGCTAAAACGGTGCAATCTCTATCAGAGAATATTACAATATCAAAGGGTTTCATAAAACAGAATTTAGGACGCTAAAACTGTGCAATCTCTATCAGAGAATATTACAATATCAAAGGGTTTTATAAAACAGAATTTAGGACGCTTAAACGGTGCAATCTCTATCAGAGAATATTACAATATCAAAGGGTTTTATAAAACAGAATTTAGCGCCGCTGAAACGGTGCAATCTCTATCAGAGATTATGACAATATCAAAGGGTTTTATAAAACAGAATTTAAGACGCTAAAACGGTGCAATCTCTATCAGAGAATATTACAATATCAAAGGGTTTTATAAAACAGAATTACGGACGCTAAAACGGTGCAATCTCTATCAGAGAATATGACAATATCAAAGGGTTTCATAAAAGAGAATTTAGGACGCTAAAACGGTGCAATACATATCAGAGAATATTACAATATCAAAGGGTTTTATAAAACAGAATTTAGGACGCTAAAACGGTGCAATCTCTATCAGAGTATATTACATAGTCAAAGATTGTAATAAAACAAGAATTTAGGACGCTAAAATTATGCAATCTCTTTCAGAGAATATTACAATATCAAATGGGTTTTATAAAACTCAATTTAAGACGCTAAAACGGTGCAATCTCTATCAGAGAATATTACAATATCAATAGGTTTTATAAAACAGAATTTAGGACGCTTAAACGGGGCAATCTCGATCCGACCATATTATAATATCAAAGGGTTTTATAAAACAGAATTTAGGACATTAAAAAAGTGCAATCTCTATCAGAGAACATTACAATATCAAAGGGTTTTATAAAACAGAATTTAGGACGCTAAAACGGTGCAATCTCTATCAGAGATTATTACAATATCAAAGGGTTTTATAAAACAGAATTCAGAACGCTAAAACGGTGCAATCTCTATCAGAGAATATTACAATATCAAAGGGTTTTATAAAACCGAATTTAGGACGCAAAAACGGTGCAATCTCTATCAGAGAATATTACAATATCAAAGGGTTTTATAAAACAGAATTTAGGACGCTAAAACGGTGCAATCTTTATCAGAGAATATTACAATATCAAAGGCTTTTATAAAACAGAATTTAGGACGCTAAAACGGTGCAATCTCTATCAGACATTATAGCAATATCAAAGGGTTTTATAAAACAGAATTTAGGACGCTAAAACGGTGTAATCTCTATCAGAGATTATTACAATATCAAAGGGTTTTATAAAACAGAATTTAGGACGCTGAAACGCTGCAATCTCTATCAGAGAATATTACAATATCAAAGGGTTTTATAAAACAGAATTTAGGACGCTAAAACGGTGCAATCTCTATCAGAGAATATTACAATATCAAAGGGTTTTATAAAACAGAATTTAGGACGCTAAAACGGTGCAATCTCTATCAGAGAATATTACAATATCAACGGGTTTATAAAACAGAATGTAGGACGCTTAAACGGTGCAATCTCTATCAGAGAATATTACAATATCAAAGGCTTTTATAAAAAAGAATGTAGGACGCTAAAATTATGCAATCACTATCAGAGAATATTACAATATCAAATGGGTTTTATAAAACTAAATTAAGGACGCTAAAACGGTGCAACTCTATCAGAGAATATTACAATATTAATAGGTTTTATAAAACAGAATTTAGGACGCTAAAACGGTGCAATCTCTATCCGACCATATTATAATATCAAAGGGTTTTATAAAACAGAATTTAGGACATTAAATCAGTGCAATCTCTATCAGAGAACATTACAATATCAAAGGGTTTTATAAAACAGAATTTAAGACGTTAAAGCGGTGCAATCTCTATCAGAATATTACAATATCAAAGGGTTTTATAAAACAGAATTTAGGACGCAAGAAGGGTGCAATCTCTATCAGAGATTATTACAATATCCAATGGTTTTATAAAACAGAATTTAGGACGCTAAAACGGTGCAATCTCTATCAGAGAATATTAAATATCAAAGGGTTTTATAAAACAGAATTTAGGACGCTAAAACGGTGCAATCTCTATCAGAGAATATGACAATATCAAAGGGTTTGATAAAAGAGAGTTTAGGACGCTAAAACTGTGCAATACATATCAGAGAATATTACAATATCAAAGGGTTTTATAAAACAGAATTTAGGACGCTAAAACGGTGCAATCTCTATCAGAGTATATTACATGATCAAAGGGTGTAATAAAACTGAATTTAGGACGCTAAAACGGTGCAATCTCTGTCAGAGAATATTACAATAATAAAGGGTTTTATGAAACAGAATGTTGGACGCTTAGCTGTGCAGTCTCTATCAGAGAATATTACAATATCAAAGGGTTTTATAAAACAGAATTCAGGACGTTAAAGCGGTGCAATATCTATCAGAATATTACAATATCAAAGGGTTTTATAAAACAGAATTTAGGACCCGAAATCGGTGCAATCTCTATCAGAGATTATTACAATATCAAAGGGTTTTATAAAACAGAATTTAGGACGCTAAAACGGTGCAATATCAATCAGAGAATATTACAATATCAAAGGGTTTTATAAAACAGAATTTAGGACGCTAAAACGGTGCAATCTCTATCAGAGAATATGACAATATCAAACGGTTTATAAAAGAGAATTAAGGACGCTAAAACGGTGCAATCTCTATCAGACATTATAGCAATATCAAAGGGTTTTATAAAACAGAATTTAGGACGCTAAAACGGTGCAATCTCTATCAGAGTATATTACATGATCAAAGGGTGTAATAAAACTGAATTTAGGACGCTAAAACGGTGCAATCTCTGTCAGAGAATATTACAATATCAAAGGGTTTTATGAAACAGAATGTTGGACGCTTAGCTGTGCAGTCTCTATCAGAGAATATTACAATATCAAAGGGTATTATAAAACAGAATTAAGGACGCTAAAACGGTGCAATCTCTATCAGAGAATATTACAATATCAAAGGGTTTTATAAAACAGAATTTAGGACGCTTAAACGGTGCAATCTCTATCAGAGAATATTACAATATCTAAGGGTTTAATAAAATAGAATTTAGGACGCTTAAACGGTGCAATCTCTATCAGAGAATATTACAATATCAAAGGGTTTAATAAAACAGAATTTAAGACGCTAAAACGGTGCAATCTCTATCAGAGAATAGTACAATATAATAGAGTTTTATAAAAACGAATTTAGGACGCTTTAACGGTGCAATCTCTATCAGAGAATATTACAATATCAAAGGGTTTTATAAAACAGAATTTAGGACGCTAAAACGGTGCAATCTCTATCAGCGAATATAACAATATCGAAGGGTTTTATAAAACAGAATTTAGGACACTTAAACGGTGCAATCTCTATCAGAGAATATTATAATATCAAATGGTTTTATAAAACAAAATTTAGGACGCTAAAACGGTGCAATCTCAATCAGAGATTATTGCAATATCAAAGAGTTCATATCACAGAATTTAGGACGCTAAAACGGTGCAATGTATATCCGACCACATTACAATATCAAAGAGTTTTATAAAACAGAATTTAGAACGCTGAAACGGTGCAATCTCTATCCGACCATATTACAATATCAAAGAGTTTTATAAAACAGAATTAAGGACGCTAAAACGGTGCAATCTCTATCAGAGATTATTACAATATCCAAGGGTTTTATAAAACAGAATTTAGGACGCTAAAACAGTGCAATCTCTATCAGAGAATATTACAATATCAAAGGGTTTTATAAAAAAGAATTTAGGACGCTAAAACGGTGCAATCTCTATCAGAGAATATTACAATATCAAAGGGTTTTGTAAAAAAGAATTAAGGACGCTAAAATGATGCAATCTCAATCAGAATATTACAATATCAAAGGGTTTTATAAAACAGAATTTAGGACGCAAGAAGGGTGCAATCTCTATCAGAGATTATTACAATATCCAAGGGTTTTATAAAACAGAATTTAGGACGCTAAAACGGTGCAATCTCTATCAGAGAATATTAAATATCAAAGGGTTTTATAAAACAGAATTTAGGACGCTAAAACGGTGCAATCTCTATCAGAGAATATGACAATATCAAAGGGTTTGATAAAAGAGAGTTTAGGACGCTAAAACTGTGCAATACATATCAGAGAATATTACAATATCAAAGGGTTTTATAAAACAGAATTTAGGACGCTAAAACGGTGCAATCTCTATCAGAGTATATTACATGATCAAAGGGTGTAATAAAACTGAATTTAGGACGCTAAAACGGTGCAATCTCTGTCAGAGAATATTACAATAATAAAGGGTTTTATGAAACAGAATGTTGGACGCTTAGCTGTGCAGTCTCTATCAGAGAATATTACAATATCAAAGGGTTTTATAAAACAGAATTCAGGACGTTAAAGCGGTGCAATATCTATCAGAATATTACAATATCAAAGGGTTTTATAAAACAGAATTTAGGACCCGAAATCGGTGCAATCTCTATCAGAGATTATTACAATATCAAAGGGTTTTATAAAACAGAATTTAGGACGCTAAAACGGTGCAATATCAATCAGAGAATATTACAATATCAAAGGGTTTTATAAAACAGAATTTAGGACGCTAAAACGGTGCAATCTCTATCAGAGAATATGACAATATCAAACGGTTTATAAAAGAGAATTAAGGACGCTAAAACGGTGCAATCTCTATCAGACATTATAGCAATATCAAAGGGTTTATAAAACAGAACTTAGGACGTTAAAACGGTGTAATCTCTATCAGAGATTATTACAATATCAAAGGGTTTCATAAAACAGAATTTAGGACGCTGAAACGCAGCAATCTCTATCGGAGAATATTACAATATCAAAGGGTTTTATAAAACAGAATTTAGGACGCTAAAACGGTGCAATCTCTATCAGAGAATATTACAATATCAAAGGGTTTTATAAAACAGAATTTAGGACGCTACAACGGTGCAATCTTTATCAGAGAATATTACAATATCAACGGGTTTATAAAACAGAATGTAGGACGCTTAAACGGTGCAATCTCTATCAGAGAATATTACAATATCAAAGGCTTTTATAAAAAAGAATGTAGGACGCTAAAATTATGCAATCACTATCAGAGAATATTACAATATCAAATGGGTTTTATAAAACTAAATTAAGGACGCTAAAACGGTGCAATCTCTATCAGGGAATATTACAATATCAATAGGTTTTATAAAACAGAATTTAAGACGCTTAAAACGTGCAATCTCTATCCGACCATATTATAATATCAAAGGGTTTTATAAAACAGAATTTAGGACATTAAATCAGTGCAATCTCTATCAGAGAACATTACAATATCAAAGGGTTTTATAAAACAGAATTTAAGACGTTAAAGCGGTGCAATCTCTATCAGAATATTACAATATCAAAGGGTTTTATAAAACAGAATTTAGGACGCAAAAAGGGTGCAATCTCTATCAGAGATTATTACAATATCCAAGGGTTTTATAAAACAGAATTTAGGACGCTAAAACGGTGCAATCTCTATCAGAGAATATTACAATATCAAAGGCTTTTATAAAACAGAATTTAGGACGCTAAAACGGTGCAATCTCTATCAGAGAATATGACAATATCAAAGGTTTTCATAAAAGAGAGTTTAGGACGCTCAAACGGTGCAATACATATCAGAGAATATTACAATATCAAAGGGTTTTATAAAACAGAATTTAGGACGCTAAAACGGTGCAATCTTTATCAGAGTATATTACATGATCAAAGGGTGTAATAAAACTGAATTTAGGACGCTAAAACGGTGCAATCTCTGTCAGAGAATATTACAATATCAAAGGGTTTTATGAAACAGAATGTTGGACGCTTAGCTGTGCAGTCTCTATCAGAGAATATTACAATATCAAAGGGTATTATAAAACAGAATTAAGGACGCTAAAACGGTGCAATCTCTATCAGAGAATATTACAATATCAAAGGGTTTTATAAAACAGAATTTAGGACGCTTAAACGGTGCAATCTCTATCAGAGAATATTACAATATCTAAGGGTTTAATAAAATAGAATTTAGGACGCTTAAACGGTGCAATCTCTATCAGAGAATATTACAATATCAAAGGGTTTAATAAAACAGAATTTAAGACGCTAAAACGGTGCAATCTCTATCAGAGAATAGTACAATATAATAGAGTTTTATAAAAACGAATTTAGGACGCTTTAACGGTGCAATCTCTATCAGAGAATATTACAATATCAAAGGGTTTTATAAAACAGAATTTAGGACGCTAAAACGGTGCAATCTCTATCAGCGAATATAACAATATCGAAGGGTTTTATAAAACAGAATTTAGGACACTTAAACGGTGCAATCTCTATCAGAGAATATTATAATATCAAATGGTTTTATAAAACAAAATTTAGGACGCTAAAACGGTGCAATCTCAATCAGAGATTATTGCAATATCAAAGAGTTCATATCACAGAATTTAGGACGCTAAAACGGTGCAATGTATATCCGACCACATTACAATATCAAAGAGTTTTATAAAACAGAATTTAGAACGCTGAAACGGTGCAATCTCTATCCGACCATATTACAATATCAAAGAGTTTTATAAAACAGAATTAAGGACGCTAAAACGGTGCAATCTCTATCAGAGATTATTACAATATCCAAGGGTTTTATAAAACAGAATTTAGGACGCTAAAACAGTGCAATCTCTATCAGAGAATATTACAATATCAAAGGGTTTTATAAAAAAGAATTTAGGACGCTAAAACGGTGCAATCTCTATCAGAGAATATTACAATATCAAAGGGTTTTGTAAAAAAGAATTAAGGACGCTAAAATGATGCAATCTCAATCAGAGAATATTACAATATCAAAGGGTTTTATAAAACAGAATTTAGGACGCTGAAACGGTGCAATCTCTTTCCGACCATATTACAAGATCAAAGGGTTTCATAAAAGAGAATTAAGGACGCTTAAACGGTGCAATCTCTATCAGAGAACATTACTATATCAAAGAGTTTTATAAAACAGAATTTAGGACGCTGAAAAGGTGCAATCTCTATCCGACTATATTACAATATCAAAGAGTTTTATAAAACAGAATAAAGGACGCTAAAACGGTGCAATCTCTATCAGAGATTATTACAATATCAAAGGGTTGTATAAAACCGAATTTAAGACGCTAAAATGGTGCAATCTCTATCAGAGAATATTACAATATCAAAGGGTTTTATAAAACAGAACTTAGGACGCTAAAACGGTGCAAACTCTATCAGAGAATATTACAATATCAAAGGGTTTCATAAAACAGAATTTAGGACGCTGAAACGCTGCAATCTCTCTCAGAGAATATTACAATATCTAAGGGTTTCATAAAAGAGAATTAAGGACGCTTAACGATGCAATAACTATCAGAGAATATTGCTATATCAAAGAGTTTTATAAAACAGAATTTAGGACGCTGAAAAGGTGCAATCTCTATCCCACTATATTACAATATCAAAGAGTTTTATAAAACAGAATAAAGGACGCTAAAACAGTGCAATCTCTATCAGAGATTATTACAATATCAAAGGGTTGTATAAAACTGAATTCAGGACGCTAAAACGGTGCAAACTCTATCAGAGAATATTACAATATCAAAGGGTTTCATAAAACAGAATTTAGGACGCTAAAACGGTGCAATCTCCCTCAGAGAATGTTAAAATATCAAAGGGTTGTATAAAACAGAATTTAGGACGATAAAACGTTGCAATCTCTATCCGACCATATTAGAATATCAAAGAGTTTTATAAAACAGAATTAAGGACGCTAAAACGGTGCAATCTCTATCAGAGATTATTACAATATCAAAGGGTTTTATAAAACAGAATTTAGGACGCTTAAACGGTGCAATCCGTCTCAGAGAATATTACAATATCTTCAGGTTTCATAAAAAAGAATTTAGGACGCTTAAACGGTGCAATCTCTATCAGAGAATATTACAATATCAAAGGGTTTTATAAAACAGAATTTAGGACGCTTTAACGGTGCAATCTCTATCAGAGATTATTACAATATCAAAGGGTTTTATAAAACAGAATTTAGGACGCTAAAACGGTGCAATCTTTATCCGACCATATTACAATATCAAAGGGTTTTATAAAACAGAATTTAGGACGCTAAAACGGTGCAATATCTATCAGAGAATATTACAATATCAAAGGGTTTTATAAAACAGAATTTAGGACACTAAAACGGTGCGATCTGTATCCGACCATATTACAATATCAATGGGTTTTATAACCCAGAATTACGGACGTTAAAGCGGTGCAATCTATATTAGAGAATATTACAATATCAAAGGGTTTTATAAAACAGCATTAAGGACGCTAAAACGGTGCAATGTCTATCAGAGAATATTAAAATATCAAAGGGTTTTGTAAAACAGAATTTAGGACGCTAAAACGGTGCAATCTCTATCAGAGAATATTACAAATCAAAGGGTTTCATAAAACAGAATTAAGGACGCTAAAACGGTGCAATCTCTATCAGAGATTATTACAATATCAAAGGGTTTTATAAAACAGAATTTAGGACACTAAAACGGTGCAATCTCTATCCGAGCATATTACAATATCAAAAGGTTTTATAAAACCGACTTTAGGACGCTAAAACGGTGCAATCTCTATCAGAGAATATTACAATATCAAAGGGTTTTATAAAACAGAATTAAGGACGCTAAAACGTTGCAATCTAGATCAGAACATATTACAATATCCAAAGGTTTTATAAAACAGAATTTAGGATGCTAAATCGGTGCAATCTCTGTCAGAGAATATTACAATATCAAAGGGTTTCATAAAACAGAATTTAGGACGCTATAACCGTGCAATCTCTATCAGAGAATATTACAATATCAAAGGGTTTTATAAAACAGAATTAAGGACGCTAAAACGGTGCAATCTCTATCAGAGAATATTACAATATCAAAGGGTTTTATAAAACAGAATTTAGGACGCTTAGCGGTGCGATCTCTATCAGAGAATATTACAATATCAAAGGGTTTCATAAAACAGAATTTAGGACGCTTAAACGGTGCAAACTCTATCAGAGAATATTACAATATGAAAGCGTTTTATAAAACAGAATTTAGAACGCTAAAACGGTGCAATCTCTATTAGAGAATATTACAATATCAAAGGGTTTTATAAAACAGAATTAAGGACGCTAAAACGGTGCAATCTCTATCAGAGAATATAACAATATCAAAGGGTTTTATAAAACAGAATTTAGGACGCTAAAACGGTGCAATCTCTATCAGAGAATATTACAATATCAAAGGGTTTCATAAAAAAGAATTTAGGACGGTAGAATTATGCAATCTCTATCAGAGAATATTACAATATCAAAGGGTTTTATAAAACAAAATATAAGACGCTAAAACAGTGCAATCTCTATCAGAGAATATTACAATATCAAAGGTTTTTATAAAACAGAATTTATGGCGCGAAAATGGTGCAATCTCTATCAGAGATTATTACAATATCAAAGGGTTTTATAAAACAGAATTTAGGACGCTAAAACGGTGCAATCTCTATCAGAGAATATTACAATATCAATGGGTTTTATAAAATAGAATTTAGGACGCAAAAACGGTGCAATCTCTATCCGACCATATTACAATATCAAAGGGTTTTATAAAACAGAATTTAGGACATTAAAACAGTGCAATCTCTATCAGAGAACATTACAATATCAAAGGGTTTTATAAAACAGATATTAGGACGTTTAAGCGGTGCAATCTCTATCAGAATATTACAATATCAAAGGATTTTATAAAACAGAATTTAGGACGCTAAAACGGTGCAATCTCTATCAGAGATTATTACAATATCAAAGGGTTTTATAAAACATAATTTAGGACGCTAAAACGGTGCAATCCATCAGAGAATATTACAATATCAAAGGGTTTTATAAAACAGACTTTAGTACGCAAAAACAGGGCAATCTCTAGCTGAAAATATTACAATATAAATGGGTTTTATAAAACAGAATTTAGGACGCTATAACGGTGCAATCTCTATCAAAGAATATTACAATATAAAAGAGTTTTATCAAAACAGAATTTAGTACGCTAAAACGGTGCAATCTCTATCAGAGAATATAACAATATACAAAGGTTTTTATGAAAGAGAATTTATGACGCTAAAACGGTGCAATACTTATCAGAGTATATTACAATATCCAAGGGTTTTATAAAACAGAATTTAGGACGCTAAAACGGTGCAATCTCTATCAGAGAATATTACATGATCAAAGGGTGTAATAAAACAGATTTTTGGACGCTAAAACGGTGCAATCTCTGTCAGAGAATATAACAATATCAGATGGTTTTATTAAACAGATGGTTAGACGCTTAGCTGTGCAGTCTCTATCAGAGAATATTACAATATCAAAGGGTTTTATAAAACAGAATTTAGGACGTTAAAGCGGTGCAATCTCTATCAGAATATTACAATATCAAAGGGTTTTATAAAACAGAATTTAGGACGCTAAAACGGTGCAATCTTTATCAGAGAATATTACAATATCAAAGGGTTTTATAAAACAGAATTTAGGACGCTAAAACGGTGCAATCTCTATCAGACATTATAGCAATATCAAAGGGTTTATAAAAAAAAATTTAGGACGCTAAAACGGTGCAATCTCTATCAGAGATTATTACAATATCAAAGGGTTTAATAAAACAGAATTTAGGACGCTAAAACGGTGCAATCTCTATCAGAGAATATTAACATAACAAAGGGTTTTATAAAACAGAATTTAGGACGATAAAACGGTGCAAACCCTATCAGAGAATATTACAATAGCTTAGGGTTTTATAAAACAGAATTTAGGACGCTAAAACAGTGCAATCTTTATCAGAGAATATTACAATATCAAAGGGTTTTATAAAACAGAATTACGGACGTTAAAGCGGTGCAATCTCTATTACAGAATATTACAATATCAAAGGGTTTTATAAAACAGCATTAAGGACGCTAAAACGGTGCAATGTCTATCAGAGATTATTACAATATCAAAGGGTTTTATAAAACAGAATTTAGGACGCTAAAACGGTGCAATCCTTATAAGAGAATATTACAATATCAAAGGGTTTTATAAAACAGAATCAAGGACGCTAAAACGTTGCAATCTCTATCAGAACATATTACAATATCAAAGGGTTTTATAAAACAGAATTTAGGACACTAAAACGGTGCAATCTCTATCCGACCATATAACAATATCTAAGGGTTTTATAAAACCGACTTTAGGACGCTAAAACGGTGCAATCTCTATCAGAGAATATTACAATATCAAAGGGTTTTATAAAACAGAATTAAGGACGCTAAAAGGTTGCAATCTAGATCAGAACATATTACAATATCCAAGGGTTTTATAAAACAGAATTAAGCATGCTAATTCGGTGCAATCTCTGTCACAGAATATTACAATATCAAAGGGTTTTATAAAACAGAATTTAGGACGCTATAACCACGCAATCTCTATGAGAGAATATTACAATATCAAAGGGTTTTATAAAACAGAATTTAGGACGCTTAGCGGTGCGATCTCTATCAGAGAATATTACAATATCAAAGCGTTTTATAAAACAGAATTTAGGACGCTAAAACGGTGCAATCTCTATTAGAGAATATTACAATATCAAAGGGTTTTATAAAACAGAATTTAGGACGCTTAAACGGTGCAATCTCTATCAGAGAATATTACAATATCAAAGCGTTTTATAAAACAGAATTTAGGACGCTAAAACGGTGCAATCTCTATTAGAGAATATTACAATATCAAAGGGTTTTATAAAACAGAATTAAGGACGCTAAAATGGTGCAATCTCTATCAGAGAATATTACAATATCAAAGGGTTTTATAAAACAGAATTTATGGCGCGAAAATAATGCAATCTCTATCAGAGATTATTACAATATAAAAAGGTTTTATAAAACAGAATTTAGGACGCTTAAACGGTGCAATCCCTATCAGAGAATATTACAATATCAAAGGGTTTTATAAAACAGAATTAAGGACATTAAAACAGTGCAATCTCTATCAGAGAACATTACAATATCAAAGAGTTTTATAAAACAGAATTTAGGACGTTAAAGCTGTGCAATCTCTATCAGAATATTACAATATCAAAGGGTTTGATAAAACAGAATTTAGGACGCTAAAACGGTGCAATCTCTATCAGAGAACATTACAATATCAAAGGGTTTTATAAAACAGAATTTAGGACGCTAAAACGGTGCAAACTCTATCAGAGAATATTACAATATCAAAGGGTTTTATAAAACAGAATTTAGGACATTAAAACAGTGCAATCTCTATCAGAGAACATTACAATATCAAAGGGTTTTATAAAACAGAATTTAGGACGTTTAAGCGGTGCAATCTCTATCAGAATATTACAATATCAAAGGATTTTATAAAACAGAATTTAGGACGCTTAAACGGTGCAATCTCTATCAGAGATTATTACAATATCAAAGGGTTTTATAAAACATAATTTAGGACGCAAAAACGGTGCAATCTCATCAGAGAATATTACAATATCAAAGGGTTTTATGAAACAGAATTTAGGACGCTTAAACGGTGCAATCTCTATCAGAGAATATGACAATATACAAAGGTTTTTATAAAAGAGAATTTATGACGCTAAAACGGTGCAATACTTATCAGAGTATATTACAATATCCAAGGGTTTTATAAAATAGAATTTAGGACGCTAAAACGGTGCAATCTCTATCAGAGAATATTACATGATCAAAGGGTGTAATAAAACAGAATTTAGGACGCTAAAACGGTGCAATCTCTATCAGAGATTATTACAATATCAAAGGGTTTTATAAAACAGAATTTAGGACGCTAAAACGGTGCAATCTCTATCAGACATTATAGCAATATCAAAGGGTTTATAAAACAGAATTTAGGACGCTAAAACGGTGCAAACTCTATCAGAGAATATTACAATATCAAAGGGTTTTATAAAACAGAATTTAGGACGCTAAAACGGTGCAATCTTTATCAGAGAATATTACAATATCAAAGGGTTTTATGAAACAGAATTAAGGACGCTAAAACGGTGCAATCTCTATCAGAGAATATTACAATATCAATGGGTTTTATAAAATAGAATTACGGACGTTAAAGCGGTGCAATCTCTATTAGAGAATATTACAATATCAAAGGGTTTTATAAAACAGCATTAAGGACGCTAAAACGGTGCAATGTCTATCAGAGAATATGACAATATCAAAAAGTTTTATAAAACAGAATTTAGGACGCTAAAACGGTGCAATCTCTATCAGAGAATATTACAATATCAAAGGGTTTCATAAAACAGAATTAAGGACGCTAAAACGTTGCAATCTTTATCAGAACATATTACAATATCAAAGGGTTTTATAAAACAGAATTTAGGACACTAAAACGGTGCAATCTCTATCCGAGCATATTACAATATCAAAGGGTTTTATAAAACCGACTTTAGGACGCTCAAACGGTGCAATCTCTATCAGAGAATATTACAATATGAAAGCGTTTTATGAAACAGAATTTAGGACGCTAAAACGGTGCAATCTCTATTAGAGAATATTACAATATCAAAGGGTTTTATAAAACAGAATTAATGACGCTACAACGGTGCAATCTCTATCAGAGAATATTACAATATCAAAGGGTTTTATAAAACAGAATTCAGGACGCTAAAACGGTGCAATCTCTATCAAAGAATATTACAATATCAAAGGGTTTTATAAAAAAGAATTTAGGACGGTAGAATTATGCAATCTCTATCAGAGAATATTGCAATATCAAAGGGTTTTATAAAACAGAATATAAGACGCTAAAACGGTGCAATCTCTATCAGAGAATATTACAATATCAAAGGGTTTTATCAAACAGAATTTATGGCGCGAAAATAGTGCAATTTCTATCAGAGATTATTACAATATCAAAGGGTTTTATTAAACAGAATTTAGGACGCTAAAACGGTGCAATCTCTATGCGACCATATTACAATATCAAAGGGTTTTATAAAACAGAATTTAGGACATTAAAACAGTGCAATCTCTATCAGAGAACATTACAATATCAAAGGGTTTTATAAAACAGAATTTAGGACGTTTAAGCGGTGCAATCTCTATCAGAATATTACAATATTAAAGGATTTTATAAAACAGAATTTATGACGCTTAAACGGTGCAATCTCTATCAGAGATTATTACAATATCAAAGGGTTTTATAAAACATAATTTAGGACGCTAAAACGGTGCAATCTCATCAGAGAATATTACAATACTAAGGGTTTTATAAAACAGAATTTAGGACGCTTAAACGGTGCAATCTCTATCACAGAATATGACAATATACAAAGGTTTTTATAAAAGAGAATTTATGACGCTAAAACGGTGCAATCTCTATCAGAGAATATTACAATATCAAAGGGTTTTAACTAACAGAATTTAGGACGTTTAAGCGGTGCAATCTCTATCAGAATATTACAATATTAAAGGATTTCATAAAACAGAATTTATGACGCTAAAACGGTGCAATCTCTATCCGACCATATTACAAAATCAAAGGGTTTTATAAAACAGAATTTAGGACGCTAAAACGGTGCAGCTCTATCAGAGAATATTACAATATCAAAGGGTTTTATAAAACAGAATTTAAGACGCTTAAACGGTGCGATCTCTATCAGAGATTATTACAATATCAAAGGGTTTTATAAAACAGAATTTAGAACGCTAAAACGGTGCTATCTCTATAAGAGAATATTACAATATCAAAGAGTTTTATAAAACAGAATTTAGGACGCTTTAACGGTGCAATCTCTATCAGAGATTATTACAATATCAAAGGGTTTTATAAAACAGAATTTATGACGCTAAAACGGTGCAATCTCTATCAGACATTATAGCAATATCAAAGGGTTTATAAAAAAGAATTTAGGACGCTAAAACGGTGCAATCTCTATCAGAGATTATTACAATATCAAAGGGTTTTATAAAACAGAATTTAGGACGCTAAAACGGTGCAATCTCTATCAGAGAATATTACAATATCAAAGGGTTTTGTAAAACAGAATTTAGGACGCTAAAACGGTGCAAACTCTATCACAGAATATTACAATATAGAAGGGTTTTATAAAACAGAATTTAGGACGCTAAAACGGTGCAAACTCTATCAGAGAATATTACAATATCAAAGGGTTTTATAAAACAGAATTTAGGACGCTAAAACGGTGCAACTCTATCAGGGAATATTACAATATAAAAGGGTTTTATAAAACAGAATTTAGGACGCTAAAACGGTGACAACTCTATCAGAGAATATTACAATATCAAAGGGTTTTATAAAACAGAATTTAGGACGCTGAAACGGTGCAATCTCTATCAGAGAATATTACAATATCAAAGAGTTTTATAAAACAGAATTAAGGACGCTAAAACGGTGCAATCTCTATCAGAGAATATTACAATATCAAAGGGTTTTATAAAACAGAATTAAATACGCTAAAACGGTGCAATCTCTATCAGAGCATATTAAAATATCAAAGGGTTTTATAAAACAGCATTTAGGACGCTAATATGGTGCAAGTTCTATCAGAGAATATTACAATATCAAAGGGTTTTCTCAAACAGAATTTAGGACGCTAAAATTATGCAATCTCTGTCAGAGAATATTACAATATCAAAGGCTTTTATAAAACAGAAATTAGTACGCTAAAACGCTGCAATCTCTATCAGAGAATATTACAATATCAAAGGGTTTTATAAAACAGAACTTAGGACGCTAAACGGTGCAATCTCTATCAGAGAATATTACAATATCAAAGGGTTTTATAAAACAGAATTTAGACGCTAAAACGGTGCAATCTCTATCAGAGCATATTACAATATCAAAGGGTTTATAAAACAGAATTTAGGACAATAAAACGGTGCAATCTCTATCAGAGAATATTACAATATCAAATGGGTTTTATAAAACTAAATTTAGGACGCTAAAACGGTGCAATCTCTATCAGAGAATATTACAATACCAATAGGTTTTATAAAACAGAATTTAGGAAGCTAAAACGGTGCAATCTCTATCCGACCATATTATAATATCAAAGGGTTTTATAAAACAGAATTTAGGACATTAAAACAGTGCAATCTCTATCAGAGAACATTACAATATCAAAGGGTTTTATAAAACAGAATTAAGACGTTAAAGCGGTGCAATCTCTATCAGAATATTACAATATCAAAGGGTTTTATAAAACAGAATTTAGGACGCTAAAACTGTGCAGTCTCTATCAGAGAATATTACAATATCAAAGGGTTTTATGAAAGAGAATTTAGGACGCTAAAACGGTGCAATCTCTATCAGAGAATATGACAATATCAAAAAGAATTTAGGACGCTAAAATGATGCAATCTCTATCAGAGAATATTACAATATCAAATGGGTTTTACAAAACTAAATTTAGGACGCTAAAACGGTGCAGACTCTATCAGAGAATATTACAATATCAATAGGTTTTATAAAACAGAATTTAGGACGCTAAAACGGTGCAATCTCTATCCGACCATATTACAATATCAAAGGGTTTTATAAAACAGAATTTGGGACATTAAAACAGTGCAATCTCTATCAGAGAAAATTACAATATCAAAAGGTTTTATAAAACAGAATGTAAGACGTAAAAGCGGTGCAATCTCTATCAGAATATTACAATATCAAAGGGTTTTATAAAACAGAATTTAGGACGCTAAAACGGTGCAATCTTTATCAGAGAATATTACAATATCAAAGGGTTTTGTAAAAAAGAATTTAGGATGCTAAAATTATGCAATCTTTATAAGAGAATATAATAATATCAAAGGGTTTTATAAAACAGAATTTAGGACGCTGAAACGGTGCAATCTCTATCTGACCACATTACAATATCAAAGAGTTTTATAAAACAGAATTAAGGACGCTAAAACGGTGCAATCTCTATCAGAGATTATTACAATATGAAAGGGTTTTATAAAACAGAATTTAGGTCGCTAAAACGGTGCAATCTCTATCAGAGAATATTACAATATCAAAGGGTTTTATAAAACAGAATTAAGGACGCTAAAACGGTGCAATCTCTATCAGAGATTATTACAATATGAAAGGGTTTTATAAAACAGAATTTAGGACGCTAAAACGGTGCAATCTCTATCCGACCATATTACAATATCAAAGGGTTTTATAAAACAGAATTTAGGACATTAAAACAGTGACATCTCTATCAGAGAACATTACAATATCAAAGGGTTTTATAAAACAGAATTTAAGACGTTGGCGGTGCAATCTCTATCACAATATTACAATATCAAAGGGTTTTATAAAACCGAATTGGGGACGCTAAAACGGTGCAATCTCTATCAGTAAATATTACAATGTCAAAGGGTTTTATAAAACAGAATTTAGGACGCTAAAACGGTGCAATCTTTATCAGAGAATATTACAATATCAAAGGGTTTTATAAAACAGAATTTAAGACATTAAAGCGGTGAAATCTCTATCAGAATATTACAATATCAAAGGGTTTTATAAAACAGAATTTAGGACGCTAAAACGGTGCAATCTCTATCAGAGAATATTACAATATCAAAAGGTTTTATAAAACAGAATTTAAGACATTAAAGCGGTGCAATCTCTATCAGAATATTACAATATCAAAGGGTTTTATAAAACAGAATTTAGGACGCTAAAACGGTGCAACTCTATCAGAGAATATTACAATATCAAAGGGTTTTATAAAACAGAATTAAGGACGCTAAAACGGTGCAATCTTTATCAGAGAATATTACAATATCAAAGGGTTTTGTAAAAAAGAATTTAGGATGCTAAAATTATGCAATCTTTATCAGAGAATATAACAATATCAAAGCGTTTTATAAAACAGAATTTAGGACGCTGAAACGGTGCAATCTCTATCCGACCATATTACAATATCAAAGAGTTTTATAAAACAGAATTAAGGACGTTAAAGCTGTGCAATCTCTATCAGAATATTACAATATCAAAGGGTTTCATAAAACAGAATTTAGGACGGGAAAACAGCGCAATCTCTATCCGACCGAATTCCAATATCAAAGTGTTTCATAAAACAGAATTTAGGACGCTAAAACGGTGCAATCTCTATCACAGATTATTACAATATCAAAGGGTTTTATAAAACAGAATTTAGGACGCTAAAACGGTGCAATCTCTATCAGAGAATATTACAATATCAAAGGGTTTTATAAAACAGAATTTAGGACGCTAAAACGGTGCAATCTCTATCAGACATTATAGCAATATCAAAAGGTTTATAAAACAGAATTTAGGACGCTAAAACGGTGCAATCTCTATCAGAGAATATTACAAAATCAAAGGGTTTTATAAAACAGAATTTAGGACGCTAAAATGGTGCACTCTCTATCAGAGAATATTACAATATCAAAGGGTTTTATAAAACAGAATTAAGGACGCTAAAACGGTGCAATCTCTATCAGAGAATATTACAATATCAAAGGGTTTTATAAAACAGAATTTAGGACGCTAAAGCGGTGCAATCTCTATCAGAGAATATTACAATATCAATATGGTTTTATAAAAACGAATTTAGGACGCTAAAACGGT
The DNA here is from genome assembly GCA_963556195.1 of Sepiola atlantica. Lineage (NCBI taxonomy): Eukaryota > Metazoa > Mollusca > Cephalopoda > Sepiida > Sepiolidae > Sepiola > Sepiola atlantica. Next base: position 1,774,166 of record CAUVYP010000462.1, read on the forward strand.
GCAATCTCTATCCGACCATATTACAATATCAAAGGGTTTTATAAAACAGAATTTAGGACATTAAAACAGTGCAATCTCTATCAGAGAACATTACAATATCAAAGGGTTTGATAAAACAGAATTTAAGACGTTAAAGCGGTGCAATCCTTATCAGAATATTACAATATCAAAGAGTTTTATAAAACAGAATTTAGGACGCTAAAACGGTGCAATCTCTATCAGAGAATATTACAATATCAAAGGGTTGTTTAAAAAAGAATTTAGGACGCTAAAACGGTGCAATCTTTATCAGAGAATATTACAATATCAAAGGGTTTAGTAAAAAAGAATTTAGGATGCTAAAATTATGCAATCTCTATCAGAGAATATAACAATATCAAAGGGTTTTATAAAACAGAATTTAGGACGCTGAAACGGTGCAATCTCTATCCGGCCATATTACAATATCAAAGAGTTTTATAAAACAGAATTAAGGACGCTAAAACGGTGCAATCTCTATCAGAGATTATTACAATATCAAAGGGTTTTATAAAACAGAATTTAAGACGCTAAAACGGTGCAATTTCTATCAGAGAATATTACAATATCAAAGGGTTTTATAAAACAGAATTAAGGACGCTATAACGGTGCAATCTCTATCAGAGAATATTACAATATCAAAGGGTTTTATAAAACAGAATTTAGGACGCTAATATGGTGCAATCTCTATCAGAAAATATTACATTATCAAACGGTTTTATAAAACAGAATTTTAGGACGCTAAAATTATGCAATCTCTATCAGAGAATATTACAATATCAAAGGGTTTTATAAAACAGAATTTAGGACGCTAAAACGCTGCAATCTCTATCAGAGAATATTACAATATCAAAGGGTTTTATAAAACAGAATTTAGGACGCTAAAACGGTGCAATCTCTATCAGAGAATATTACAATATCAAAGGGTTTCATAATACAGACTTTAGGACGCTAAAACGGTGCAATCTCTATCAGAGAATATTACAATATCAAAGGGTTTTATAAAACAGAATTCAGGACGCAAAAACGGTGCAATCTCTATCAGAGAATATTACAATATCAATTGGTTTTATAAAACCGAATTTAGGACGCTAAAACGGTGCAATCTCTATCCGACCATATTACAATATCAAAGGGTTTTATAAAACCGAATTTAGGACATTAAAACAGTGCAATCTCTATCAAAGAACATTACAATATCAAAGGGTTTTATAAAACAGAATTTAAGACGTTAAAGCGGTGCAATCTCTATCAGAATATTACAATATCAAAGGGTTTTATGAAACAGAATTTAGGACGCTAAAACGGTTCCATCTCTATCAGAGATTATAACAATATCAAAGAGTTTCAATAAACAGAATTTAGGACGCAAAAACGGTGCAATCTCTATCAGAGAATATTACAAAATCAAAGGGTTTTATAAAACAGAATTTAGGACGCTAAAACGGTGCAATCTCTATCAGAGAATATGACAATATCAAAGGGTTTTATAAAACAGAATTTAGGACGCTAAAACGGCGCAATACATATCAGAGAATATTACAATATCAAAGGGTTTTATAAAACAGAATTTAGGACGCTAAAACGGTGCAATCTCTATCAGAGTATATTACATGATCAAAGGGTGTAATAAAACAGAATTTAGGACGCTAAAACGGTGCAATCTCTGTCAGAGAATATTACAATATCAAAGGGTTTCATGAAACAGAATGTTGGACGCTTAGCTGTGCAGTCTCTATCAGAGAATATTACAATATCAAAGGGTTTTATAAAACAGAATTTAGGACGTTAAAGCGGTGCAATCTCTATCAGAATATTACAATATGAAAGGGTTTTATAAAACAGAATTTAGGACGCTAAAACGGTGCAATCATTATAAGAGCATATGACAATATCAAAGGGTTTTATAAAACAGAATTTAGGACGCTAAAACGGCGCAATACATATCAGAGAATATTACAATATCAAAGGGTTTTATAAAACAGAATTTAGGACGCTAAAACGGTGCAGTCTCTATCAGAGAATATTACAATATCAAAGGGTTTTATAAAAAAGAATTTAGGACGCTAAAATGATGCAATCTCTATCAGAGAATATTAGAATATCAAATGTGTTTTATAAAACTAAATTTAGGACGCTAAAACGGTGCAATCTCTATCAGAGAATATTACAATATCTATAGGTTTTTTAAAACAGAATTTAGGACGCTAAAACGGTGCAATCTCTATCCGACCATATTACAATATTAAAGGGTTTTATAAAACAGAATTTGGGACATTAAAACAGTGCAATCTCTATCAGAGAACATTACAATATCAAAGGGTTTTATAAAACAGAATTTAAGACGTAAAAGCGGTGCAATCTCTATCAGAATAGTACAATATCAAAATGTTTTATAAAACAGAATTTAGGACGCTAAAACGGTGCAATCTCTATCAGAAAATATTACAATATCAAAGGGTTTAATAAAACAGAATTTAGGACGCTTAAACGGTGCAACATTGATCAGAGAATATTACAATATCAAAGGGTTTTGTAAAAAAGAATTTAGGATGCTAAAATTATGCAATCTTTATCAGAGAATATAATAATATCAAAGGGTTTTATAAAACAGAATTTAGGACACTGAAACGGTGCAGTCTCTATCAGAGAATATTACAATATCAAAGAGTTTTATAAAACAGAATTAAGGACGCTAAAATGGTGCAATCTCTATCAGAGATTATTACAATATCAAAGGGTTTTATAAAACAGAATTTAGGACGCTAAAACGGTGCAATCTCTATCAGAAAATATTACAATATCAAAGGGTTTTATAAAACAGAATTAAGGACGCTATAACGGTGCAATCTCTATCAGAGCATATTAAAGTATCAAAGGGTTTTATAAAAAAGCATTTAGGACGCTAATATAGTGCAAGTTCTATCAGAGAATATTACAATATCAAAGGGTTTTATCAAACAGAATTTAGGACGCTAAAATTATGCAATCTCTGTCAGAGAATATTACAATATCAAAGGCTTTTATAAAAGAGAACTTAGGACGCTAAACGGTGCAATCTCTATCAGAGAATATTACAATATCAAAGGGTTTTATAAAACAGAATTTAGACGCTAAAACGGTGCAATCTCTATCAGAGCATATTACAATATCAAAGGGTTTATAAAACAGAATTTAGGACGCTAAAACGGTTCAATCTCTATCAGAGAATATTACAATATCAAATGGGTTTTATAAAACTAAATTTAGGACGGTGCAATCTCTATCAGAGAATATTACAATATCAAAGGGTTTCATAAAACAGAATTAAGGACGCTAAAACGTTGCAATCTCTATCAGAACATATTACAATATCAAAGGGTTTTATAAAACAGAATTTAGGACACTAAAACGGTGCTATCTCTATCCGACCATATTACAATATCAAAGGGTTTAATAAAACCGACTTTAGGACGCTAAAACGGTGCAATCTCTATCAGAGAATATTACAATATCAAAGGGTTTTATAAAACAGAATATAAGACGCTAAAACAATGCAATCTCTATCAGAGAATATTACAATATCAAAATGTTTTATAAAACAGAATTTATGGCGCGAAAATGGTGCAATCTCTATCAGAGAACATGACAATGTCAAAGAGTTTTATAAAACAGAATTTAGGACGTTAAAGCTGTGCAATCTCTATCAGAATATTACAATATCAAAGGGTTTTATAAAACAGAATTTAGGACGCTAAAACGGTGCAATCTCTATCAGAGATTATAACAATATCAAAGGGTTTTATAAAACAGAATTTAGGACGCTAAAACGGTGCAATCTGTATCAGAGAATATTACAATATCAAAGGGTTTTATAAAACAGAATTTAGGACGCTAAAACGGTGCAATCTCTATCAGAGAATATGACAATATCAAAGGGTTTTATCAAACAGAATTTATGACGCAAAACGGTGCAATACTTATAAGAGTATATTACAATATCCAAGGGTTTTATAAAACAGAATTTAGGACGCTAAAACGGTTCAATCTCTATCAGAGATTATTACAATATCAAAGGGTTTTATAAAACAGAATTTAGGACGCTAAAACGGTGCAATCTCTATAAGACATTATAGCAATATCAAAAGGTTTATACAACAGAATTTAGGACGCTAAAACGGTGCAATCTCTATTTAAGAATATTACAATATCAAAGGGTTTTATAAAACAGAATTTAGGACGCTAAAACCGTGCAATCTCTATCAGAGAATATTACAATATCAAAGGTTTTATAAAACAGAATTTAGGACGCTAAAACGGTGCAATCTCTATCAGAGAATATTACAAAATCAAAGGGTTTTATAAAACAGAATTTAGGACGCTAAAATGGTGCACTCTCTATCAGAGAATATTACAATATCAAAGGGTTTTATAAAACAGAATTAAGGACGCTAAAACGGTGCAATCTCTATCAGAGAATATTACAATATCAAAGGGTTTTATAAAACAGAATTTAGGACGCTAAAACGGTGCAATCTCTATCAGAGAATATTACAATATCAATATGGTTTTATAAAAACGAATTTAGGACTCAAAAACGGTGCAATCTCTATCCGACCATATTACAATATCAAAGGGTTTTATAAAACAGAATTTAGGACATTAAAACAGTGCAATCTCTATCAGAGAACATTACAATATCAAAGGGTTTGATAAAACAGAATTTAAGACGTTAAAGCGGTGCAATCTCTATCAGAATATTACAATATCAAAGGGTTTTATAAAACAGAATTTAGGACGCAAAACGGTGCAATCTCTATCAGAGAATATTACAATATCAAAGGGTTGTTTAAAAAAGAATTTAGGACGCTAAAACGGTGCAATCTTTATCAGAGAATATTACAATATCAAAGGGTTTTGTAAAAAAGAATTTAGGATGCTAAAATTATGCAATCTCTATCAGAGAATATAACAATATCAATGGGTTTTATAAAACAGAATTTAGGACGCTGAAACGGTGCAATCTCTATCCGGCCATATTACAATATCAAAGGGTTTTATAAAACAGAATTTAGGACGCTAAAACGCTGCAATCTCTATCAGAGAATATTACAATATCAAAGGGTTTTATAAAACAGAATTTAGGACGCTAAAACGGTGCAATCTCTATCAGAGAATATTACAATATCAAAGGGTTTCATAAAACAGAATTTAGGACGCTAAAACGGTGCAATCTCTATTAGAGAATATTACAATATCAAAGGGTTTTATAAAACAGAATTCAGGACGCAAAAACGGTGCAATCTCTATCAGAGAATATTACAATATCAATAGGTTTTATAAAACTGAATTTAGGACGCTAAAACGGTGCAATCTCTATCCGACCATATTACAATATCAAAGGGTTTTATAAAACCGAATTTAGGACATTAAAACAGTGCAATCTCTATCAGAGAACATTACAATATCAAAGGGTTTTATAAAACAGAATTTAAGACGTTAAAGCGGTGCAATCTCTATCAGAATATTACAATATCAAAGGGTTTTATGAAACAGAATTTAGGACGCTAAAACGGTTCCATCTCTATCAGAGATTATTACAATATCAAAGGGTTTCAATAAACAGAATTTAGGACGCTAAAACGGTGCAATCTCTATCAGAGAATATTACAATATCAAAGGGTTTTATAAAACAGAATTTAGGACGCTAAAACGGTGCAATCTCTATCAGAGAATATGACAATATCAAAGGGTTTTATAAAACAGAATTTAGGACGCTAAAACGGCGCAATACATATCAGAGAATATTACAATATCAAAGGGTTTTATAAAACAGAATTTAGGACGCTAAAACGGTGCAATCTCTATCAGAGTATATTACATGATCAAAGGGTGTAATAAAACAGAATTTAAGACGCTAAAACGGTGCAATCTCTGTCAGAGAATATTACAATATCAAAGGGTTTCATGAAACAGAATGTTGGACGCTTAGCTGTGCAGTCTCTATCAGACAATATAACAATATCAAAGGGTTTTATAAAACAGAATTTAGGACGTTAAAGCGGTGCAATCTCTATCAGAATATTACAATATGAAAGGGTTTTATAAAACAGAAATTAGGACGCTAAAACGGTGCAATCATTATAAGAGAATATTACAATATCAAAGGGTTTTATAAAACAGAATTTAGGACGCTAAAACGGTGCAATCTCTATCAGAGATTATTACAATATCAAAGGGTTTTATAAAACAAAATTTAGGACGCTAAAACTGTGCAATCTCTATAAGAGAATATTACAATATCAAAGGGTTTCATAAAACAGAATTAAGGACGCTAAAACGGTGCAATCTTTATCAGAGAATATTACAATATCAAACGGTTTTATAAAACAGAATGTAGGACGCTTAAACGGTGCAGTCTCTATCAGAGAATATTACAATATCAAAGGGTTTTATAAAAAAGAATTAAGGACGCTAAAATGATGCACTCTCTATCAGAGAATATTAGAATATCAAATGTGTTTTATAAAACTAAATTTAGGACGCTAAAACGGTGCAATCTCTATCAGAGAATATTACAATATCTATAGGTTTTATAAAACAGAATTTAGGACGCTAAAACGGTGCAATCTCTATCCGACCATATTACAATATCAAAGGGTTTTATAAAACAGAATTTGGGACATTAAAACAGTGCAATCTCTATCAGAGAACATTACAATATCAAAGGGTTTTATAAAACAGAATTTAAGACGTAAAAGCGGTGCAATCTCTATCAGAATATTACAATATCAAAATGTTTTATAAAACAGAATTTAGGACGCTAAAACGGTGCAATCTCTATCAGACATTATAGCAATATCAAAAGGTTTATAAAACAGAATTTAGGACGCTAAAACGGTGCAATCTCTATTTAAGAATATTACAATATCAAAGGGTTTTATAAAACAGAATTTAGGACGCTAAAACCGTGCAATCTCTATCAGAGAATATTACAATATCAAAGGTTTTATAAAACAGAATTTAAAACGCTAAAACGGTGCAATCTCATTCAGAGAATATTACAAAATCAAAGGGTTTTATAAAACAGAATTTAGGACGCTAAAATGGTGCACTCTCTATCATAGAATATTACAATATCAAAGGGTTTTATAAAACAGAATTAAGGACGCTAAAACGGTGCAATCTCTATCAGAGAATATTACAATATCAAAGGGTTTTATAAAACAGAATTTAGGACGCTAAAACGGTGCAATCTCTATCAGAGAATATTACAATATCAATATGGTTTTATAAAAACGAATTTAGGACGCTAAAACGGTGCAATCTCTATCCGACCATATTACAATATCAAAGGGTTTTATAAAACAGAATTTAGGACATTAAAACAGTGCAATCTCTATCAGAGAACATTACAATATCAAAGGGTTTGATAAAACAGAATTTAAGACGTTAAAGCGGTGCAATCTCTATCAGAATATTACAATATCAAAGGGTTTTATAAAACAGAATTGAGGACGCTAAAACGGTGCAATCTCTATCAGAGAATATTACAATATCAAAGGGTTGTTTAAAAAAGAATTTAGGACGCTAAAACGGTGCAATCTTTATCAGAGAATATTACAATATCAAAGGGTTTTGTAAAAAAGAATTTAGGATGCTAAAATTATGCAATCTCTATCAGAGAATATAACAATATCAAAGGGTTTTATAAAACAGAATTTAGGACGCTGAAACGGTGCAATCTCTATCCGGCCATATTACAATATCAAAGAGTTTTATAAAACAGAATTAAGGACGCTAAAACGGTGCAATCTCTATCAGAGATTATTACAATATCAAAGGGTTTTATAAAACAGAATTTAGGACGCTAAAACGGTGCAATCTCTATCAGAGAATATTACAATATCAAAGGGTTTTATAAAACAGAATTAAGGACGCTATGACGGTGCAATCTCTATCAGAGAATATTACAATATCAAAGGGTTTTATAAAACAGAATTTAAGACGCTAATATGGTGAAATCTCTTTCAGCAAATATTACATTATCAAACGGTTTTATAAAACAGAATTTAGGACGCTAAAATTATGCAATCTCTATCAGAGAATATTACAATATCAAAGGGTTTTATAAAACAGAATTTAGGACGCTAAAACGCTGCAATCTCTATCAGAGAATATTACAATATCAAAGGGTTTTATAAAACAGAATTTAGGACGCTAAAACGGTGCAATCTTTATCAGAGAATATTACAATATCAAAGGGTTTCATAAAACAGAATTTAGGACGCTAAAACGGTGCAATCTCTATTAGAGAATATTACAATATCAAAGGGTTTTATAAAACAGAATTCAGGACGCAAAAACGGTGCAATATCTATCAGAGAATATTACAATATCAATAGGTTTTATAAAACCGAATTTAGGACGCTAAAACGGTGCAATCTCTATCCGACCATATTACAATATCAAAGGGTTTTATAAAACCGAATTTAGGACATTAAAACAGTGCAATCTCTATCAGAGAACATTACAATATCAAAGGGTTTTATAAAACAGAATTTAAGACGTTAAAGCGGTGCAATCTCTATCAGAATATTACAATATCAAAGGGTTTTATAAAACAGAATTTAGGACGCTAAAACGGTGCAATCTCTATCAGAGAATATGACAATATCAAAGGGTTTTATAAAACAGAATTTAGGACGCTAAAACGGCGCAATACATATCAGAGAATATTACAATATCAAAGGGTTTTATAAAACAGAATTTAGGACGCTAAAACGGTGCAATCTCTATCAGAGTATATTACATGATCAAAGGGTGTAATAAAACAGAATTTAGGACGCTAAAACGGTGCAATCTCTGTCAGAGAATATTACAATATCAAAGGGTTTCATGAAACAGAATGTTGGACGCTTAGCTGTGCAGTCTCTATCAGAGAATATTACAATATCAAAGGGTTTTATAAAACAGAATTTAGGACGTTACAGCGGTGCTATCTCTATCAGAATATTACAATATGAAAGGGTTTTATAAAACAGAATTTAGGACGCTAAAACGGTGCAATCATTATAAGAGAATATTACAATATCAAAGGGTTTTATAAAACAGAATTGAGGACGCCAAACGGTGCAATCTCTATCAGAGATTATTACAATATCAAAGGGTTTTATAAAACAAAATTTAGGACGCTAAAACTGTGCAATCTCTATAAGAGAATATTACAATATCAAAGGGTTTTATAAAACAGAATTAAGGACGCTAAAACGGTGCAATCTTTATCAGAGAATATTACAATATCAAACGGTTTTATAAAACAGAATGTAGGACGCTAAAACGGTGCAGTCTCTATCAGAGAATATTACAATATCAAAGGGTTTTATAAAAAAGAATTCAGGACGCTAAAATGATGCAATCTCTATCAGAGAACATTACAATATCAAAGGGTTTTATAAAACAGAATTTAAGACGTAAAAGCGGTGCAATCTCTATCAGAATATTACAATATAAAAATGTTTTATAAAACAGAATTTAGGACGCTAAAACGGTGCAATCTCTATCAGAAAATATTACAATATCAAAGGGTTTTATAAAACAGAATTTAGGACGCTAAAACGGTGCAACATTTATCAGAGAATATTACAATATCAAAGGGTTTTGTAAAAAAGAATTTAGGATGCTAAAATTATGCAATCTATATCAGAGAATATAATAATATCAAAGGGTTTTATGAAACGGAATTTTAGACGTTAAAGCGGTGCAATCTCTATCAGAGAATCTTTATCAGAGAATATAATATCAAAGGGTTTTATAAAACCGAATTTAAGACGTTAAAGCGGTGCAATCTCTATCAGAATATTACAATATCAAAGGGTTTTATAAAACAGAATTTAGGACGCTAAAACTGTGCAATCTCTATCAGAGAATATTACAATATCAAAGGGTTTTATAAAACAGAATTTAGGACGCTAAAACGGTGCAATCTTTATCAGAGAATATTACAATATCAAAGGGTTTTATAAAACAGAATTTAGGACGCTAAAACGGTGCAATCTCTATCAGAGAATATTACAGTATCAAAGCGTTATATAAAACAGAATTAAGGACGCTAAAACGGTGCAATCTCTATCAGAGAATATTACAATATCAAAGGGTTTTATAAAACAGTATGTAGGACGCTAAAACGGTGCAATCTCTATCAGAGAATATTACAATATCAAAGGGTTTTATAAAAAAGAATATAGGACGCTAAAATTATGCAATCTCTATCAGAGAATATTACAATATCAAAGGGTTTTATAAAACAGAATTTAGGACGCTAAAACGGTGCAATCTCTATCAGAGATTATTACAATATCAAAGGGTTTTATAAAACAGAAGTAAGGACGCTAAAACGGTGCAATCTCTATCAGAGAATATTACAATATCAAAGGGTTTTATAAAACAGAATTTAGTACGCTAAAACGGTGCAATCTCTATCAGAGAATATTACAATATCAAAGGGTTTTATAAAAAAGAATTTAGGACGCTAAAACGGTGCAATCTGTATCAGAGAATATTACAATATCAAAGGGTTTTATAAAACAGAATTTAAGACGCATAAACGGTGCAATCTCTATCAGAGAATATTACAATATCAAAGGGTTTTATAAAACAGAATTAAGGACGCTAAAACGGTGCAATCTCTATCAGAGAATATTACAATATCAAAGGGTTTTATAAAAAAGAGTTTAGGACGCTAAAACGGTGCAATCTCTATCAGAGATTATTACAATATCAAAGGGTTTTATAAAACAGAATTTGGGACGCTAAAACGGTGCAATCTCTATCAGAGAATATTACAATATCAAAGGGTTTTATAAAACAGAATTAAGGACGCCAAAACGGTGCAATCTCTATCAGAGCATATTACAATATCAAAGGGTTTTATAAAACAGAATTTAGGACGCTAATATGGTGCAATCTCTATCAGAGAATATTACAATATCAAAAGGGTTTTATAAAACAGAATTTAGACGCTAAAATTATGCAATCTCTATCAGAGAATATTACAATATCAAAGGGGTTTATAAAACAGAATTTAGGACGCTAAAACGGTGCAATCTCTAGCAGAGAATATTACAATAGCAAAGGGTTTTATAAAACAGAATTTAGGACGCTAAAACGGTGCAATCTCTAGCAGAGAATATTACAATAGCAAAGGCTTTTATAAAAAAGAATTTAGGACGCTAAAACGGTTCTAGCTCTATCAGAGAATATTACAATATCAAAGGGTTTAATAAAACAGGATTTAAGACGCTAAAACGGTGCAATCTCTATCAGAGATAATTACAATATCAAAGGGTCTGATAAAACAGAATTTAGGACGCTTAAACGGTGCAATCTCTATCAGAGAATATTACAATATCAAAGGGTCTAATAAAACAGAATTTAGGACGCTAAAACTGTGCAATCTCTATCAGAGATTATTACAATATAAAAGGGTTTATAAAACAGAATTTAGGACGCTAAAACGGTGCAATCTCTGTCAGAGAATATTACAATATTAAAGTGTTTTATAAAACAGACTTTAGGACGCTAAAACTGTGCAATCTCTATCAGAGAATATTACAATATCAAAGAATTTTATCAACCCGAATTTAGGACGTTAAAACGGTGCAATATCTATCAGAGAATATTACAATATCAAAGGGTTTTATAAAACAGAATTTAGACGCTAAAACGGTGCAATCTCTATCAGAGAATATGACAATATCAAAGAGTTTTATAAAACAGAATTTAGGACGCTAAAACGGTCCCATCTCTATCAGAGAATATGACAATATCAAAGAGTTTTATAAAACAGAATTTAGGAAGCTAAAACGCTCCCATCTCTATCAGATAATATGACAATATCAAAGAGATTTATAAAACAGAATTTAGGACGCTAAAACGGTGCAATCTCTATCAGAGATTATTACAACATCAAAGGGTTTTATAAAACAGAATTTAGGACGCTAAAACGGTGCAATCTCTATCAGAGAATATTACAATATCAAAGAGTCTAATAAAACAGAATTTAGGACGCTAAAACGGTGCAATCTCTATCAGAGAATATTACAATATCAAAGGGTTTTATAAAACAGAATTTAGGACGCTAAAACGGTGCAATCTCTATCAGAGAATATTACAACATCAAAGTGTTTCATAAAACAGACTTTAGGACGCTAAAACGGTTGAATCTCGGTCCGAATATATTACAATATCAAAGGGTTTTATAAAACAGAATTTAGGACGCTAAAACGGTGCAATCTCTATCAGAAAATATTACAATATCAAAAGGTTTTATAAAACAGAATTAAGGACGCTAAAACGGTGCAATCTCTATCCGACCATATTACAATATCAAAGTGTTTTATAAAACAGAATTTAGGACTCTAAAACGGTGCAATATCTATCAGAGAATATTACAATATCAAAAGTGTTTTATAAAACAGAATTTAGGACGCTAAAACGGCGCAATCTCTATCAGAGAATATTACAATATCAAAGGGTTTTATAAATCAGAATTTAGGACGCTAAAACGGTGCAATCTCTATCAGAGAATATTACAATATCAAAGGGTTTTATAAATCAGAATTTAAAACTCTAAAACGGTGCAATCTCTATCAGAGATTATTACAATTTAAAAAGGGTTATAAAACAGAATTTAGGACGCTACAACTGTGCAATCTCTATCAGAGAATATTACAATATCAAAGAGTTTTATAAAACAGAATTTAGGACGCTAAAACGGTTCAATCGCTATCAGAGAATATTACAATATCAAAGGGTTTTATAAAATAAAATTTAGGACGCTGAAACGGTGCAATCGCTATCAGAGATAATGACAATATCAAAGAGGTTTATTGAACAGAAGTTAGGATGCTAAAACGGTGCAATCTTTATCAGAGAATATGACAATATCAAAGGGTTTTATAAAACAGAATTTAGGACGCTAAAACAGTGCAATTTCTATCCGACAATATTACAATCCCAAAGGGTTTTATAAAACAGAATTTAGGACGCTAAAACGGTGCAATCTCTATCAGAGAATATTACAATATAAAAAGGTTTTATAAAACAGAATTTAGAACGCTAAAACGGTGCAATCGCTATCAGAGAATATTACAATATTTAAGGGTTTTATAAAACAGAATTTAAGACGCTAAAACGGTGCAATGGCTGTCAGAGATAATGACAATATCAAAGGGTTTTATAAAACAGAATTTAGCACGCTAAAACGGTGCAATCTCTATCAGAGAATATTACAATATCAAAGGGTTTTATAAAACAGAATTTAGTACGCTAAAACGATGCAATATCTATCAGAGAATATTACAATATCAAAGGGTTTTATAAAACAGAATTTACGACGCTAAAAACGTTGCAATCTCTATCAGAGAATATTACAATATCAAAGGGTTTTATAAAACAGAATTTAGGACGCTAAAACGGTGCAATAGTGATCAGAGAATTTTACAATATCAACGGGTTTTATAAAACAGAATTTGGGAAGCTGAAATGGTGCAATCTCTATCCGACCATATTACAATATCAAAGAGTTTTATAAAACAGAATTTAGCACGCTAAAACGGTGCAATCTCTATCAGAGAATATTACAATATCAAAGGGTTTTATAAACCAGAATTTAGGACGCTAAAACGGTGCAATCTCTATCTTACAATATTACAATATCAAAGGTTTTATAAAACAGAATTTAAGACGCTAAAACGGTGCAATCTCGATCCGATCATATTACAATATCAAAGTGTTTTATAAAACAGAATTTAGGACGCTAAACGGTGCAATCTCTATCAGAGAATATTACAATATCAAATGGTTTTATAAAACAGAATTTAGGACGCTAAAACGGTGTAATCTCGGTCCGACCATATTACAATATCAAAGGGGTTTATAAAACAGAATTTAGGAGGCTAAAACGGTGCAATCTCTATCAGAGAACATACAATATCAAAGGGGTTTATAAAACTGCATTTAGGACGCTAAAACGGTTCTATCTCTATCAGAGAATATTACAATATCAAAGGGTTTAATAAAACAGAATTGAGGACGGTAAAACGGTGCAATCACTATCAGAGATTATTATAATATAAAAGGGTTTATAAAACAGAATTTAGGACGCTAAAACGGTGCGATCTCTATCAGAGAATATTACAATATTAAAGAATTTTATTAACCCGAATTAAGGACGCTAAAACGGTGCAATATCTATCAGAGAATATTACAATATCAAAGGGTTTCATGAAACAGAATTTAGGACGCTAAAACGGTGCAATCTCTATCAGTGAATATGACAATATCAGAGTTTTGTAAAACAGAATTTAGGACGCTAAAACGGTTCCATCTCTATCAGAGAATATGACAATATCAAAGAGTTTTATAAAACAGAATTTAGGAAGCTAAAACGGTTCCATCTCTATCAGATAATATGACAATATCAAAGAGTTTTATAAAACAGAATTTAGGACGCTAAAACGGTGCAATCTCTATCAGAGATTATTACAACATCAAAGGGTTTTATAAAACAGAATTTAGGACGCTAAAACGGTGCAATCTCTATCAGAGAATATTACAATATCAAAGAGTCTAATAAAACAGAATTTAGGACGCTAAAACGCTGCAATCTCTATCAGAGAATATTACAATATCAAAGGGTTTATAAAACAGAATTTAGGACGCTAAAACGGTGCAATCTCTATCAGAGAATATTACAACATCAAAGTGTTTCATAAAACAGACTTTAGGACGCTAAAACGGTGTAATCTCGGTCCGAATATATTACAATATCCAAGGGTTTTATAAAACAGAATTTAGGACGCTAAAACGGTGCAATCTCTATCAGAAAATATTACAATATCAAAAGGTTTTATAAAACAGAATTTAGGACGCTAAAACGGTGCAATCTCTATCCGACCATATTACAATATCAAAGAGTTTTATAAAACAGAATTTAGGACGCTAAAACGGTGCAATCGCTATCAGAGATAATGACAATATCGAAAGGTTTTATAAAACAGAATTTAGGACGCTAAAACGGTGCAATCTCTATCAGAGAATATTACAATATCAAAGGGTTTTATAAATCAGAATTTAAGACGCTAAAACGGTGCAATGTCTATCAGAGATTATTACAATATCAAAGAGTTTTATAAAACAGAATTTAGGACGCTAAAACGGTGCAATCGCTATCAGAGAATATTACAATATCAAAGGGTTTTATAAAACAAAATTTAGGACGCTAAAACGGTGCAATCGCTATCAGAGATAATGACAATATCGAAGGGTTTTATAAAACAGAATTTCTGACTCTGAAACGGTGCAATATTATTCCGACCATATTACAATATCAAAGAGTTTTATAAAACAGAATTTAGGACGCTAAAACGGTGCGATCTCTATCAAAGAATATTACAATATCAAAGGGTTTTATAAAACAGAATTTAGGACGCTAAAACGGTGCAATCTCTATCAGAGAATATTACAATATCAAAGGGGTTAATAGAACAGAAGTTAGGATGCTAAAACGGTGCAATCTCTATCAGAGAATATGACAATATCAAAGGGTTTTATAAAACAGACTTTAGGACGCTAAAATAGTGCAATTTCTATCCGACAATATTACAATCCCAAAGGGTTTTATAAAACAGAATTTAGGACGCTAAAACAGTTCAATCGCTATCAGAGAATATTACAATATCAAAGGGTTTTATAAAACAAAATTTAGGACGCTAAAACGGTGCAATCGCTATCAGAGATAATGACAATATCGAAGGGTTTTATAAAACAGAATTTCTGACTCTGAAACGGTGCAATATTATTCCGACCATATTACAATATCAAAGAGTTTTATAAAACAGAATTTAGGACGCTAAAACGGTGCAATCTCTATCAGAGAATATTACAATATCAAAGGGTTTTATAAAATAGAATTTAGGACGCTAAAACGGTGCAATCTCTATCAGAGAATATTACAATATCAAAGGGGTTAATAGAACAGAAGTTAGGATGCTAAAACGGTGCAATCTCTATCAGAGAATATGACAATATCAAAGGGTTTTATAAAACAGAATTTAGGACGCTAAAATAGTGCAATTTCTATCCGACAATATTACAATCCCAAAGGGTTTTATAAAACAGAATTTAGGAGGCTAAAACGGTGCAATCTCTATCAGAGAATTAACAATATAAAAGGGTTTTATAAAACTACATTTAGGACGCTAAAACGGTGCAATCTGTATCCGACCATATTACAATATCAAAGAGTTTTATAAAACAGAATTTAGGACGCTAAAACGGTTCAATCTCTATCGGAGAATATTACAATATCAAAAGTGTTTTATAAAACAGAATTTAGGACGCTAAAACGGTGCAATCTCTATCAGAGAATATTACAATATCAAAGGGTTTTATAAATCAGAATTTAGGACGCTAAAACGGTGCAATCTCTATCAGAGATTATTACAATTTAAAAAGGGTTATAAAACAGAATTTAGGACGCTACAACTGTGCAATCTCTATCAGAGAATATTACAATATCAAAGGGTTTTATAAAACAGAATTTAGGACGCTAAAACAGTTCAATCGCTATCAGAGAATATTACAATATCAAAGGGTTTTATAAAACAAAATTGAGGACGCTAAAACGGTGCAATCGCTATCAGAGATAATGACAATATCGAAGGGTTTTATAAAACAGAATTTCTGACTCTGTAACGGTGCAATATTATTCCGACCATATTACAATATCAAAGAGTTTTATAAAACAGAATTTAGGACGCTATAACGGTGCAATCTCTATCAGAGAATATTACAATATCAAAGGGTTTTATAAAACAGAATTTAGGACGCTAAAACGGTGCAATCTCTATCAGAGAATATTACAATATCAAAGGGGTTAATAGAACAGAAGTTAGGATGCTAAAACGGTGCAATCTCTATCAGAGAATATGACAATATCCAAGGGTTTTATAAAACAGAATTTAGGACGCTAAAATAGTGCAATTTCTATCCGACAATATTACAATCCCAAAGGGTTTTATAAAACAGAATTTAAGACGCTAAAACTGTGCAATCTCTATCAGAGAATATTACAATATCAAAGGGTTTTATAAATCAGAATTTAAGACGCTAAAACGGTGCAATCTCTATCAGAGATTATTACAATTTAAAAAGAGTTATAAAACAGAATTTAGGACGCTACAACTGTGCAATCTCTATCAGAGAATATTACAATATCAAAGGGTTTTATAAAACAGAATTTAGGACGCTAAAACAGTTCAATCGCTATCAGAGAATATTACAATATCAAAGGGTTTTATAAAACAAAATTTAGGACGCTAAAACGGTGCAATTGCTATCAGAGATAATGACAATATCGAAGGGTTTTATAAAACAGAATTTCTGACTCTGAAACTGTGCAATATTATTCCGACCATATTACAATATCAAAGAGTTTTATAAAACAGAATTTAGGACGCTAAAACGGTGCAATCTCTATCAGAGAATATTACAATATCAAAGGGTTTTATAAAACAGAATTTAGGACGCGAAAACGGTGCAATCTCTATCAGAGAATATTACAATATCAAAGGGGTTAATAGAACAGAAGTTAGGATGCTAAAACGGTGCAATCTCTATCAGAGAATATGACAATATCAAAGGGTTTTATAAAACAGAATTTAGGACGCTAAAATAGTGCAATTTCTATCCGACAATATTACAATCCCAAAGGGTTTTATAAAACAGAATTTAGGAGGCTAAAACGGTGCAATCTCTATCAGAGAACATACAATATAAAAGGGGTTTATAAAACTACATTTAGGACGCTAAAACTGTGCAATCTCTATCAGAGAATATTACAATATCAAAGGGTTTTATAAAACAGAATTTAGGACGCTAAAACAGTTCAATCGCTATCAGAGAATATTACAATATCAAAGGGTTTTATAAAACAAAATTGAGGACGCTAAAACGGTGCAATCGCTATCAGAGATAATGACAATATCGAAGGGTTTTATAAAACAGAATTTCTGACTCTGTAACGGTGCAATATTATTCCGACCATATTACAATATCAAAGAGTTTTATAAAACAGAATTTAGGACGCTATAACGGTGCAATCTCTATCAGAGAATATTACAATATCAAAGGGTTTTATAAAACAGAATTTAGGACGCTAAAACGGTGCAATCTCTATCAGAGAATATTACAATATCAAAGGGGTTAATAGAACAGAAGTTAGGATGCTAAAACGGTGCAATCTCTATCAGAGAATATGACAATATCAAAGGGTTTTATAAAACAGAATTTAGGACGCTAAAATAGTGCAATTTCTATCCGACAATATTACAATCCCAAAGGGTTTTATAAAACAGAATTTAAGACGCTAAAACTGTGCAATCTCTATCAGAGAATATTACAATATCAAAGGGTTTTATAAATCAGAATTTAAGACGCTAAAACGGTGCAATCTCTATCAGAGATTATTACAATTTAAAAAGAGTTATAAAACAGAATTTAGGACGCTACAACTGTGCAATCTCTATCAGAGAATATTACAATATCAAAGGGTTTTATAAAACAGAATTTAGGACGCTAAAACAGTTCAATCGCTATCAGAGAATATTACAATATCAAAGGGTTTTATAAAACAAAATTTAAGACGCTAAAACGGTGCAATTGCTATCAGAGATAATGACAATATCGAAGGGTTTTATAAAACAGAATTTCTTACTCTGAAACTGTGCAATATTATTCCGACCATATTACAATATCAAAGAGTTTTATAAAACAGAATTTAGGACGCTAAAACGGTGCAATCTCTATCAGAGAATATTACAATATCAAAGGGTTTTATAAAACAGAATTTAGGACGCGAAAACGGTGCAATCTCTATCAGAGAATATTACAATATCAAAGGGGTTAATAGAACAGAAGTTAGGATGCTAAAACGGTGCAATCTCTATCAGAGAATATGACAATATCAAAGGGTTTTATAAAACAGAATTTAGGACGCTAAAATAGTGCAATTTCTATCCGACAATATTACAATCCCAAAGGGTTTTATAAAACAGAATTTAGGAGGCTAAAACGGTGCAATCTCTATCAGAGAACATACAATATAAAAGGGGTTTATAAAACTACATTTAGGACGCTAAAACGGTTCTATCTCTATCAGAGAATATCACAATATCAAAGGGTTTTATAAAACAGGATTTAGGACGCTAAAACGGTGCAATCTCTATCAGAGATAATTACAATATCAAAGGGTTTTGTAAAACAGAATTTAGGACGCTAAAACAGTGCAATCTCTATCAGAGAATATTACAATATCAAAGGGTCTAATAAAACAGAATTTAGGACGCTAAAACGGTGCAATCTCTATCAGAGATTATTACAATATAAAAGGGTTTATAAAACAGAATTTAGGACGCTAAAACGGTGCTATCTCTATCAGAGAATATTACAATATTAAAGTGTTTTATAAAACAGACTTCAGGACGCTAAAACTGTGCAATCTCTATCAGAGAATATTACAATATCAAAGAATTTTATCAACCCGAATTTAGGACGCTAAAACGGTGCAATATCTATCAGAGAATATTACAATATCAAAGGGTTTTATAAAACAGAATTTAGGACGCTAAAACGGTGCAATCTCTATCAGAGAATATGACAATATCAAAGAGTTTTATAAAACAGAATTTAGGACGCTACTACGGTTCCATCTCTATCAGAGAATATGACAATATCAAAGAGTTTTATAAAACAGAATTTAGGAAGCTAAAACGGTTCCATCTCTATCAGATAATATGACAATATCAAAGAGTTTTATAAAACAGAATTTAGGACGCTAAAACGGTTCAATCTCAATCAGAGATTATTACAACATCAAAGGGTTTTATAAAATAGAATTTAGGACGCTAAAACGGTGCAATCTCTATCAGAGAATATTACAATATCAAAGAGTCTAATAAAACAGAATTTAGGACGCTAAAACGGTGCAATCTCTATCAGAGAATATTACAATATCAAAGGGTTTATAAAACAGAATTTAGGACGCTAAAACGGTGCAATCTCTATCAGAGAATATTACAACATCAAAGTGTTTCATAAAACAGACTTTAGGACGCTAAAACGGTTGAATCTCGGTCCGAATATATTATAATATCAAAGGGTTTTATAAAACAGAATTTAGGACGCTAAAACGGTGCAATCTGTATCCGACCATATTACAATATCAAAGAGTTTTATAAAACAGAATTTAGGACGCTAAAACGGTGCAATCTCTATCAGAGAATATTACAATATCAAAAGTGTTTTATAAAACAGCATTTAGGACGCTAAAACGGTGCAATCTCTATCAGAGAATATTACAATATCAAAGGGTTTTATAAATCAGAATTTAGGACGCTAAAACGGTGCAATATCTATCAGAGAATATTACAAGATCAAAGGGTTTTATAAAACAGAATTTACGACGCTAAAACGGTGCAATCTCTATCAGAGATTATTACAATTTAAAAAGGGTTATAAAACAGAATTTATGACGCTACAACTGTGCAATCTCTATCAGAGAATATTACAATATCAAAGGGTTTTATAAAACAGAATTTAGGACGCTTAACCGGTTCCATCTCTATCAGAGAATATGACAATATCAAAGCGTTTTATAAAACAGAATTTAGGAAGCTAAAACGGTTCCATCTTTATCAGATAATATGACAATATCCAAGAGTTTTATAAAACAGAATTTAGGACGCTAAAACGGTGCAATCTCTATCAGAGATTATTACAACATCAAAGGTTTTTATAAAACAGAATTTAGGACGCTAAAACGGTGCAATCTCTATCAGAGAATATTACAATATCAAAGGGTTTTATAAATCAGAATTTAGGACGCTAAAACGGTGCAATCTCTATCAGAGAATATTACAAGATCAAAGGGTTTTATAAAACAGAATTTAGGACGCTAAAACGGTGCAATCTCTATCAGAGAATATTACAACATCAAAGTGTTTCATAAAACAGACTTTAGGACGCTAAAACGGTTGAATCTCGGTCCGAATATATTACAATATCAAAGGGTTTTATAAAACAGAATTTAGGACGCTAAAACGGTGCAATCTCTATCAGAAAATATTACAATATCAAAAGGTTTTATAAAACTAAATTAAGAACGCTAAAACGGTGCAATCTCTATCCGACCATATTACAATATCAAAGAGTTTTATAAAACAGAATTTAGGACGCTAAAACGGTGCAATCTCTATCAGAGAATATGACAATATCAAAGGGTTTTACAAATCAGAATTTAGGACGCTATAACGGTGCAATCTCTATCAGAGAATATTACAATATCAAAGGGTTTTATAAAACAGAATTTACGACGCTAAAACGGTGCCATCTCTATCAGAGATTATTACAATTTAAAAAGGGTTATAAAACAGAATTTAGGACGCTACAACTGTGCAATCTCTATCAGAGAATATTACAATATCAAAGGGTTTTATAAAACAGAATTTAGGACGCTAAAACGGTTCAATCGCTATCAGAGAATATTACAATATAAAAGGGTTTTATAAAACAAAATTTAGGACGCTAAAACGGTGCAATCGCTATCAGAGATAATGACAATATCGAAGGGTTTTATAAAACAGAATTTCTGACTCTGAAACGGTGCAATATTATTCCGACCATATTACAATATCAAAGAGTTTTATAAAACAGAATTTAGGACGCTAAAACGGTGCAATCTCTATCAGAGAATATTACAATATCAAAGGGTTTTATAAAACAGAATTTAGGACGCTAAAACGGTGCAATCTCTATCAGAGAATATTACAATATCAAAGGGGTTTATAGAACAGAAGTTAGGATGCTAAAACGGTGCAATCTCTATCAGAGAATATGACAATATCAAAGTGTTTTATAAAACAGAATTAAGGACGCTAAATGAGTGCAATTACTATCCAACAATATTACAATCCCAAAGGGTTTTATACAACAGAATTTAGGACGCAAAAACGGTGCAATCTCTATCAGAGAATATTACAATATAAAAAGGTTTTATAAAACAGAATTTAGAACGCTAAAACGGTGCAATCGCTATCAGAGAATATTACAATATTTAAGGGTTTTATAAAACAGAATTCAGGACGCTACAACGGTGCAATCGCTATCAGAGATAATGACAATATCAAAGGGTTTTATAAAACAGAATTTAGGACGCAAAAACGGTGCAATCTCTATCAGAGAATATTACAATATCAAAGGGTTTTATAAAACAGAATTTAGTACGCTAAAACGGTGCAATATCTATCAGAGAATATTACAATATCAAAGGGTTTCATAAAACAGAATTTACGACGCTAAAACAGTGCAATCTCTATCAGAGAATATTACAATATCAAAGGGTTCTATAAAACAGAATTTAGGACGCTCAAACGGTGCAATAGTGATCAGAGAATTTTACAATATCAAAGGGTTTTATAAAACAGAATGTAGGACGCTGAAATGGTGCAATCTCTATCCGACCATATTACAATATCAAAGAGTTTTATAAAACAGAATTTAGGACGCTAAAAGGTGCCATCTCTATCAGAGAATATTACAATACCAAAGGGTTTTATAAAACAGAATTAAGGACGCTAATACGGTGCAATCTCTATCCGACCATATTACAATATCAAAGGGTTTTATAAAAGAGAATTTAGACCGCTAAAACGGTGCAATCGCTATCAGAGATAATGACAATATCAAAGGGTTTCATGAAACAGAATTTAGGACGCTAAAACGGTGCCATCTCTATCAGAGAATATTACAATATCAAAGTGTTTTATAAAACAGAATTTAGGAAGCTAAAACGGTTCCATCTCTATCAGAGATAATGACAATATCAAAGGGTTTATAAAACAGAATTTAGGATGCTACAACGGTGCAATCTTTATCAGAGAATATTACAATCCCAAAGGGTTTTATAAAACAGAATTTAGGACGCTAAAACGGTGCAATCTCTATCCGACCATTTTACAATATCAAAGAGTTTTGTAAAACAGAATTTAGGACGCTAAACGGTGCAATCTCTGTCAGAGAATATTACTATATCAAAGGGGTTTATAAAACAGAATTTAGGACGCTAAAACGGTGCAATCTCGGTCCGACCATATTAAATTATCAAAGTGTTTTATAAAACAGAATTTAGGACGCTAAAACGGTGCAATCTCTATCAGAGAATATTACAATATCAAAGGGGTTATAAAACAGAATTTAGGACGCTAAAACGGTTCTATCTATATCAGAGAATATTACAATATATAAGGGTTTTATAAAACAGGTTTTAGGACGCTAAAGCGGTGCAATCTCTATCAGAGATAATTACATTATCAAACGGTTTTGTAAAACAGAATTTAGGACGCTTAAACGGTGCAATCTCTATCCGAGAACATTACAATATCAAAGGGTTTATAAAACAGAATTTAGGACGCTAAAACGGTGCAATCTCTATCAGAGAATATTACAATATCAAAGTGTTTTATAAAACAGACTTTAGGACGCTAAAACGGTGCAATCTCTCTCAGACCATATTACAATATCAAAGAGTTTTATAAAAAAGAATTTAGGACGCTAAAACGGTGCAATCGCTATCAGAGATAATTACAATATCAAAGGGTTTCATGAAACAGAATTTAGGACGCTAAAACGGTGCAATCTCTATCATAGATAATTACAATATCAAAGGGTTTTGTAAAACAGAATTTAGGACGCTAAAACGGTGCAATCTCTATCAGAGAATATTACAATATCAAAGAGTCTAATAAAACAGAATTTAGGACGCTAAAACGGTGCAATCTCTATCAGAGAATATTACAATAACAAAGGGTTTATAAAACAGAATTGAGGACGCTAAAACGGTGCAATCGCTATCAGAGAATATTACAACATCAAAGTGTTTCATAAAACAGACTTTAGGACGCTAAAACGGTTGAATCTCGGTCCGAATATATTACAATATATAAGGGTTTTATAAAACAGAATTTAGGACGCTACAACGGTGCAATCTCTATCAGAGAATATTACAATATCAAAAGGTTTAATCAAACCGAATTTGGGACGCTAAAACGGTGCAATCTTTATCCGACCATATTACAATATCAAAGAGTTTTATAAAACAGAATTTAGGACGCTAAAACGGTGCAATCTCTATCAGAGAATATTACAATATCAAAAGTGTTTTATAAAACAGAATTTAGTACGCTAAAACGGTGCAATCTCTATCAGAGAATGTTACAATATCAAAGGGTTTTATAAATCAGAATTTAGGACGCTAAAACGGTGCAATCCCTATCAGAGAATATTACAATATCAAAGGGTTTTATAAAACAGAATTTAGGACGCAAAAACGCTGCAATCTCTATCAGAGAATATTACAATATCAAAGAGTTTTATAAAACCGAATTTAGGACGCTACAACGGTGCAATCTCTATCCGACCATATTACAATATCAAAGAGTGTAATTAAACAGAATTTAGGACGCTAAAACGGTGCAATCGCTATCAGAGATAATGACAATATCAAAGGGTTTCATGAAACAGAATTTAGGACGCTAAAACGGTGCCATCTCTATCAGAGAATATTACAATATCAAAGGTTTTATAAAACAGAATTTAGGACGCTAAAACGGTGCAATCCCTATCAGAGAATATTACATTATCAAAGAGTTTTATAAAACAGAATTTAGGACGCTAAAACGGTGCAATCGCTATCAGAGAATATTACAATATTTAATAGTTTTATAAAATAGATTTAGGACGCTAAAACGGTGCAATCTCTATCAGAGATTATGACAATATACAGGGTTTTATAAAACAGAATTTAGCACGGTAAAACGGTGCAATCTCTATCAGAGAATATTACAATATCAAAGGGTTTTATAAAACCGAATTTACGACGCTAAAACGGTGCAATCTCTATCTTACAATATTACAATATCAAAGGTTTTATAAAACAGAATTTAGGACGCTAAAACGGTGCAATCTCGATCCGATCATATTACAATATCAAAGTGTTTTATAAAACAGAATTTAGGACGCTAAACGGAGCAATCTCTATCAGAGAATATTACAATATCAAAGGTTTTATAAAACAGAATTTAGGACGCTAAAACGGTGTAATCTCGGTCCGACCATATTACAATCTCAAAGGGGTTTATAAAACAGAATTTAGGACGCTAAAACGGTGCAATCTCTATCAGAGAATATTACAATATCAAAGGGTTTTATAAAACAGGATTTAAGACGCTAAAACGGTGCAATCTCTATCAGAGATAATTACAATATCAAAGGGTTTTGTAAAACAGAATTTAGGACGCTAAAACGGTGCAATCTCTATCAGAGAATATTACAATATCAAAGGGTCTAATAAAACAGAATTTAGGACGCTAAAACGGTGCAATCTCTATCAGAGATTATTACAATATAAAAGGGTTTATAAAACAGAATTTAGGACGCTAAAACGGTGCAATCTCTGTCAGGGAATATTACAATATTAAAGTGTTTTATTAAACAGACTTTAGGACGCTAAAACTGTGCAATCTCTATCAGAGAATATTACAATATCAAAGAATTTTATCAACCCGAATTTAGGACGCTAAAACGGTGCAATATCTATCAGAGAATATGACAATATCAAAGAGTTTTATAAAACAGAATTTACGAAGCTAAAACGCTCCCATCTCTATCAGATAATATGACAATATCAAAGAGATTTATAAAAAAGAATTTAGGACGCTAAAACGGTGCAATCTCTATCAGAGATTATTACAACATCAAAGGGTTTTATAAAACAGAATTTAGGACGCTAAAACGGTGCAATCTCTATCAGAGAATATTACAATATCAAAGAGTCTAATAAAACAGAATTTAGGACGCTAAAACGGTGCAATCTCTATCAGAGAATATTACAATATCGAAGGGTTTTATAAAACAGAATTTAGGACGCTAAAACGGTGCAATCTCTATCAGAGAATATTACAACATCAAAGTGTTTCATAAAACAGACTTTAGGACGCTAAAACGGTTGAATCTCGGTCCGAATATATTACAATATTAAAAGGGTTTTATAAAACAGAATTTAGGACGCTAAAACGGTGCAATCTCTATCAGAAAATATTACAATATCAAAAGGTTTTATAAAACAGAATTTAGGACGCTAAAACGGTGCAATCTCTATCCGACCATATTACAATATCAAAGAGTTTTATAAAACAGAATTCCGGACTCTAAAACGGTGCAATATCTATCAGAGAATATTACAATATAAAAAGTGTTTTATAAAACAGAATTTAGTACGCTAAAACGGCGCAATCTCTATCAGAGAATATTACAATATCAAAGGGTTTTATAAATCAGAATTTAGGACGCTAAAACGGTGCAATCTCTATCAGAGAATATTACAATATCAAAGGGTTTTATAAAACAGAATTTACGACGCTAAAACGGTGCAATCTCTATCAGAGGTTATTACAATTTAAAAAGGGTTATAAAACAGAATTTAGGACGCTACAATTGTGCAATCTCGATCAGAGAATATTACAATATCAAAGAGTTTTATAAAACAGAATTTACGACGCTAAAACGGTTCAATCGCTATCAGAGAATATTACAATATCAAAGGGTTTTATAAAACAAAATTTAGGACGCTAAAACGGTTCAATCGCTATCAGAGATAATGACAATATCAAAGGGGTTTATTGAACAGAAGTTAGGATGCTAAAACGGTGCAATCTCTATCAGAGAATATGACAATATCAAAGGGTTTTATAAAACAGAATTTAGGACGCTAAAACTGTGCAATTTCTATCCGACAATATTACAATCCCAAAGGGTTTTATAAAACAGAATTTAGGACGCTAAAACGGTGCAATCTCTATCAGAGAATATTACAATATAAAAAGGTTTTATAAAACAGAATTTAGAACGCTAAAACGGTGCAATCTCTATCAGATAATATGACAATATCAAAGAGATTTATAAAACAGAATTTAGGACGCTAAAACGGTGCAATCTCTATCAGAGATTATTACAACATCAAAGGGTTTTATAAAACAGAATTTAGGACGCTAAAACGGAACAATCTCTATCAGAGAATATTACAATATCAAAGAGTCTAATAAAACAGAATTTAGGACGCTAAAACGGTGCAATCTCTATCAGAGAATATTACAATATCAAATGGTTTTATAAAACAGAATTTAGGACGCTAAAACGGTGCAATCTCTATCAGAGAATATTACAACATCAAAGTGTTTCATAAAAAAGACTTTAGGACGCTAAAACGGTTGAATCTCGGTCCGAATATATTACAATATCAAAGGGTTTTATAAAACAGAATTTAGGACGCTAAAACGGTGCAATCTCTATCAGAAAATATTACAATATCAAAAGGTTTTATAAAACAGAATTTAGGACGCTAAAACGGTGCAATCTCTATCCGACTATATTACAATACTAAAGAGTTTTATAAAACAGAATTTAGGACTCTAAAACGGTGCAATATCTATCAGAGAATATTACAATATCAAAATAGTTTTATAAAACAGAATTTAGGACGCTAAAACGGCGCAATCTCTATCAGAGAATATTACAATATCAAAGGGTTTTATAAATCAGAATGTAGGACGCTAAAACGGTGCAATCTCTATCAGAGAATATTACAATATCAAAGGGTTTTATAAAACAGAATTTACGACGCTAAAACGGTGCAATCTCTATCAGAGATTATTACAATTTAAAAAGGGTTATAAAACAGTATTTAGGACGCTAAAACGGTGCAATCTCTATCAGAGAATATTACAATATCAAAGGGGTTTATAGAACAGAGCTTAGGATGCTAAAACGGTGCAATCCCTATGAGAGAATATGACAATATCAAAGGGTTTTATAATACAGAATTTAGGACGCTAAAACAGTGCAATTTCTATCCGACAATATTACAATCCCAAAGGGTTTTATAAAACAGAATTTAGGACGCTAAAACGGTGCAATCTCTATCAGAGAATATTACAATATAAAAAGGTTTTTTAAAACAGAATTTAGAACGCTAAAACGGTGCAATCGCTATCAGAGAATATTACAATATTTAAGGGTTTTATAAAACAGAATTTAGGACGCTAAAACGGTGCAATCGCTATCAGAGAATATTACAATATTTAATAGTTTTATAAAACAGATTTAGGACGCTAAAACGGTGCAATCTCTATCAGAGATAATGACAATATACAGGGTTTTATAAAACAGAATTTAGCACGGTAAAACGGTGCAATCTCTATCAGAGAATATTACAATATCAAAGGGTTTTATAAAACCGAATTTACGACGCTAAAACGGTGCAATCTCTATCTTACAATATTACAATATCAAAGGTTTTATAAAACAGAATTTAGGACGCTAAAACGGTGCAATCTCGATCCGATCATATTACAATATCAAAGTGTTTTATAAAACAGAATTTTGGACACTAAACGGTGCAATCTCTATCAGAGAATATTACAATATCAAAGGTTTTATAAAACAGAATTTAGGACGCTAAAACGGTGTAATCTCGGTCCGACTATATTACAATATCAAAGGGGTTTATAAAACAGAATTTAGGACGCTAAAACGGTGCAATCTCTATCAGAGAATATACAATATCAAAGGGGTTTATAAAACAGCATTTAGGACGCTAAAACGGTTCTATCTCTATCAGAGAATATTACAATATCAAAGGGTTTTATAAAACAGGATTTAAGACGCTAAAACGGTGCAATCTCTTTCAGAGATAATTACAATATCAAAGGGTTTTGTAAAAAAGAATTTAGGACGCTAAAACGGTGCAATCTCTATCAGAGAATATTACAATATCAAAGGGTCTAATAAAACAGAATTTAGGACGCTAAAACGGTGCAATCTCTATCAGAGATTATTACAATATAAAAGGGTTTATAAATCAGAATTTAGGACGCTAAAACGGTGCAATCTCTGTCAGAGAATATTACAATATTAAAGTGTTTTATAAAACAGACTTTAGGACGGTAAAACTGTGCAATCTCTATCAGAGAATATTACAATATCAAAGAATTTTATCAACCCGAATTTAGGACGCTAAAACGGTGCAATATCTATCAGAGAATATTACAATATCAAAGGGTTTTATAAAACAGAATTTAGGACGCTAAAACGGTGCAATCTCTATCAGAGAATATGACAATATCAAAGAGTTTTATAAAACAGAATTTAGGACGCTAAAACGGTCCCATCTCTATCAAAGAATATGACAATATCAAAGAGTTTTATAAAACAGAATTTAGGAAGCTAAAACGCTCCCATCTCTATCAGATAATATGACAATATCAAAGAGATTTATAAAACAGAATTTAGGACGCTAAAACGGTGCAATCTCTATCAGAGATTATTACAACATCAAAGGGTTTTATAAAACAGAATTTAGGACGCTAAAACGGTGCAATCTCTATCAGAGAATATTACATTATCAAAGAGTCTAATAAAACAGAATTTAGGACGCTAAAACTGTGCAATCTCTATCAGAGAATATTACAATATCAAAGGGTTTTATAAAACAGAATTTAGCACGCTAAAACGGTGCAATCTCTATCAGAGAATATTAAAATATCAAAGGGTTTTATAAAACAGACTTTAGGACGCTAAAACGGTGCAATCTCTATCAGAGAATATTACAATATTTAAGGATTTTATAAAACGGAATTTAGGACGCTAAAACGGTGCAATCTCTATCAGAGAATATTACAACATCAAAGTGTTTCATAAAACAGACTTTAGGACGCTAAAACGGTTGAATCTCGGTCTGAATATATTACAATATCAAAGGGTTTTATAAAACAGAATTTAGGACGCTAAAACGGTGCAATCTCTATCAGAAAATATTACAATATCAAAAGGTTTTATAAAACAGAATTTAGGACGCTAAAACGGTGCAATCTCTATCCGACCATATTACAATATCAAAGAGTTTTATAAAACAGAATTTAGGACTCTAAAACGGTGCAATATCTATCAGAGAATATTACAATATCAAAAGTGTTTTATAAAACAGAATTTAGGACGCTAAAACGGCGCAATCTCTATCAGAGAATATTACAATATCAAAGGGTTTTATAAATCAGAATTTAGGACGCTAAAACGGTGCAATCTCTATCAGAGAATATTACAATATCAAAGGGTTTTATAAAACAGAATTTACGACGCTAAAACGGTGCAATCTCTATCAGAGATTATTACAATTTAAAAAGGGTTATAAAACAGTATTTAGGACGCTAAAACGGTGCAATCTCTATCAGAGAATATTACAATATCAAAGGGGTTTATAGAACAGAATTTAGGATGCTAAAACGGTGCAATCCCTATGAGAGAATATGACAATATCAAAGGGTTTTATAAAACAGAATTTAGGACGCTAAAACAGTGCAATTTCTATCCGACAATATTACAATCCCAAAGGGTTTTATAAAACAGAATTTAGGACGCTAAAACGGTGCACTCTTTATCAGAGAATATTACAATATCAAAGGTTTTTATAAAACAGAATTTAGGACGCTAAAACGGTGCAATCTCTATCAGAGATTATTACAATATCAACGGGTTTTATAAAACAGAATTTAGGACGCTAAAACGGTGCAATCTCTATCAGAAAATGTTACAATATCAAAGGGTTTTATCAAACAGTATGTAGGACGCTTAAACGGTGCAATCTCTATCAGAGAATATTACAATATCAAAGGTTTTATAAAACAGAATTTAGGACGCTAAAACGGTGTAATCTCGGTCCGACTATATTACAATATCAAAGGGGTTTATAAAACAGAATTTAGGACGCTAAAACGGTGCAATCTCTATCAGAGAATATACAATATCAAAGGGGTTTATAAAACAGCATTTAGGACGCTAAAACGGTTCCATCTCTATCAGAGAATATTACAATATCAAAGGGTTTTATAAAACAGGATTTAAGACGCTAAAACGGTGCAATCTCTATCAGAGATAATTACAATATCAAAGGGTCTAATAAAACAGAATTTAGGACGCTAAAACGGTGCAATCTCTATCAGAGATTATTACAATATAAAAGGGTTTATAAAACAGAATTTAGGACGCAAAAACGGTGCAATATCTGTCAGAGAATATTACAATATTAAAGTGTTTTATAAAACAGACTTTAGGACGGTAAAACTGTGCAATCTCTATCAGAGAATATTACAATATCAAAGAATTTTATCAACCCGAATTTGGACGCTAAAACGGTGCAATATCTATCAGAGAATATTACAATATCAAAGGGTTTTATAAAACTGAATTTAGGACGCAAACGGTGCAATCTCTATCAGAGAATATGACAATATCAAAGAGTTTTATAAAACAGAATTTAGGACGCTAAAACGGTCCCATCTCTATCAGAGAATATGACAATATCAAAGAGTTTTATAAAACAGAATTTAGGAAGCTAAAACGCTCCCATCTCTATCAGATAATATGACAATATCAAAGAGATTTATAAAACAGAATTTAGGACGCTAAAACGGTGCAATCTCTATCAGAGATTATTACAACATCAAAGGGTTTTATAAAACAGAATTTAGGACGCTAAAACGGTGCAATCTCTATCAGAGAATATTACAATATCAAAGAGTCTAATAAAACAGAATTTAGGACGCTAAAACGGTGCAATCTCTATCAGAGAATATTACAATATCAAAGGGTTTTATAAAACAGAATTTAGGACGCTAAAACGGTGCAATCTCTATCAGAGAATATTACAACATCAAAGTGTTTCATAAAACAGACTTTAGGACGCTAAAACGGTTGAATCTCGGTCCGAATATATTACAATATCAAAGGGTTTTATAAAACAGAATTTAGGACGCTAAAACGGTGCAATCTCTATCAGAAAATATTACAATATCAAAAGGTTTTATAAAACAGAATTTAGGACGCTAAAACGGTGCAATCTCTATCCGACCATATTACAATATCAAAGAGTTTTATAAAACAGAATTTAGGACTCTAAAACGGTGCAATATCTATCAGAGAATATTACAATATCAAAAGTGTTTTATAAAACAGAATTTAGGACGCTAAAACGGCGCAATCTCTATCAGAGAATATTACAATATCAAAGGGTTTTATAAATCAGAATTTAGGACGCTAAAACGGTGCAATCTCTATCAGAGAATATTACAATATCAAAGGGTTTTATAAAACAGAATTTACGACGCTAAAACGGTGCAATCTCTATCAGAGATTATTACAATTTAAAAAGGGTTATAAAACAGAATTTAGGACGCTACAACTGTGCAATCTCTATCAGAGAATATTACAATATCAAAGAGTTTTATAAAACAGAATTTAGGACGCTAAAACGGTTCAATCGCTATCCGAGAATATTACAATATCAAAGGGTTTTATAAAACAAAATTTAGGACGCTAAAACGGTGCAATCGCTATCAGAGATAATGACAATATCAAAGGGGTTTATTGAACAGAAGTTAGGATGCTAAAACGGTGCAATCTCTATCAGAGTATATGACAATATCAAAGGGTTTTATAAAACAGAATTTAGGACGCTAAAACAGTGCAATTTCTATCCGACAATATTACAATCCCAAAGGGTTTTATAAAACAGAATTTAGGACGCTAAAACGGTGCAATCTCTATCAGAGAATATTACAATATAAAAAGGTTTTATAAAACAGAATTTAGAACGCTAAAACGGTGCAATCGCTATCACATAATATTACAATATTTAAGGGTTTTATAAAACAGAATTTAGGACGCTAAAACGGTGCAATCGCTATCAGAGATAATGACAATATCAAAGGGTTTTATAAAACAGAATTTAGCACGCTAAAACGGTGCTATCTCTATCAGAGAATATTACAATATCAAAGGGTTTTATAAAACAGAATTTAGGACGCTAAAACGGTGTAATCTCGGTCCGACCATATTACAATATCAAAGGGGTTTATAAAGCAGAATTTAGGACGCTAAAACTGTGCAATTGTTGTTGTTGTTGTAATAATAATAATAATAATAATAATAATAATAATAATAATAATAATAATAATAATAATAATAGAAGAAGAAGAAGAAGAAGAAGAAGAAGAAGACCCGTCAACATTTGGGAATTTCCAGTGCTTCGCCGGAATAGGACCCGGGCAAACCTCACCTCAAAGTTATCCCGGGTCCTAATCTGGAGTCGTACCTGCATTTGTTATTTGACCTTTCTCTAGTGCGTGTTAGGTATCTAACAAATTACGAGTTCATGCTTGAATTTTGTAGCCATTGATTTCAAATATTTTCCCATTGAAAAATGGGGGCGGTGGGGGCGACTATTTCAGAAAAGTGTCCATAAAGTGAGAGGCGTTATTTTAGTATGGTTTTTGTAAAACGAAATCTTACGGAACGAAACGAAAGAAGCTTCACCGTGTCGAACATCAGCCACGTGCTAACTTTTTTTTTTTTTTCTTTCAGCTTTTTTCCTTTCGAAGACTCACTTAAAAATATGATTTCATTACTGACTTTAATGAAATAAAATTGTTAAGCGACCGTTTTTTTAAAGCTAACAACTTATAATAAATGAAAGCATTTTTTATCGTACTTTTTACGAGTTTTTTTAATACAACCAACTTACGTGTTTTGTTTTTTACGGTGTCTTTTTTATTTAATTGACGGGATATTTGTTTGTGGGGTCGAGTTCTTTCTTCTTCTTTCTTCTTCTTCTTCTACAACAAAAACAACAAATATCACAACTAATAATGATAATAATAACAACGAGCCAAGCTGATTACGGCCGGTAGCGAGAACCACGTGTTCATGGATTAGTTTCATGTACGTCAAAATAAACCAACTATTTATATGAAAAGAACAATAAAAAAAACGTCCGATTAAGTGTGACTTAATGCGATCTTCAAGCCGACTCTTTACCTCGTTGGAAGCGAAAAATGCAAACGCTGTTATTATTATCGCGAGTAACAAACAATTACGAATTCATAACTGAATATTTAATCGATAGAAACTCCTAGATATTTGCAGGCTGAACTACAGACAATATCATCGTAGGTTCGATCATGGTGTAAGTAAGCCAAGATGATTACGGCTGGTAGCTAGGAACACGTGTTCATGGCTTACTTTTATGTACGTTGTTGTTGTTTTTGTTGTTGTAGTAGTAGTAGTAGTAGTAGTAGTAGTAGTAATAATAATAATAATAATAATAATAATAATAATAATAATAATAATAATAATAATAATAATAATAATAATAATAGAAGAAGAAGAAGAAGACCCGTCAACATTTGGGAATTTCCAGTGCTTCGCCGGAATAGGACCCGGGCAAACCTCACCTCAAAGTTATCCCGGGTCCTAATCTGGAGTCGTACCTGCATTTGTTATTTGACCTTTCTCTAGTGCGTGTTAGGTATCTAACAAATTACGAGTTCATGCTTGAATTTTGTAGCCATTGATTTCAAATATTTTCCCATTGAAAAATGGGGGCGGTGGGGGGGGGACTTTTTCAGAAAAGTGTCCATAAAGTGAGAGGCGTTATTTTAGTATGGTTTTTGTAAAACGAAATCGTACGGAACGAAACGAAAGAAGCTTCACCGTGTCGAACATCGGCCACGTGCTAACTTTTTTTAAAATTTCTTTCAGCTTTTTTCCTTTCGAAGGCTCACTTAAAAATATGATTTCATTACTGACTTTAATGAAATAAAATTGTTAAGCGACCGTTTTTTTAAAGCTAACAACTTATAATAAATGAAAGCATTTTTTATCGTACTTTTTACGAGTTTTTTTTAATACAACCAACTTACGTGTTTTGTTTTTTTACGGTGTCTTTTTTATTTAATTGACGGAATATTTGTTTGTGGGGTCGAGTTCTTTCTTCTTCTTACTTCTTCTTCTTCTTCTTCTTCTACAACAAAAACAACAAATATCACAACTAATAATGATAATAATAACAACGAGCCAAGCTGATTACGGCCGGTAGCGAGAACCACGTGTTCATGGATTAGTTTCATGTACGTCAAAATAAACCAACTATTTATATGAAAAGAACAAAAACAAAAAAACGTCCGATTAAGTGTGACTTAATGCGATCTTCAAGCCGACTCTTTACCTCGTTGGAAGCGAAAAATGCAAACGCTGTTATTATTATCGCGAGTAACAAACAATTACGAATTCATAACTGAATATTTAATCGATAGAAACTCCTAGATATTTGCAGGCTGAACTACAGACAATATCATCGTAGGTTCGATCCTGGTGTAAGTAAGCCAAGATGATTACGGCTGGTAGCTAGGAACACGTGTTCATGGCTTACTTTTATGTACGTTGTTGTTGTTTTTGTTGTAGTAGTAGTAATAATAATAATAATAATAATAATAATAATAATAATAATAATAATAATAATAATAATAATAAAAGAAGAAGAAGAAGACCCGTCAACATTTGGGAATTTCCAGTGCTTCGCCGGAATAGGACCCGGGCAAACCTCACCTCAAAGTTATCCCGGGTCCTAATCTGGAGTCGTACCTGCATTTGTTATTTGACCTTTCTCTAGTGCGTGTTAGGTATCTAACAAATTACGAGTTCATGCTTGAATTTTGTAGACATTGATT
Organism: Sepiola atlantica; assembly: GCA_963556195.1. Classification (NCBI taxonomy): domain Eukaryota; kingdom Metazoa; phylum Mollusca; class Cephalopoda; order Sepiida; family Sepiolidae; genus Sepiola; species Sepiola atlantica. Next base: position 1,809,895 of record CAUVYP010000462.1, read on the forward strand.
TCAAATATTTTCCTATTGAAAAATGGAGCGGGGGGGGGGGGAACTATTTCAGAAAAGTGACCATAAAGTGAGAGTGTTAGAAATAATTTTTTATTTCTAACGCACCTCTTTTTTTTTCTTCTGTTAATTCCTTTTTATCCGAACAACTTCGTCAATTTAGAAAAATAAGTAACACCAACAAAATCCTTGTACTTAAAATTGCATATATTTTACAAGTAAAACGCAAAAAAGGTAATATATATGTCGGGTTAAAGTTTTCCAAAACAGTTGTTCTGGAGGGATTTTCCTTTTGTTACAGAAAGAAAGAATAATATATGAGAAGTGCTTGCTGTTAATTTTTTCTCTTCTTTATTGTTGCAAGCAACTCCTCAAGTAATAGTGGGTAATTTGCATAAGTGACTTTATGCAAATTACCTTACAAAGTTGAGTACAAAAATAATTCTAACACACTCTCTCAACGAAGATTGCAATATGTTTATTGCAATAAAAAAGCAGAAGGTGTGTTGTCTCTCAAAAATATATAAATGATTTATAAAAAAAATAGTTTTCCTTTCTTTATGTCTTTATTTTTTATTTGTTTTTTTTTTTAGGTTGTTGGTTGGTTGATATATTTTTTTTTTTTATGGTATCAACCTTTTTAGGTCATTTAATTCTAAGAACAATCTTTTTATAAACGTTTTTTTTTTACAAAGTGAATTCTTAAATAAGGAAAGTTGAATTTGTTTACTTATTATAGATAATCAATATTATCTTTCATCATTTGATAGAACTTGGCAGAGGCTTTGCGTTTAGGTCTAGTCCTGAGTTGAATGGACACCTCTTTATTACTATCACTTATTTGCAGTGTTTTATCCTTAAGTCCTTCACTAGAATCATTTTGGAAAGGCTTACTGGTAGATACTTCCATTTGAGTATTACTTTGGGGACATGATATCTCCATAGGATATAGGTTAGAAATGGAGTGATACTCTATTGCCCCATTACTTTGCTTTAGTTTAACAGCTCGTATTTTATTGTCAAACCCTATTACATTTTCTAAAACCTTGCCCAACATCCAGAAGGGTCTCGATTTAGTTATGGATTTGATCAATACGACATCCCCTACTTTTATTCTATTTTCCCATTTATTTTGGTAAATATTCCTGCCATGTTCTCTTAAACTTAGCAAATAGCTTTCATACCACAATAATTTAAATTTAAATAATATTTCTTCTTGAAAATTTAACGTTTTATTTAATGAGTCTGAGTCAGGTTGTTTCTGCCAAACCTCTTCCTCTTCAGTTTTTAGAACTAAAGAGGAATTTCCATATATTCTCAAAAAAGAATTAGGAGTTATAATTTCAAGATTAGGAGAGCTTAATCTATAAGTTAAAGGTCTAGAATTTATAGCCAACTTAATATTTGACAATGTTGTCAAAAGTTCAAAATAGCTAAATCTAGATCTTCCTATGACCTTGAATAGACAACTTTTAAGAACTCTTATTAATCTCTCCCAAGCCGAACCAACCCACGCAGAATATAAAGGGATTTTGATATGTCGGATATCTGATTTATCTAGTTCTTCCTGAAACTCCTTTGACTGTAGAGAGCTTTCAAGAATACAACCCGCCTTCTTAAAGGTTTTAGCATTATCACTGTATAAAAATTGAGGTACAGAATACATGTTGCAAAATCTCTGAAAGGCAAGTACAAAATTTCGAGTGGACATATCGGGTAACAGTTCAAAATGGACTGCCCTTATGTTAAGGCAAGTAAATATTAAAACAAACATTTTCACTGTACCTCCATCCAATTCATTCTTTACCCACAAATGACCTGTGTAGTCGATTCCCACATGATTAAAAGGTTTCACTAAATTGACATGATGCTTAGGCATATCCACTACTTTAGGATATTTATAAGCCAAAGCATTATACCTTTTGCAGGTTGAACAATTATTTATTTCTGTCTTTACAACAGTCAAACCTTGGGGAATCCACACACCTTGCTCTCGTAAATAATTTAGTGTTGTACCTATTCCCATGTGCTGCACTTTAGCATGGCAATAGTTAATGAATAAGTACGTAAATTTATTTCTTTTAGGTAATAACACAGGGTTATATACATCATAATTGAAATATAAGCATTTGCTTATCCTCCCTTTAGATCTCAAAATTCCATCAGAGTCTAGGAATAAATTTAAATTTGAAACCAAAGTGGGGACATTTTTATTACCTTTGTCTTGTGATTTTAAAAAGTCAATCTCCTTGAAGAAATGCTCATTCTGTATAAACCTTATCCAGTACATTTTTGCTTTCTTCAATGGATTAACACCATCCCCTTTCTTACAAAACGGTTTGAACAGTATACTTGTTATTCTCAATAATTTATTGTAATCAGAATATTTTTCAATGTCCAAAATGGCAGTTTTTGTTTTAATTATCTGATTACAATTAACATTTACTGTTCCCTTATGATCAGGTGAAATACTCATTAAAGGGTATTTAGGCCAATTTTTAAATTCGTTGGTAAGCCAACTTGGTCCTTCCAACCATAATTTTCTATTTCTCAAATATTTATCATAAGATATTCCCCTAGTTATCATATCAGCCGGATTTTGATCTGTATGAACATAGTGAAACATTATTGGTAGTTTAAATTCATCCTCAAGAGCCTTTATTAATCCATTTACTTCGGATATTCTGTTTTTAACAAATTTAGATTTTACTTTACTTTCTTTTGTGATTAACCAATTTAAGACTACCTGAGCATCTACGCATATATTAATAAATTGATACTGAATATTTTTATAAGTTTCAATTAATGTGGGAAGACATTTTAATGCCAGTAATACTCCCATTAGTTCCAAAGTAGGGACACTAAGTTCATTACCTTTCCTTAACGGGGACAGTTTAGACTTAGCAAATAAAAACGAACTTGCTTTTTTATTTGAGCAGGCATATATTACGAACCCATAAGCTTCTGTTGAACTATCACAGAATATATGTAAACCATAAAGTTCATTATCATTAATTGCAGCTCTTGGAAAAGACAACTCTGGCAACATTTCGAAATCTCTAGTTATTATTTTCATTTCATCACTTGTTTCCTTAGGCACCTTTTCATCCCAATTTATATTTAATTTCCAAATTTTCCTCATTAATACCCTGCCTCTTATGCTTACAGGCAAGGTAAAATTTAGGGGGTCATACACTTTGGAAATCTGTGAAAGCACTTGACGCTTTGTGTAAGCTTCCTTTAACGTAAAAGGTGCTAAGCTTAAACTATCCTTCTCAGTGTTGTATCTATATCCCAACACGTTTTCATCATGACAGCCATGTTCTACCAATTTACCTTCAGCCTTCATTAGGTTTCTTAATTCATCAGAATTGGAATTCCATGACCGTAAGGTGAAGCCTCCTTCCTGCATTCTATCAAAACATTTTTTATACAAATCCTTCATTTCATCTATATTGTTGCCAGTTACTACTAAGTTGTCCACATAAAAGTTATTGCCCAATATTTTGCTGCATTTATCCTCAGGGTAAGACCTAACATGGTGGTTCATTACATAATGGAGTATAAAAGGCGATGATGTATAGCCAAATACTATCGTTTTATATCTATAACAAATAAGTTTGTTTTCTCTTTTCCAAAAAAAACAAAACCTATTTTTGTCGTATTCACTACTTAGTTTTATCATTAAGAAGGCCTGTTTAATATCGCCTAACATTACATATTTGTTGCTTCTTAAGTAGAACAACAACTTCAATAAAGAACCCATTAAATCTATGCCCGTATAGGCTGCTTCATTAATTGAAGGTAATTCCTTGTTTGTCTTTAACGAACAATTAAAGACGGGCCTTATTTTCGTTGTCACTTGTTCCGCAGTTTTTAAAACGGGTCTGTGGGGAATCCATGTATATTTATAGTAATTTGAGGGATTAACTTCTATTTGTTCGATGATTCCATCTTCTAGTTGTTTGCTGAAGATTTCATCATATTTTTTAGTTAATCCTCTTTTATTTAAAAAGTCCATTGTTCGGTCTAACACCTTCAGAGCTATGAAATGGTTTGATGGAACTTTTTCGATCCTATCAGGGTACCAGGGCAATTCTACATAATAATGCTCATCTATCTGTTTTATTCCCTCCCTAAATTTACTTATTTGCTTGTTGTCAAAGGAAATAGATTCTTGATCATTGGGCCTTATTCCCATAGATTCAAGACTAAAGAGATATTCTAAGCCGTTATCTACTTCGCTGTCGGATAAAATATTTTCTAAAGGATTGAAATACGATTTAAGGGGGTCCATTATTAGGTTAATTACTGTTTTATTATTTTTTTTAATTGGTTTTAATTGAGTGTTAAGCAGATTTTTTCTCTCGGCTGAACTGAGAAAATTTAAAATGTTTCCAATAGGAGCTACCTTATCATCTATGATAAAGTTATAACCACCCCCTATCTTTTTTATCGAAAAGGAAAGATACTGAATTATGTCTATCCCCATGAGCATGTCTATTTCAATTATGTTGTGTTCTTTATTTAAGTAAAAAGACTCATCAAGCAAATTTACACCCTGTAATTTTAATTTATTAATTACATCTTTCATTCCGTGTATTGTGTAATTTATATCCATGCTTTCGTCTACTAATAGTGGAACAAAAACCATTCTATTCTTTAATTTTACACCAGTAGACATTTGTTTAAATTTCTTAACTTGACATCCTAAATAACTATGTATCTCATGCTCTGACGAGAACAATTCATTATAATTTGGGGATAATGCTAAAGCAGCTTCTTTTGTTATAAAAGATCTTTGGCTGCCACAATCTATTAAGCACCTAACTTTTCTTTGCTTATGACCACGTTTTAAATTTAGGGTCATAGTCGGTAACATGTTACAGGTGTCCGTATTTTTCAAGGCGTAACACAAGTTTGTTTGAACAGCCTTTTGAGTAGGACACAAAGAAGTTACATGTTCTTTTTTTTTACATGTGAGACATGGAAACTTTAATAACCCCCTTTTTCCATAGCATTCTGATTCATTGTGACCTGAACCAGCACATCTGGTGCACAAAGATAGTTCTAAGATTCTTGCTAGTTTAGCCTCATAACTAGGATAAGTTTCACACTTTCCGAAGTAGTGTCCTTCCGAGGCACATAGCTTACATACGGATTTATTAATAGCTCGTACCTTAAAATTTTGCACCGTTGGTACTTTATTTTTTGGATTTATTTTAAAACTATGTTTAAAGTCATAGCTACTGGAATTTTTCTTATCCCTAGTAATATTTTTTTCAGTTAAAGTCCGAGTTAGAGTTTTTAAAACATCCCTATAGTTGTCAAATATTTGTTTTAAGTTGGGATAATTATTATTAACTTTATTAATTAACTCTTTAATAACTACTCGGGGAAGTTTAGTCATAATAATGTGACTTATTAGAATATTTCCAGAAGAACCCTCTTCCAAAAAATCAATTTCATATTGTAATAGCTCATATAAGTATGCCCTTATTTCCGATATATAGTATTTAACATTCCAATATTCTGGACTATATTCCTCACCAGGTTTAGCTTTTAATATATTTTTTACTGTTTCGTCGATAATATAATTTTTATCTAAGAATTCTTCTTTCAATAAATCTAAAGCAATTTTATAATTCGTATCGGTTATTGACAAATGTCTTATTTGTTTTAAGGCATAATCCTTTAAGTAACCGACCAAATAAGATAGTTTGGCGGAGTCCGACAATTTCCTTCTAGAATCAATCACATTGTTGAATTGAATTAAAAAATTGTGAAAAGCGAACTTATCCTTTTCATCTCCCGAAAAAGTGCTGCAATTTAAAGGAGGAGGTTTTCCCTCACTTAAAGTTTCATTAATAGACAACGTTGGAGGAGTCTTGCCATCTTTACTGGCTATATAGTCCTCGTACTTGTCTACACCCACCAAGATATAGACATTATATTCGGCTTGACTATCCAATTCTATATTCAAGGCTTCTTCGTCTTTACTACTATAATCAACCCTTTGCAAAAAGGTATTAATTACCTCATTCCAATAATTGATTTTGGACACTTCATCATCAATGGCTTTTAGCTGTTTTTTACACAGGGAAGTAGTCAGTGTAAGATTGTCATGCATGTTCTCCAGGCTGTTAAAGTACATTGTTACTTTTCTTTTATGTATAGCCCTGTTTCGTTTAAAAGAGAGTAATTTTTCTCGTATCATTTCAGTAGTAAAATCCTCGGCCTCTTGTTCTCCCAGAAGGTTTTTAAGAGTTTCATCCATGGTGAAGTCTTCCTTAATAGCCATTTATTTTCAAAATTATATGTATATATATAATTATTATAGTTGGTATGAATAAGTACCGAAATTTAAATACAAGGCAGTTATATATATTTTTTTAGGACGTTTGTGTAATACGTCAATTTCTATTTAAGTCATCCAAACTATTTTACATATTTGAATGTTCCATAAAAGTTGGGGTTTTTTTTTTTTTTTTCAGAAATTTTACATGTTTCACGGAATAAATTTCTTTTTCCATGTTAATTGGAATTAGTTTTTCTTTCGGTGTTTCCGAGTTTATACTGGCTGTCTAAACCAAATGTCAATGACATTTTTGGGGATGTTTTTTTTTAATATGTTATAGTATACCGTTATTTTGGTCTCTTGGTCCCACTGGATCCATAGCAATAATTCCCGTCTTGTGGAGTATCCATTCTTGGGCTGCTACTTGAGGTAACATCACTTGGAGAAGGTTCATTCCTCGTTGGTTGTCCATATTAAAATATTATGGCCGCAAAACTCTGTTTTGGAAATATGTTAGAAATAATTTTTTATTTCTAACGCACCTCTTTTTTTTTCTTCTGTTAATTCCTTTTTATCCGAACAACTTCGTCAATTTAGAAAAATAAGTAACACCAACAAAATCCTTGTACTTAAAATTGCATATATTTTACAAGTAAAACGCAAAAAAGGTAATATATATGTCGGGTTAAAGTTTTCCAAAACAGTTGTTCTGGAGGGATTTTCCTTTTGTTACAGAAAAAAAGAATAATATATGAGAAGAATATTTATTTGTAAAAAATACAAAATTTGGCACAAGACCTACAAGGGGGGTGGGGAAAATGTTGACCTAACTAACATACTTAACTTAACTAGTCACAATCACCATAACAAATTTACTCCATGATATACCTACTTAAAACCCAAAAATGACAATATATACATGTAATTGGGAGTGGGGGAACAAGAATGATATATATATATACAATGAAAAAATAAATAAAATTAAGTGTTAGTATAAGAACCTCCCACTAAAGAAATGTGGCCGATAAGTAGTTTTGCCAGTCGAAAAAAGGCGATGCAGGTCACGAAAGTTTTATTCTCACACCTCCTTCGAAAATTACGAAAGGAGACCTGCATCTCTGACAAAACAACAGATCAGTCACCTAATAGGGGTCGGGAATGGGAATTATAAAATAAAAGTCGGGGTAAAAAAAAAAAAAAAATTAAAAAAAAAAAAGGGGGGGGAGAGGACGAAAAAAAAAGGGGGACCTATGACAACTTACATACCTCTAGCTAAGCTAAAAAGGGGGAAGAAAAACAAAACATAACCTAATCTTGCCTAACCGGGTCAAATAAAAGGGTCAGTGGTCGGTTCGGCCACCCAATATTCTGTCTAAGGCACGTCCAAGTACCACTCAAAATTAGCTCCATTCAAACGACACAAACGCGCAACTTTCACCCACCTTTTGTTGAAATCTGCCGGAGAGAGTTTCACCTTCTCCAGCCTGACACGCATTTTCAAGCGAGACTGGAAAATGAGGACAAGCTGGGGAGCAGTGAAGGTCTCTTCCCCGTAGACTTCCTTCTGTCGTGTCGACCAAATCACTCCTCTCATGACTGCTAGTAAGCAAAGAAACACATAATGCTCCTCCCACTTCATGATTGGTGCCCAATTGCAGCATGTCGAAAAAGACTCCAAAACGAAGAACTGTCCGTTCAACATGCGAACCGTGTAGCCTTCAACTAACTCACACAGCGGGCGAACGATTGGGCAATGAAAGAAAACATGACTGGTCGTTTCCTCCCAGTCGCCGCATCGAACACAACTTGGTGTCTCTACTAACCCCGCTGCGTAAAGCTTTTTGCCGACCCAGAGTGCATTTCGTATTATCAGCCAGGTGAGTGATGCCTCGTAATTATCGAAGCATTTCAACCCAGGCGCCCAAGGCCAGATCAAGCGAAGTTCTCCCTTCGTAAGACCGAGCCCCTCAGAAATATCGTCACGAACAGATCCCCTCACCATAACCCGATATAGTGCTTTACGAGACAACACTCGGGTGTCAGAGAGGCTTTCTGACACCCTTAGAAGGTACTTCAAGGACTGTCGACACTCGCGATAAAAGGAGCACTCGCGTCGAGGTAAACGAAATGCCTCACCCCCATGCAAGTGCACACTTTTCAAAGCCGGAAAGGCTTTCTTGGTGTCTTCCTTCCAGAATTCACCGTTTCCCTCACAAGGTGTACACATTCGGTCTAGGTAGTGTAAGCGAAGCGTATATTGACGAATCTCAACGCTTGGCATACCTAGACCGCCTTCAGACGGATGCAAGTAGCAGATCTCCCGGCGAACCATGGGCTGCTTTCCGCGCCACAAAAACGCGAAAAGAGCCTTCACTAGTTCAACTAGTGTGATCGCCGGCAGAGGGAGCACAGAAAGACGGTAGAGGATGAGAGGATAAATGTGAGAATTACACACCTCCGCTCTTCCTTTTAAAGTAAGATTTCTCAAAGACCACAGACGGGCTGCAGCCTTAACCGCTTTCAACACTTCCGACCAATTTTTCTCCAACTGGAGATCAGGACCAAACCAGACGCCGAGTATCTTGCAAGGCCCATCCGTCCAGCCAAAGGGCCCCTGAAGGGGAACACCCCTCCAGGCACCAATGCGTAAGCCAACAGACTTATCGCAGTTGATTTTGGCCCCTGTCACTTGTTCATACCGTCTTATTTCCATGTCGACGACCCTAATCTCAGCACTGCTCGTTACAAGCACAGTGACGTCGTCGGCATAGGCGGAGTACTTAATCATGGGGCAAGCACCAGACAAAGTAATCCCACGAAGGACCGGATTCACCCTAAGCCTGCGAAGGAAAGGCTCCAACGCAAGCACATAAAGCATCGGTGAAAGCGGACATCCCTGACGAATAGATCTGGACAAATCGAAAGGCTTTGACCTTATTCCATTCACTTCAACCAACGCACCGGGGTTTGCATAAAAGAGGCGAATCCAGGAGCGGAAATGGGGACCAAATCCAGCCGAAGACAAGACAGCCTCCAAGTAACGATGATCGACCCTATCGAATGCTTTGGACTGATCTAAATTGATCAGCGCGGCCTCAGTGTCGACTTTCTCTATGATCAAGCGTATCATGTGCAAATTATCTTGAATAGTCCGGCCCTTAACAGAACAAGTCTGTTCGGGACTTATTAGACGAAACAAGACAACCTGCAGACGATTAGCCAAGATCTTGGCCAAAATCTTTAACTCTGTATTTAACATTGTTAAGGGCCGGAAATTACCTATACCATCCCCACCACTCTTGTCCTTGCGGAGCAATTTGATGATACCCCTGGTAAAGTACTGGGGGATAGACCCGTTCCTAAACCAGGAGTTAAACAACACAGCCAGCAGGGGGACAAAAATGGGCGACAACCTCAAATACAGTTCGTAAGGCAGACCATCGATACCCGGAGACTTATCAAGGCCAACCTGCCTTAGGGCCTCCAGGACTTCATCCTCATTTATACACCCTTCGCACCTAGCTGCTTCGGTCGCCTCGAGACGAGAAAAGTCAGCTAAATAGGCGTCGAACTGAGCCATTGTCAGACCGGGCTCCTTGGTAAAAAGATCCTGAAAATAAGAGCGAAAACCCTCCAAAATCCCGTCGTTTGTAGTCACGAGACGCCCATCCGATAATGTGACACTGGCGATGTGTCGATCAGTAGACCGTCGACGTTCCTCCGCACGCAGTGACGCGGCCAGGTTTGTCGCCTCGTGCGGCACTCTTTTTAACCTAGACCTAACTATCAATCCCTGATCTGCCTTGTTATCCAAGGAGTTCAGTTCCGTTTTAGCTACAGTAAAGGTAACGCTATCCCCCGCCTCCGCCGCCCGACTTAAACTAGTTTCTAGTGCCACTTTCGTTGCCCTAGATCTAAGGTTGAGTCGACGACTATAATCGGCAACGAAGGACCTAATAACGTTCTTAAGGTGGCCCCACCACTTATTCCCAATGATAGCACCCGTCAATTCCCTCTGTAATGTTAGTAAAAGCTGTTCCCGGAAGTCCTTCAAATCGAACAACGATGTGTTGAACTTCCAGTAACCAGCCAATCTAGGCTTAGGACTATCTAAGTTTACCCGCACCCGGACAAGCCTATGATCCGAGTAAACTATATTATGAAAACTTGGACAATCTAAAAGCCCTAAATCGACTCTCCTAATTAAGAACCGATCAAGGTAACTCGAAAGTTGCCCTAAATCGGAGCCGCGACTAGCAGTCCAAGTCCATACTACTTCACGGGGTTTCTCATTTCGGAATTTATCGACAAGATCGAACTTATCGATAAAGTCCCGAAATGCCTTAACATCCCCGTTGCTGTTAGTTCCCCTAGGTTTTCCCAAGCGATCTAAATCGGGATCCAAGACCGCGTTCCAGTCTCCCGCTAGAATTATCCGACGCGACGTATCCATAAAGGGCTCGATCCGCCGAAAAAAAGGAACCCGCTCAGAACTGGCGTTGGGCGCATAAACCCCAATAAGCCGAAAAGCCACATCCTTTACGGTAACATCAAGAACGCACAGCCTTCCCTCAGGACCTGCATAGATTGGGTCACACGTCGCATTCAGTGTGCGCTTAACTAGCCAGGAAACCCCTCTTGAGCGAGTATCAAAGTACGCTGAATAGAGCTGAAAGTCTCTAGTCAGCGCACCCTGATAATCACTGGGAATGAAGTGGGTCTCCTGCAAACAACATACATCCACGCCGAGTCGCTGAAGGTCACGTACTACTCGAAGTTTACGAGCGGTGTCCCTCAACCCTCGGCCATTTAGGCTTGCTAATCTGAGTGCCATTCTAGTGCTCTTAGAGTTGGGAACCCGAAACGAACATTGATGCATTTAAGACACCGACAGATGAACCCAGAGAACCTTGTCCCAATTCATTTGAGACGAGACCGTCCGGGGCCACACCGCCAATGTCTAAGGGGAAAGTTAGTTTTAATGCCCTGTAGAGTGTAGGATGGATACGTATAGGGACCCTCCCAACACAAGATTTTTGCAGTAATACTACTTCTTCATCGTTAAAGAAAGCGAGAGGAGGCGATATATTAAAGACGTTATTCGCTTCCTCCATCATATTCCAAACCCCTTTAGCTTTGTCTCTTGATCTAACCACAGATAAAAGTCTTTGTGCATCCAAGAAATTTTCCGGGTTGGTAATGTCTTTTTTGTGTACCATCTTTAGTGTAGCTAGGTTTCGGTAGTTCTTCTTATGATGGTTTATCATAAGATTTTCAGTTTCAGGGGTTATTTTACAGACATCCTTGCCTGTGTAGAAAGGGGTCTTCTTTTTCCGGGCCTCTAGCGAGGGACTTCGATGGCGTTTCTGGGATGTGGAGGGGGCGGTGGGTGAGGCAGGAGGCGGCATATCGGTTTTCATTGGAGAGGGGGGCGGTGTACTTTTAGGGGTGTTGCACGGGGAACAGAAAGGAGATGGATTGGGGGTAACGGGCTTATTTTTTTATAAGGGGGTCAAATTAGATTCCCTTACTGGTGGGGATGACTTTAAAGGTGGGGGTGCACCTTTGGCTGGAGAGCGACGTTCTTTGGCCGGGGAAGTAGTTTTATTTGACTTGACCATTTTTTTTTCCTCGTTTTTTCTTTCTTTTTTTTCCTCAGTATTACGTTCCTCGTCGAGAGTCTTTTTCAGATCTAATATTTCTTTATATTTCTCTCCACCTGGATCATTTCTGGTTTCTATTTCCAGTTGTTCATCTTCGGTCATCACTTGAGCGTATGACTTCGGCGATTTTTTTCCCGTCACAATATTCCAAACGACTTTCTTTTTGGGAGATTCATTTTCGGTGTTGCATAAGTCCTCGAATTCCTCCGGGGTTACAGTTTCAGTTGTTGGCTTTGAGGAGGGAGTCTTCTTCTCCGCTGCAACTTTCGGGGTCAAGTGTTCTAGCACTCTGTTTTTGGGGTTAGGCTGGGCCGGTTTAATTCTTGTGGGGCAAGTAAAAGTCAAGTGCCCAACCTCATTACAAATCCAACAAGCTGGACGTCTTCCAGCCACCACCACAGGTAATTTTTCTCCATTTGCTTCAATGTAATACGGAACTTTCTTAAAAGCCGACTCGTTAAGCCACACGTCAAAAGACCACGTTCCGTTGAACTTGTCAACCGTAATAGCCGTTATTTCTCCGAACTTGAGTAAAAAGGCGCCTAAGTATTCCCCAGGCACCACAGCCGGAACTTCGAAAACGGAGATGGTCGTTCTCCTTCGACCCATGTATTCCATTCGCAGAATGTAGTCTTTAGTGATTATTTCTTTCTTCGAGAGTTCGATGCACACATCCTCGGTCTTAAAGAGACTATTCCAGGTGTTATAGCCCTTGCACTTCACGATTCGTTCCGCACGTACTCCGGTCGTTGCAATTAATTTTGCGACAGTTTCTTTTGAGGACCTAATCAGTTTTTTGGACTTTCTGTCCACTACGAACATTAATATCGTTTTTTTCTGGAATTCCTCCAACCTTGGTAACTGTATTATTACTCCAGTTTCAGTCACGAAATCCGTGCAGTCTTTTGCCTTGGCGACAAAATCGTCAACGTCAATTTTAAGGGCGGGTGCCTTGCTCCAGTCCGTTTTATCAGTAGGCTGAGATGACATCTCAACCACTTCAGAGGTCTCCGAAGGCGCACAGCTCGCAGTCGCCATGGCCGGAGAACGGTAAAAAAAATAAACAAACTCCAAATAAATAAAAATATAAGGAGTAACAAAAAGGAAGCAACAAATTTAACAATTAACAATAGTAACAAGCAATAACAATAATAACTATGATAACGGACTTACTGGCAGAGAAAAATAACAGAGAGCTTTGTTGCTTACCACGTCAAAAAAATAATATATGAGAAGTGCTTGCTGTTAATTTTTTCTCTTCTTTACTGTTGCAAGCAACTCCTCAAGTAATAGTGGGTAATTTGCATAAGTGACTTTATGCAAATTACCTTACAAAGTTGAGTACAAAAATAATTCTAACAAGAGGCGTTATTTTAGTATGGTTTTTGTAAAACGAAATCGAACGTAACGAAACGAAAGAAGCTTCACCGTGTCGAACATCGGCCACGTGCTAACTTTTTTTTTTATTTCTTTCAGCTTTTTTCCTTTCGAAGGCTCACTTAAAAACATGATTTCATTACTGACTTTAATTAAATAAAATGGTTAAGCGACCGTTTTTTTAAAGCTAACAACTTATAATAAATGAAAGCATTTTTTATCGTACTTTTTACGAGTTTTTTTAATACAACCAACTTACGTGTTTTGTTTTTTTACGGTGTCTTTTTTATTTAATTGACGGAATATTTGTTTGTGGGGTCGAGTTGTTTCTTCTTCTTACTTCTTCTTCTTCTTCTACAACAAAAACAACAAATATCACAACTAATAATGATAATAATAACAACGAGCCAAGCTGATTACGGCCGGTAGCGAGAACCACGTGTTCATGGATTAGTTTCATGTACGTCAAAATAAACCAACTATTTATATGAAAAGAACAATAAAAAAAACGTCCGATTAAGTGTGACTTAATGCGATCTTCAAGCCGACTCTTTACCTCGTTGGAAGCGAAAAATGCAAACGCTGTTATTATTATCGCGAGTAACAAACAATTACGAATTCATAACTGAATATTTAATCGATAGAAACTCCTAGATATTTGCAGGCTGAACTACAGACAATATCATCGTAGGTTCGATCCTGGTGTAAGTAAGCCAAGATGATTACGGCTGGTAGCTAGGAACACGTGTTCATGGCTTACTTTTATTTACGTTTTTGTTTTTTTGTTGTAGTAGTAGTAGTAGTAGTAGTAGTAGTAGTAGTAATAATCTATATATTAATACGATAGCGTGTGTGTTCGTGTGTCACGCTTCCGGCAAAATCTCTGCGCATGCGTGACGCACCTAGACGTAGTATTTTTTACTTCGGTCCAACTGGTTAAAAGTTCGATCCCAACCAACCTCTAAGATTTTTTTTCTACATTTCGAGGGAAAAGAAGAAAAGATAAATAATTATGCTCAACCACTGTTTTCACTAATATTTGTATACATATAAAATAACGTCGCAATCAGTAAAATTAAAGGAATAAATAACTATGATTCGCCATTGTTCCACTAATAATTGTATACATGTTAAATAACGTCTCAGAAAGTAAAGTAAGAAGAGAAATAATACTCCGCCATTGTTTTCACTAATATTGGTATACATATTAAATAACGTCTCAGAAAGTAAAGTAAGAAGAGAAATAATTATGCTCCGCCATTGTTTTCACTAATATTTGTATACATATCAAATAACGTCTCAGAAAGAAAAGTAAGAAGAGAAATATTTATGCTCCACTACTGTTTTCACTAATATTTGTATACATGTTAAATAACGTCTCAGAAAGTAAAGTAAGAAGAGAAATAATTATGCTCCGCCATTGTTTTCACTAATATTTGTATACATATTAAATAACGTCTCAGAAAGAAAAGTAAGAAGAGAAATATTTATGCTCCACTACTGTTTTCACTAATATTTGTATACATGTTAAATAACGTCTCAGAAAGTAAAGTAAGAAAAGAAATAATTATGCTCCGCCATTGTTTTCACTAATATTTGTATACATATTAAATAACGTCTCAGAAAGAAAAGTAAGAAGAGAAATATTTATGCTCCACTACTGTTTTCACTAATATTTGTATACATGTTAAATAACGTCTCAGAAAGTAAAGTAAGAAGAGAAATAATTATGCTCCGCCATTGTTTTCACTAATATGTGTATACATGTTAAATAACGTCTCAGAAAGTAAAGTAAGAAGAGAAATAATTATGCTCCGCCATTGTTTTCACTAATATTTGTATACATATTAAATAACGTCTTAATAAGTAAAGTAAGAAGAGAAATAATTATGCTCCGCCATTGTTTTCATTAATATTGTATACATGTTAAATAACGTCTCAGAAAGTAAAGTAAGAAGATAAATAATTATGCTCCGCCATTGTTTTCACTAATATTTGTATACATATTAAATAACGTCTCAGAAAGTAAAGTAAGAAGAGAAATAATTATGCTCCACCACTGTTTTCACTAATATTTGTATACATGTTAAATAACGTCTCAGAAAGTAAAGTAAGAAGAGAAATAATTATGCTCCGCCATTGTTTTCACTAATATTTGTATACATGTTTAATAACGTATCAATAAGTAAAGTAAGAAGAGAAATAATTATGCCCGACCATTGTTTTCACTAATATTTGTATACATGTTAAATAACGTCTCAGAAAGTAAAGTAAGAAGAGAAATAATTATGCTCCACCACTGTTTTCACTAATATTTGTATACATGTTAAATAACGTCTAAGAAAGTAAAGTAAGAAGAGAAATAATTATGCTCCGCCATTGTTTTCACTAATATTTGTATACATATTAAATAACGTCTCAGAAAGTAAAGTAACAAGAGAAATAATTATGCTCCGCCATTGTTTTCACTAATATGTGTATACATGTTAAATAACGTCTCAAAAAGTAAAGTAAGAAGAGAAATAATTATGCTCCGCCATTGTTTTCACTAATATTTGTATACATGTTAAATAACGTCTCAGAAAGTAAAGTAAGAAGAGAAATAATTATGCTCCGCCATTGTTTTCACTAATATTTGTATACATATCAAATAACGTCTCAGAGAGTAAAGTAAGAAGAGAAATAATTATGCTCCGCCATTGTTTTCACTAATATTTGTATACATATTAAATAACGTCTTAATAAGTAAAGTAAGAAGAGAAATAATTATGCTCCGCCATTGTTTTCATTAATATTGTATACATGTTAAATAACGTCTCAGAAAGTAAAGTAAGAAGATAAATAATTATGCTCCGCCATTGTTTTCACTAATATTTGTATACATATTAAATAACGTCTCAGAAAGTAAAGTAAGAAGAGAAATAATTATGCTCCACCACTGTTTTCACTAATATTTGTATACATGTTAAATAACGTCTCAGAAAGTAAAGTAAGAAGAGAAATAATTATGCTCCGCCATTGTTTTCACTAATATTTGTATACATGTTTAATAACGTATCAATAAGTAAAGTAAGAAGAGAAATAATTATGCCCCACCATTGTTTTCACTAATATTTGTATACATATTAAATAACGTCTCAATAAGTAAAGTAAGAAGAGAAATAATTATGCTCCGCCATTGTTTTCACTAATATTTGTATACATGTTAAATAACGTCTAAGAAAGTAAAGTAAGAAGAGAAATAATTATGCTCCGCCATTGTTTTCACTAATATTTGTATACATATTAAATAACGTCTCAGAAAGTAAAGTAACAAGAGAAATAATTATGCTCCGCCATTGTTTTCACTAATATGTGTATACATGTTAAATAACGTCTCAAAAAGTAAAGTAAGAAGAGAAATAATTATGCTCCGCCATTGTTTTCACTAATATTTGTATACATGTTAAATAACGTCTCAGAAAGTAAAGTAAGAAGAGAAATAATTATGCTCCGCCATTGTTTTCACTAATATTTGTATACATATCAAATAACGTCTCAGAGAGTAAAGTAAGAAGAGAAATAATTATGCTCCGCCATTGTTTTCACTAATATTTGTATACATATTAAATAACGTCTTAATAAGTAAAGTAAGAAGAGAAATAATTATGCTCCGCCATTGTTTTCATTAATATTGTATACATGTTAAATAACGTCTCAGAAAGTAAAGTAAGAAGATAAATAATTATGCTCCGCCATTGTTTTCACTAATATTTGTATACATGTTAAATAACGTCTCAGAAAGTAAAGTAAGAAGAGAAATAATTATGCTCCGCCATTGTTTTCACTAATATTTGTATACATATTAAATAACGTCTCAGAAAGTAAAGTAAGAAGAGAAATAATTATGCTCCACCACTGTTTTCACTAATGTTTTATACATGTTAAATAACGTCTCAGAAAGTAAAGTAAGAAGAGAAATAATTATTCCCGCCATTGTTTTCACTAATATTGGTATACATGTTCAATAACGTCTCAATAAGTAAAGTAAGAAGGGAAATAATTATGCTCCGCCATTGTTTTCACTAATATTGGTATACATATTAAATAACGTCTCAGAAAGTAAAGTAAGAAGAGAAATAATTATGCTCCGCCATTGTTTTCACTAATATTTGTATACATATCAAATAACGTCTCAGAAAGAAAAGTAAGAAGAGAAATATTTATGCTCCACTACTGTTTTCACTAATATTTGTATACATGTTAAATAACGTCTCAGAAAGTAAAGTAAGAAGAGAAATAATTATGCTCCGCCATTGTTTTCACTAATATTTGTATACATATTAAATAACGTCTCAGAAAGAAAAGTAAGAAGAGAAATATTTATGCTCCACTACTGTTTTCACTAATATTTGTATACATGTTAAATAACGTCTCAGAAAGTAAAGTAAGAAGAGAAATAATTATGCTCCGCCATTGTTTTCACTAATATTTGTATACATATTAAATAACGTCTCAGAAAGAAAAGTAAGAAGAGAAATATTTATGCTCCACTACTGTTTTCACTAATATTTGTATACATGTTAAATAACGTCTCAGAAAGTAAAGTAAGAAGAGAAATAATTATGCTCCGCCATTGTTTTCACAAATATGTGTATACATGTTAAATAACGTCTCAGAAAGTAAATTAAGAAGAGAAATAATTATGCTCCGCCATTGTTTTCACTAATATTTGTATACATGTTAAATAACGTCTAAGAAAGTAAAGTAAGAAGAGAAATAATTATGCTCCGCCATTGTTTTCACTAATATTTGTATACATGTTAAATAACGTCTAAGAAAGTAAAGTAAGAAGAGAAATAATTATGCTCCGCCATTGTTTTCACTAATATTTGTATACATGTTAAATAACGTCTAAGAAAGTAAATTAAGAAGAGAAATAATTATGCTCCGCCATTGTTTTCACTAATATTTGTATACATATTAAATAACGTCTCAGAAAGTAAAGTAAGAAGAGAAATAATTATGCTCCACCACTGTTTTCACTAATATTTGTATACATGTTAAATAACGTCTCAGAAAGTAAAGTAAGAAGAGAAATAATTATGCTCCGCCATTGTTTTCACTAATATTTGTATACATGTTTAATAACGTATCAATAAGTAAAGTAAGAAGAGAAATAATTATGCCCGACCATTGTTTTCACTAATATTTGTATACATATTAAATAACGTCTCAATAAGTAAAGTAAGAAGAGAAATAATTATGCTCCGCCATTGTTTTCACTAATATTTGTATACATGTTAAATAACGTCTAAGAAAGTAAAGTAAGAAGAGAAATAATTATGCTCCGCCATTGTTTTCACTAATATTTGTATACATATTAAATAACGTCTCAGAAAGTAAAGTAACAAGAGAAATAATTATGCTCCGCCATTGTTTTCACTAATATGTGTATACATGTTAAATAACGTCTCAAAAAGTAAAGTAAGAAGAGAAATAATTATGCTCCGCCATTGTTTTCACTAATATTTGTATACATGTTAAATAACGTCTCAGAAAGTAAAGTAAGAAGAGAAATAATTATGCTCCGCCATTGTTTTCACTAATATTTGTATACATATCAAATAACGTCTCAGAGAGTAAAGTAAGAAGAGAAATAATTATGCTCCGCCATTGTTTTCACTAATATTTGTATACATATTAAATAACGTCTTAATAAGTAAAGTAAGAAGAGAAATAATTATGCTCCGCCATTGTTTTCATTAATATTGTATACATGTTAAATAACGTCTCAGAAAGTAAAGTAAGAAGATAAATAATTATGCTCCGCCATTGTTTTCACTAATATTTGTATACATATTAAATAACGTCTCAGAAAGTAAAGTAAGAAGAGAAATAATTATGCTCCACCACTGTTTTCACTAATATTTGTATACATGTTAAATAACGTCTCAGAAAGTAAAGTAAGAAGAGAAATAATTATGCTCCGTCATTGTTTTCACTAATATTTGTATACATGTTTAATAACGTATCAATAAGTAAAGTAAGAAGAGAAATAATTATGCCCCACCATTGTTTTCACTAATATTTGTATACATATTAAATAACGTCTCAATAAGTAAAGTAAGAAGAGAAATAATTATGCTCCGCCATTGTTTTCACTAATATTTGTATACATGTTAAATAACGTCTAAGAAAGTAAAGTAAGAAGAGAAATAATTATGCTCCGCCATTGTTTTCACTAATATTTGTATACATATTAAATAACGTCTCAGAAAGTAAAGTAACAAGAGAAATAATTATGCTCCGCCATTGTTTTCACTAATATGTGTATACATGTTAAATAACGTCTCAAAAAGTAAAGTAAGAAGAGAAATAATTATGCTCCGCCATTGTTTTCACTAATATTTGTATACATGTTAAATAACGTCTCAGAAAGTAAAGTAAGAAGAGAAATAATTATGCTCCGCCATTGTTTTCACTAATATTTGTATACATATCAAATAACGTCTCAGAGAGTAAAGTAAGAAGAGAAATAATTATGCTCCGCCATTGTTTTCACTAATATTTGTATACATATTAAATAACGTCTTAATAAGTAAAGTAAGAAGAGAAATAATTATGCTCCGCCATTGTTTTCATTAATATTGTATACATGTTAAATAACGTCTCAGAAAGTAAAGTAAGAAGATAAATAATTATGCTCCGCCATTGTTTTCACTAATATTTGTATACATGTTAAATAACGTCTCAGAAAGTAAAGTAAGAAGAGAAATAATTATGCTCCGCCATTGTTTTCACTAATATTTGTATACATATTAAATAACGTCTCAGAAAGTAAAGTAAGAAGAGAAATAATTATGCTCCACCACTGTTTTCACTAATGTTTTATACATGTTAAATAACGTCTCAGAAAGTAAAGTAAGAAGAGAAATAATTATTCTCCGCCATTGTTTTCACTAATATTGGTATACATGTTCAATAACGTCTCAATAAGTAAAGTAAGAAGGGAAATAATTATGCTCCGCCATTGTTTTCATTAATATTTGTATACATGTGAAATAACGTCTCAATAAGTAAAGTAAGAAGAGAAATAAGTATGCTCCACCACTGTTTTCACTAATATTGGTATACATATTAAATAACGTCTCAATAATAAAGTTAGAAAAGAAATAATTATGCTCCACCGCTGTTTTCACTAATATTTGTATACATGTTAAATAACGTCTCAGAAAGTAAAGTAAGAAGGGAAATAATTATGCTCCGCCATTGTTTTCACTAATATTTGTATACATGTTAAATAACGTCTCAATAAGTAAAGTAAGATCTATATATGAATACGATAGCGTGTGTGTCCGTGTGTCACGCTTCAGGCAAAAGCTCTGCGCAGCGTGCCGCACCTAGATTTTGAAAAACATTCAACTCGCCTTATTTTCGGAACATTTTCAAGTGCTACCCTTTGGCGTAACGGTTAGCGGCGTAGTATTTTTGACTTCGCCCGACTGGTTTATAGTTCGATCGCAACCAACCTCTAAGATTTTTTTCTACATTTCGAGGGGAAAGGGAAGAGAGGTAGGGAGGGGACGGCCGGGAAGACACATTTTAATACAATAGCGTGTGTGATTTTATGTGTCATGCTTACATCAAAAGCAACGACCTCCGAATCTTTGTATGCTACTCATGAATTGGCTTGGCCTTTTGGCTAAGATCAAAGTGTAGTATTCGTTCCGTGGATACTGCACTCTATAGACTGGTATTGTCTTGGCCTTCGAGGCTTGATTTACGCCGGTCTATGGGTCTGTCCTGTGCAGTTCTAGGAGGTCAACCCTCTCAGGCTTCGCCTCCCCTCTTTGGGGAGGAGTAAGTTTACTGCTTACTGCCTGTGGCGCTCTTACCGGGGAATGCCAACGGGGCTGCCCAGGCAATTTTTAATGGCCAGAGTGCTCACCTTCTCGAGCGCTGGCTTTTCAAACCTCACTTTCCCGACCCGACCTTTGGTCACATCTTACTTGTGGGAGTAAGATAAAACTGGCCTTGTGCCTAACTCCTGGAGAGGAGGAAATAAATATTCATGAATTGGAGCCAAATTTAATTTAATCGAAAACATTTACAAAGTAAGGTTCAGTCGTCGAAATATTACCTTCACTAGAAATATTGTATATAAAGAAGTTTTGTAAATTGTTTCATGTATTGTTCATTTTTTTAAAATAAATATACAAGTCCAAAACTTATCATATTTTATTCAAACATGTATAGGTTAGGAACAAGATAATAAGTATTAAAAAATCATTTCGTGTAATTTACACGGGTCCCGCTAGTAATAATAATAATAATAATAATAATAATAATTAATAATAATAATAATAATAATAATAATAATAATAATAATAATAATAATAATAATAATAATAATAGAAGAAGAAGAAGAAGAAGAAGAAGAAGAAGAAGACCCGTCAACATTTGGGAATTTCCAGTGCTTCGCCGGAATAGGACCCGGGCAAACCTCACCTCAAAGTTATCCCGGGTCCTAATCTGGAGTCGTACCTGCATTTGTTATTTGACCTTTCTCTAGTGCGTGTTAGGTATCTAACAAATTACGAGTTCATGCTTGAATTTTGTAGCCATTGATTTCAAATATTTTCCCATTGAAAAATGGGGGCGGTGGGGGGGGGACTATTTCAGAAAAGTGACCATAAAGTGAGAGGCGTTATTTTAGTATGGTTTTTGTAAAACGAAATCGTACGGAACGAAACGAAAGAAGCTTCACCGTGTCGAACATCGGCCACGTGCTAACTTTTTTTTTTATTTCTTTCAGCTTTTTTCCTTTCGAAGGCTCACTTAAAAATATGATTTCATTACTGACTTTAATGAAATAAAATGTTTAAGCGACCGTTTTTTTAAAGCTAACAACTTATAATAAATGAAAGCATTTTTTATCGTACTTTTTACGAGTTTTTTTAATACAACCAACTTACGTGTTTTGTTTTTTTACGGTGTCTTTTTTATTTAATTGACGGAATATTTGTTTGTGGGGTCGAGTTGTTTCTTCTTCTTACTTCTTCTTCTTCTTCTTCTACAACAAAAACAACAAATATCACAACTAATAATGATAATAATAACAACGAGCCAAGCTGATTACGGCCGGTAGCGAGAACCACGTGTTCATGGATTAGTTTCATGTACGTCAAAATAAACCAACTATTTATATGAAAAGAACAATAAAAAAAACGTCCGATTAAGTGTGACTTAATGCGATCTTCAAGCCGACTCTTTACCTCGTTGGAAGCGAAAAATGCAAACGCTGTTATTATTATCGCGAGTAACAAACAATTACGAATTCATAACTGAATATTTAATCGATAGAAACTCCTAGATATTTGCAGGCTGAACTACAGACAATATCATCGTAGGTTCGATCCTGGTGTAAGTAAGCCAAGATGATTACGGCTGGTAGCTAGGAACACGTGTTCATGGCTTACTTTTATTTACGTTTTTGTTTTTTTGTTGTAGTAGTAGTAGTAGTAGTAGTAGTAGTAGTAGTAGTAGTAATAATCTATATATTAATACGATAGCGTGTGTGTTCGTGTGTCACGCTTCCGGCAAAATCTCTGCGCATGCGTGACGCACCTAGACGTAGTATTTTTTACTTCGGTCCAACTGGTTAAAAGTTCGATCCCAACCAACCTCTAAGATTTTTTTTCTACATTTCGAGGGAAAAGAAGAAAAGATAAATAATTATGCTCAACCACTGTTTTCACTAATATTTGTATACATATAAAATAACGTCGCAATCAGTAAAATTAAAGGAATAAATAACTATGATTCGCCATTGTTCCACTAATAATTGTATACATGTTAAATAACGTCTCAGAAAGTAAAGTAAGAAGAGAAATAATACTCCGCCATTGTTTTCACTAATATTGGTATACATATTAAATAACGTCTCAGAAAGTAAAGTAAGAAGAGAAATAATTATGCTCCGCCATTGTTTTCACTAATATTTGTATACATATCAAATAACGTCTCAGAAAGAAAAGTAAGAAGAGAAATATTTATGCTCCACTACAGTTTTCACTAATATTTGTATACATGTTAAATAACGTCTCAGAAAGTAAAGTAAGAAGAGAAATAATTATGCTCCGCCATTGTTTTCACTAATATTTGTATACATATTAAATAACGTCTCAGAAAGAAAAGTAAGAAGAGAAATATTTATGCTCCACTACTGTTTTCACTAATATTTGTATACATGTTAAATAACGTCTCAGAAAGTAAAGTAAGAAGAGAAATAATTATGCTCCGCCATTGTTTTCACTAATATTTGTATACATATTAAATAACGTCTCAGAAAGAAAAGTAAGAAGAGAAATATTTATGCTCCACTACTGTTTTCACTAATATTTGTATACATGTTAAATAACGTCTCAATAAGTAAAGTAAGAAGAGAAATAATTATGCTCCGCCATTGTTTTCACTAATATGTGTATACATGTACAATAACGTCTCAGAAAGTAAATTAAGAAGAGAAATAATTATGCTCCGCCATTGTTTTCACTAATATTTGTATACATGTTAAATAACGTCTAAGAAAGTAAAGTAAGAAGAGAAATAATTATGCTCCGCCATTGTTTTCACTAATATTTGTATACATGTTAAATAACGTCTAAGAAAGTAAAGTAAGAAGAGAAATAATTATGCTCCGCCATTGTTTTCACTAATATTTGTATACATATTAAATAACGTCTCAGAAAGTAAAGTAAGAAGAGAAATAATTATGCTCCACCACTGTTTTCACTAATATTTTTATACATGTTAAATAACGTCTCAGAAAGTAAAGTAAGAAGAGAAATAATTATGCTCCGCCATTGTTTTCACTAATATTTGTATACATGTTTAATAACGTATCAATAAGTAAAGTAAGAAGAGAAATAATTATGCCCCACCATTGTTTTCACTAATATTTGTATACATATTAAATAACGTCTTAATAAGTAAAGTAAGAAGAGAAATAATTATGCTCCGCCATTGTTTTCACTAATATTTGTATACATGTTAAATAACGTCTAAGAAAGTAAAGTAAGAAGAGAAATAATTATGCTCCGCCATTGTTTTCACTAATATTTGTATACATATTAAATAACGTCTCAGAAAGTAAAGTAACAAGAGAAATAATTATGCTCCGCCATTGTTTTCACTAATATGTGTATACATGTTAAATAACGTCTCAAAAAGTAAAGTAAGAAGAGAAATAATTATGCTCCGCCATTGTTTTCACTAATATTTGTATACATGTTAAATAACGTCTCAGAAAGTAAAGTAAGAAGAGAAATAATTATGCTCCGCCATTGTTTTCACTAATATTTGTATACATATCAAATAACGTCTCAGAGAGTAAAGTAAGAAGAGAAATAATTATGCTCCGCCATTGTTTTCACTAATATTTGTATACATATTAAATAACGTCTTAATAAGTAAAGTAAGAAGAGAAATAATTATGCTCCGCCATTGTTTTCATTAATATTGTATACATGTTAAATAACGTCTCAGAAAGTAAAGTAAGAAGATAAATAATTATGCTCCGCCATTGTTTTCACTAATATTTGTATACATATTAAATAACGTCTCAGAAAGTAAAGTAAGAAGAGAAATAATTATGCTCCACCACTGTTTTCACTAATATTTGTATACATGTTAAATAACGTCTCAGAAAGTAAAGTAAGAAGAGAAATAATTATGCTCCGCCATTGTTTTCACTAATATTTGTATACATGTTTAATAACGTATCAATAAGTAAAGTAAGAAGAGAAATAATTATGCCCCACCATTGTTTTTACTAATATTTGTATACATATTAAATAACGTCTCAATAAGTAAAGTAAGAAGAGAAATAATTATGCTCCGCCATTGTTTTCACTAATATTTGTATACATGTTAAATAACGTCTAAGAAAGTAAAGTAAGAAGAGAAATAATTATGCTCCGCCATTGTTTTCACTAATATTTGTATACATATTAAATAACGTCTCAGAAAGTAAAGTAACAAGAGAAATAATTATGCTCCGCCATTGTTTTCACTAATATGTGTATACATGTTAAATAACGTCTCAAAAAGTAAAGTAAGAAGAGAAATAATTATGCTCCGCCATTGTTTTCACTAATATTTGTATACATGTTAAATAACGTCTCAGAAAGTAAAGTAAGAAGAGAAATAATTATGCTCCGCCATTGTTTTCACTAATATTTGTATACATATCAAATAACGTCTCAGAGAGTAAAGTAAGAAGAGAAATAATTATGCTCCGCCATTGTTTTCACTAATATTTGTATACATATTAAATAACGTCTTAATAAGTAAAGTAAGAAGAGAAATAATTATGCTCCGCCATTGTTTTCATTAATATTGTATACATGTTAAATAACGTCTCAGAAAGTAAAGTAAGAAGATAAATAATTATGCTCCGCCATTGTTTTCACTAATATTTGTATACATGTTAAATAACGTCTCAGAAAGTAAAGTAAGAAGAGAAATAATTATGCTCCGCCATTGTTTTCACTAATATTTGTATACATGTTAAATAACGTCTCAGAAAGTAAAGTAAGAAGAGAAATAATTATGCTCCGCCATTGTTTTCACTAATATTAGTATACATATTAAATAACGTCTCAGAAAGTAAAGTAAGAAGAGAAATAATTATGCTCCACCACTGTTTTCACTAATGTTTTATACATGTTAAATAACGTCTCAGAAAGTAAAGTAAGAAGAGAAATAATTATTCTCCGCCATTGTTTTCACTAATATTGGTATACATGTTCAATAACGTCTCAATAAGTAAAGTAAGAAGGGAAATAATTATGCTCCGCCATTGTTTTCATTAATATTTGTATACATGTGAAATAACGTCTCAATAAGTAAAGTAAGAAGAGAAATAAGTATGCTCCACCACTGTTTTCACTAATATTGGTATACATATTAAATAACGTCTCAATAATAAAGTTAGAAAAGAAATAATTATGCTCCACCGCTGTTTTCACTAATATTTGTATACATGTTAAATAACGTCTCAGAAAGTAAAGTAAGAAGGGAAATAATTATGCTCCGCCATTGTTTTCACTAATATTTGTATACATGTTAAATAACGTCTCAATAAGTAAAGTAAGATCAATATATGAATACGATAGCGTGTGTGTCCGTGTGTCACGCTTCAGGCAAAAGCTCTGCGCAGCGTGCCGCACCTAGATTTTGAAAAACATTCAACTCGCCTTATTTTCGGAACATTTTCAAGTGCTACCCTTTGGCGTAACGGTTAGCGGCGTAGTATTTTTGACTTCGCCCGACTGGTTTATAGTTCGATCGCAACCAACCTCTAAGATTTTTTTCTACATTTCGAGGGGAAAGGGAAGAGAGGTAGGGAGGGGACGGCCGGGAAGACACATTTTAATACAATAGCGTGTGTGATTTTATGTGTCATGCTTACATCAAAAGCAACGACCTCCGAATCTTTGTATGCTACTCATGAATTGGCTTGGCCTTTTGGCTAAGATCAAAGTGTAGTATTCGTTCCGTGGATACTGCACTCTATATACTGGTATTGTCTTGGCCTTCGAGGCTTGATTTACGCCGGTCTATGGGTCTGTCCTGTGCAGTTCTAGGAGGTCAACCCTCTCAGGCTTCGCCTCCCCTCTTTGGGGAGGAGTAAGTTTATTGCTTACTGCCTGTGGCGCTCTTACCGGGGAATGCCAACGGGGCTGCCCAGGCAATTTTTAATGGCCAGAGTGCTCACCTTCTCGAGCGCTGGCTTTTCAAACCTCACTTTCCCGACCCGACCTTTGGTCACATCTTACTTGTGGGAGTAAGATAAAACTGGCCTTGTGCCTAACTCCTGGAGAGGAGGAAATAAATATTCATGAATTGGAGCCAAATTTAATTTAATCGAAAACATTTACAAAGTAAGGTTCAGTCGTCGAAATATTACCTTCACTAGAAATATTGTATATAAAGAAGTTTTGTAAATTGTTTCATGTATTGTTCATTTTTTTAAAATAAATATACAAGTCCAAAACTTATCATATTTTATTCAAACATGTATAGGTTAGGAACAAGATAATAAGTATTAAAACATCATTTCGTGTAATTTACACGGGTCCCGCTAGTAATAATAATAATAATAATAATAATAATAATAATTAATAATAATAATAATAATAATAATAATAATAATAATAATAATAATAATAATAATAATAGAAGAAGAAGAAGAAGAAGAAGAAGAAGAAGAAGACCCGTCAACATTTGGGAATTTCCAGTGCTTCGCCGGAATAGGACCCGGGCAAACCTCACCTCAAAGTTATCCCGGGTCCTAATCTGGAGTCGTACCTGCATTTGTTATTTGACCTTTCTCTAGTGCGTGTTAGGTATCTAACAAATTACGAGTTCATGCTTGAATTTTGTAGCCATTGATTTCAAATATTTTCCCATTGAAAAATGGGGGCGGTGGGGGGGGGACTATTTCAGAAAAGTGACCATAAAGTGAGAGGCGTTATTTTAGTATGGTTTTTGTAAAACGAAATCGTACGGAACGAAACGAAAGAAGCTTCACCGTGTCGAACATCGGCCACGTGCTAACTTTTTTTTTTATTTCTTTCAGCTTTTTTCCTTTCGAAGGCTCACTTAAAAATATGATTTCATTACTGACTTTAATGAAATAAAATTGTTAAGCGACCGTTTTTTTAAAGCTAACAACTTATAATAAATGAAAGCATTTTTTATCGTACTTTTTACGAGTTTTTTTAATACAACCAACTTACGTGTTTTGTTTTTTTACGGTGTCTTTTTTATTTAATTGACGGAATATTTGTTTGTGGGGTCGAGTTGTTTCTTCTTCTTACTTCTTCTTCTTCTTCTACAACAAAAACAACAAATATCACAACTAATAATGATAATAATAACAACGAGCCAAGCTGATTACGGCCGGTAGCGAGAACCACGTGTTCATGGATTAGTTTCATGTACGTCAAAATAAACCAACTATTTATATGAAAAGAACAATAAAAAAAAAGTCCGATTAAGTGTGACTTAATGCGATCTTCAAGCCGACTCTTTACCTCGTTGGAAGCGAAAAATGCAAACGCTGTTATTATTATCGCGAGTAACAAACAATTACGAATTCATAACTGAATATTTAATCGATAGAAACTCCTAGATATTTGCAGGCTGAACTACAGACAATATCATCGTAGGTTCGATCCTGGTGTAAGTAAGCCAAGATGATTACGGCTGGTAGCTAGGAACACGTGTTCATGGCTTACTTTTATGTACGTTGTTGTTGTTTTTGTTGTTGTAGTAGTAGTAGTAGTAGTAGTAGTAGTAGTAGTAGTAATAATAATAATAATAATAATAATAATAATAATAATAATAATAATAATAATAATAATAATAATAATAATAATAATAATAATAATAGAAGAAGAAGAAGAAGAAGAAGAAGAAGAAGACCCGTCAACATTTGGGAATTTCCAGTGCTTCGCCGGAATAGGACCCGGGCAAACCTCACCTCAAAGTTATCCCGGGTCCTAATCTGGAGTCGTACCTGCATTTGTTATTTGACCTTTCTCTAGTGCGTGTTAGGTATCTAACAAATTACGAGTTCATGCTTGAATTTTGTAGCCATTGATTTCAAATATTTTCCCATTGAAAAATGGGGGCGGTGGGGGGGGGGACTATTTCAGAAAAGTGACCATAAAGTGAGAGGCGTTATTTTAGTATGGTTTTTGTAAAACGAAATCGTACGGAACGAAACGAAAGAAGCTTCACCGTGTCGAACATCGGCCACGTGCTAACTTTTTTTTTTATTTCTTTCAGCTTTTTTCCTTTCGAAGGCTCACTTAAAAATATGATTTCATTACTGACTTTAATGAAATAAAATTGTTAAGCGACCGTTTTTTTAAAGCTAACAACTTATAATAAATGAAAGCATTTTTTATCGTACTTTTTACGAGTTTTTTTAATACAACCAACTTACGTGTTTTGTTTTTTTACGGTGTCTTTTTTATTTAATTGACGGAATATTTGTTTGTGGGGTCGAGTTCTTTCTTCTTCTTACTTCTTCTTCTTCTTCTACAACAAAAACAACAAATATCACAACTAATAATGATAATAATAACAACGAGCCAAGCTGATTACGGCCGGTAGCGAGAACCACGTGTTCATGGATTAGTTTCATGTACGTCAAAATAAACCAACTATTTATATGAAAAGAACAATAAAAAAAAAGTCCGATTAAGTGTGACTTAATGCGATCTTCAAGCCGACTCTTTACCTCGTTGGAAGCGAAAAATGCAAACGCTGTTATTATTATCGCGAGTAACAAACAATTACGAATTCATAACTCAATATTTAATCGATAGAAACTCCTAGATATTTGCAGGCTGAACTACAGACAATATCATCGTAGGTTCGATCCTGGTGTAAGTAAGCCAAGATGATTACGGCTGGTAGCTAGGAACACGTGTTCATGGCTTACTTTTATGTACGTTGTTGTTGTTTTTGTTGTTGTAGTAGTAGTAGTAGTAGTAGTAGTAGTAGTAATAATAATAATAATAATAATAATAATAATAATAATAATAATAATAATAATAATAATAATAATAATAGAAGAAGAAGAAGAAGAAGAAGAAGAAGAAGACCCGTCAACATTTGGGAATTTCCAGTGCTTCGCCGGAATAGGACCCGGGCAAACCTCACCTCAAAGTTATCCCGGGTCCTAATCTGGAGTCGTACCTGCATTTGTTATTTGACCTTTCTCTAGTGCGTGTTAGGTATCTAACAAATTACGAGTTCATGCTTGAATTTTGTAGCCATTGATTTCAAATATTTTCCCATTGACAAATGGGGGCGGTGGGGGGGGGGACTATTTCAGAAAAGTGACCATAAAGTGAGAGGCGTTATTTTAGTATGGTTTTTGTAAAACGAAATCGTACGGAACGAAACGAAAGAAGCTTCACCGTGTCGAACATCGGCCACGTGCTAACTTTTTTTTTTATTTCTTTCAGCTTTTTTCCTTTCGAAGGCTCACTTAAAAATATGATTTCATTACTGACTTTAATGAAATAAAATTGTTAAGCGACCGTTTTTTTAAAGCTAACAACTTATAATAAATGAAAGCATTTTTTATCGTACTTTTTACGAGTTTTTTTAATACAACCAACTTACGTGTTTTGTTTTTTTACGGTGTCTTTTTTATTTAATTGACGGAATATTTGTTTGTGGGGTCGAGTTGTTTCTTCTTCTTACTTCTTCTTCTTCTTCTACAACAAAAACAACAAATATCACAACTAATAATGATAATAATAACAACGAGCCAAGCTGATTACGGCCGGTAGCGAGAACCACGTGTTCATGGATTAGTTTCATGTACGTCAAAATAAACCAACTATTTATATGAAAAGAACAATAAAAAAAAAGTCCGATTAAGTGTGACTTAATGCGATCTTCAAGCCGACTCTTTACCTCGTTGGAAGCGAAAAATGCAAACGCTGTTATTATTATCGCGAGTAACAAACAATTACGAATTCATAACTGAATATTTAATCGATAGAAACTCCTAGATATTTGCAGGCTGAACTACAGACAATATCATCGTAGGTTCGATCCTGGTGTAAGTAAGCCAAGATGATTACGGCTGGTAGCTAGGAACACGTGTTCATGGCTTACTTTTATGTACGTTGTTGTTGTTTTTGTTGTTGTAGTAGTAGTAGTAGTAGTAGTAGTAGTAGTAGTAATAATAATAATAATAATAATAATAATAATAATAATAATAATAATAATAATAATAATAATAATAATAATAATAATAATAATAGAAGAAGAAGAAGAAGAAGAAGAAGAAGAAGACCCGTCAACATTTGGGAATTTCCAGTGCTTCGCCGGAATAGGACCCGGGCAAACCTCACCTCAAAGTTATCCCGGGTCCTAATCTGGAGTCGTACCTGCATTTGTTATTTGACCTTTCTCTAGTGCGTGTTAGGTATCTAACAAATTACGAGTTCATGCTTGAATTTTGTAGCCATTGATTTCAAATATTTTCCCATTGAAAAATGGGGGCGGTGGGGGGGGGGGGACTATTTCAGAAAAGTGACCATAAAGTGAGAGGCGTTATTTTAGTATGGTTTTTGTAAAACGAAATCGTACGGAACGAAACGAAAGAAGCTTCACCGTGTCGAACATCGGCCACGTGCTAACTTTTTTTTTTATTTCTTTCAGCTTTTTTCCTTTCGAAGGCTCACTTAAAAATATGATTTCATTACTGACTTTAATGAAATAAAATTGTTAAGCGACCGTTTTTTTAAAGCTAACAACTTATAATAAATGAAAGCATTTTTTATCGTACTTTTTACGAGTTTTTTTAATACAACCAACTTACGTGTTTTGTTTTTTTACGGTGTCTTTTTTATTTAATTGACGGAATATTTGTTTGTGGGGTCGAGTTCTTTCTTCTTCTTACTTCTTCTTCTTCTTCTACAACAAAAACAACAAATATCACAACTAATAATGATAATAATAACAACGAGCCAAGCTGATTACGGCCGGTAGCGAGAACCACGTGTTCATGGATTAGTTTCATGTACGTCAAAATAAACCAACTATTTATATGAAAAGAACAATAAAAAAAAAGTCCGATTAAGTGTGACTTAATGCGATCTTCAAGCCGACTCTTTACCTCGTTGGAAGCGAAAAATGCAAACGCTGTTATTATTATCGCGAGTAACAAACAATTACGAATTCATAACTGAATATTTAATCGATAGAAACTCCTAGATATTTGCAGGCTGAACTACAGACAATATCATCGTAGGTTCGATCCTGGTGTAAGTAAGCCAAGATGATTACGGCTGGTAGCTAGGAACACGTGTTCATGGCTTACTTTTATGTACGTTGTTGTTGTTTTTGTTGTTGTAGTAGTAGTAGTAGTAGTAGTAGTAGTAGTAATAATAATAATAATAATAATAATAATAATAATAATAATAATAATAATAATAATAATAATAATAATAATAATAGAAGAAGAAGAAGAAGAAGAAGAAGAAGAAGACCCGTCAACATTTGGGAATTTCCAGTGCTTCGCCGGAATAGGACCCGGGCAAACCTCACCTCAAAGTTATCCCGGGTCCTAATCTGGAGTCGTACCTGCATTTGTTATTTGACCTTTCTCTAGTGCGTGTTAGGTATCTAACAAATTACGAGTTCATGCTTGAATTTTGTAGCCATTGATTTCAAATATTTTCCCATTGAAAAATGGGGGCGGTGGGGGGGGGACTATTTCAGAAAAGTGACCATAAAGTGAGAGGCGTTATTTTAGTATGGTTTTTGTAAAACGAAATCGTACGGAACGAAACGAAAGAAGCTTCACCGTGTCGAACATCGGCCACGTGCTAACTTTTTTTTTTATTTCTTTCAGCTTTTTTCCTTTCGAAGGCTCACTTAAAAATATGATTTCATTACTGACTTTAATGAAATAAAATTGTTAAGCGACCGTTTTTTTAAAGCTAACAACTTATAATAAATGAAAGCATTTTTTATCGTACTTTTTACGAGTTTTTTTAATACAACCAACTTACGTGTTTTGTTTTTTTACGGTGTCTTTTTTATTTAATTGACGGAATATTTGTTTGTGGGGTCGAGTTGTTTCTTCTTCTTACTTCTTCTTCTTCTTCTACAACAAAAACAACAAATATCACAACTAATAATGATAATAATAACAACGAGCCAAGCTGATTACGGCCGGTAGCGAGAACCACGTGTTCATGGATTAGTTTCATGTACGTCAAAATAAACCAACTATTTATATGAAAAGAACAAAAAAAAAACGTCCGATTAAGTGTGACTTAATGCGATCTTCAAGCCGACTCTTTACCTCGTTGGAAGCGAAAAATGCAAACGCTGTTATTATTATCGCGAGTAACAAACAATTACGAATTCATAACTCAATATTTAATCGATAGAAACTCCTAGATATTTGCAGGCTGAACTACAGACAATATCATCGTAGGTTCGATCCTGGTGTAAGTAAGCCAAGATAATTACGGCTGGTAGCTAGGAACACGTGTTCATGGCTTACTTTTATGTACGTTGTTGTTGTTTTTGTTGTTGTAGTGGTAGTAGTAGTAGTAGTAGTAGTAGTAATAATAATAATAATAATAATAATAATAATAATAATAATAATAATAATAATAATAATAATAATAATAATAATAATAGAAGAAGAAGAAGAAGAAGACCCGTCAACATTTGGGAATTTCCAGTGCTTCGCCGGAATAGGACCCGGGCAAACCTCACCTCAAAGTTATCCCGGGTCCTAATCTGGAGTCGTACCTGCATTTGTTATTTGACCTTTCTCTAGTGCGTGTTAGGTATCTAACAAATTACGAGTTCATGCTTGAATTTTGTAGCCATTGATTTCAAATATTTTCCCATTGAAAAATGGGGGCGGTGGGGGGGGGGACTATTTCAGAAAAGTGACCATAAAGTGAGAGGCGTTATTTTAGTATGGTTTTTGTAAAACGAAATCGTACGGAACGAAACGAAAGAAGCTTCTCCGTGTCGAACATCGGCCACGTGCTAACTTTTTTTTTATTTCTTTCAGCTTTTTTCCTTTCGAAGGCTCACTTAAAAATATGATTTCATTACTGACTTTAATGAAATAAAATTGTTAAGCGACCGTTTTTTTAAAGCTAACAACTTATAATAAATGAAAGCATTTTTTATCGTACTTTTTACGAGTTTTTTTAATACAACCAACTTACGTGTTTTGTTTTTTTACGGTGTCTTTTTTATTTAATTGACGGAATATTTGTTTGTGGGGTCGAGTTCTTTCTTCTTCTTCTACAACAAAAACAACAAATATCACAACTAATAATGATAATAATAACAACGAGCCAAGCTGATTACGGCCGGTAGCGAGAACCACGTGTTCATGGATTAGTTTCATGTACGTCAAAATAAACCAACTATTTATATGAAAAGAACAATAAAAAAAACGTCCGATTAAGTGTGACTTAATGCGATCTTCAAGCCGACTCTTTACCTCGTTGGAAGCGAAAAATGCAAACGCTGTTATTATTATCGCGAGTAACAAACAATTACGAATTCATAACTGAATATTTAATCGATAGAAACTCCTAGATATTTGCAGGCTGAACTACAGACAATATCATCGTAGGTTCGATCCTGGTGTAAGTAAGCCAAGATGATTACGGCTGGTAGCTAGGAACACGTGTTCATGGCTTACTTTTATGTACGTTGTTGTTGTTTTTGTTGTTGTAGTAGTAGTAGTAGTAGTAGTAGTAGTAGTAATAATAATAATAATAATAATAATAATAATAATAATAATAATAATAATAATAATAATAATAATAATAGAAGAAGAAGAAGAAGAAGAAGAAGAAGAAGAAGACCCGTCAACATTTGGGAATTTCCAGTGCTTCGCCGGAATAGGACCCGGGCAAACCTCACCTCAAAGTTATCCCGGGTCCTAATCTGGAGTCGTACCTGCATTTGTTATTTGACCTTTCTCTAGTGCGTGTTAGGTATCTAACAAATTACGAGTTCATGCTTGAATTTTGTAGCCATTGATTTCAAATATTTTCCCATTGAAAAATGGGGGCGGTGGGGGGGGGGACTATTTCAGAAAAGTGACCATAAAGTGAGAGGCGTTATTTTAGTATGGTTTTTGTAAAACGAAATCGTACGGAACGAAACGAAAGAAGCTTCACCGTGTCGAACATCGGCCACGTGCTAACTTTTTTTTTTATTTCTTTCAGCTTTTTTCCTTTCGAAGGCTCACTTAAAAATATGATTTCATTACTGACTTTAATGAAATAAAATTGTTAAGCGACCGTTTTTTTAAAGCTAACAACTTATAATAAATGAAAGCATTTTTTATCGTACTTTTTACGAGTTTTTTTAATACAACCAACTTACGTGTTTTGTTTTTTTACGGTGTCTTTTTTATTTAATTGACGGAATATTTGTTTGTGGGGTCGAGTTGTTTCTTCTTCTTACTTCTTCTTCTTCTTCTACAACAAAAACAACAAATATCACAACTAATAATGATAATAATAACAACGAGCCAAGCTGATTACGGCCGGTAGCGAGAACCACGTGTTCATGGATTAGTTTCATGTACGTCAAAATAAACCAACTATTTATATGAAAAGAACAATAAAAAAAACGTCCGATTAAGTGTGACTTAATGCGATCTTCAAGCCGACTCTTTACCTCGTTGGAAGCGAAAAATGCAAACGCTGTTATTATTATCGCGAGTAACAAACAATTACGAATTCATAACTGAATATTTAATCGATAGAAACTCCTAGATATTTGCAGGCTGAACTACAGACAATATCATCGTAGGTTCGATCATGGTGTAAGTAAGCCAAGATGATTACGGCTGGTAGCTAGGAACACGTGTTCATGGCTTACTTTTATGTACGTTGTTGTTGTTTTTGTTGTTGTAGTAGTAGTAGTAGTAGTAGTAGTAGTAATAATAATAATAATAATAATAATAATAATAATAATAATAATAATAATAATAGAAGAAGAAGAAGAAGACCCGTCAACATTTGGGAATTTCCAGTGCTTCGCCGGAATAGGACCCGGGCAAACCTCACCTCAAAGTTATCCCGGGTCCTAATCTGGAGTCGTACCTGCATTTGTTATTTGACCTTTCTCTAGTGCGTGTTAGGTATCTAACAAATTACGAGTTCATGCTTGAATTTTGTAGCCATTGATTTCAAATATTTTCCCATTGAAAAATGGGGGCGGTGGGGGGGGGGGGACTATTTCAGAAAAGTGACCATAAAGTGAGAGGCGTTATTTTAGTATGGTTTTTGTAAAACGAAATCGTACGGAACGAAACGAAAGAAGCTTCACCGTGTCGAACATCGGCCACGTGCTAACTTTTTTTTTTATTTCTTTCAGCTTTTTTCCTTTCGAAGGCTCACTTAAAAATATGATTTCATTACTGACTTTAATGAAATAAAATTGTTAAGCGACCGTTTTTTTAAAGCTAACAACTTATAATAAATGAAAGCATTTTTTATCGTACTTTTTACGAGTTTTTTTAATACAACCAACTTACGTGTTTTGTTTTTTTACGGTGTCTTTTTTATTTAATTGACGGAATATTTGTTTGTGGGGTCGAGTTCTTTCTTCTTCTTACTTCTTCTTCTTCTTCTACAACAAAAACAACAAATATCACAACTAATAATGATAATAATAACAACGAGCCAAGCTGATTACGGCCGGTAGCGAGAACCACGTGTTCATGGATTAGTTTCATGTACGTCAAAATAAACCAACTATTTATATGAAAAGAACAATAAAAAAAAAGTCCGATTAAGTGTGACTTAATGCGATCTTCAAGCCGACTCTTTACCTCGTTGGAAGCGAAAAATGCAAACGCTGTTATTATTATCGCGAGTAACAAACAATTACGAATTCATAACTGAATATTTAATCGATAGAAACTCCTAGATATTTGCAGGCTGAACTACAGACAATATCATCGTAGGTTCGATCCTGGTGTAAGTAAGCCAAGATGATTACGGCTGGTAGCTAGGAACACGTGTTCATGGCTTACTTTTATGTACGTTGTTGTTGTTTTTGTTGTTGTAGTAGTAGTAGTAGTAGTAGTAGTAGTAGTAATAATAATAATAATAATAATAATAATAATAATAATAATAATAATAATAATAATAATAATAATAATAATAGAAGAAGAAGAAGAAGAAGAAGAAGAAGAAGACCCGTCAACATTTGGGAATTTCCAGTGCTTCGCCGGAATAGGACCCGGGCAAACCTCACCTCAAAGTTATCCCGGGTCCTAATCTGGAGTCGTACCTGCATTTGTTATTTGACCTTTCTCTAGTGCGTGTTAGGTATCTAACAAATTACGAGTTCATGCTTGAATTTTGTAGCCATTGATTTCAAATATTTTCCCATTGAAAAATGGGGGCGGTGGGGGGGGGACTATTTCAGAAAAGTGACCATAAAGTGAGAGGCGTTATTTTAGTATGGTTTTTGTAAAACGAAATCGTACGGAACGAAACGAAAGAAGCTTCACCGTGTCGAACATCGGCCACGTGCTAACTTTTTTTTTTATTTCTTTCAGCTTTTTTCCTTTCGAAGGCTCACTTAAAAATATGATTTCATTACTGACTTTAATGAAATAAAATTGTTAAGCGACCGTTTTTTTAAAGCTAACAACTTATAATAAATGAAAGCATTTTTTATC